>OW052057.1:19090541-19683041 GCA_932526445.1 Phragmatobia fuliginosa
GCATTAAAAAACAATGAGAATGCTCTCAATTTTATTTTTATTGCCTGAAAAAGTTATAAATAGTATACTTTGAACGCGTCGGTTTTAACGCCTCACTTGTTAATATGGTATGGAGAATGTGTGATATAAAGAAAACGCGTTACCAGAATAAACTCTGTGTAAAATACACTTGGACCCGTGTGAGGGTAGTGTTGAAATTGCACACAAATTCAACTTTTAAACACAAATATTTACATTCAACGGGGATCCCCTTCTGGAATTTCAATTTTACTCATCTTCTTCCTAGCCTTATTCCCAATATTATTTGGGGTCGGCTACTAGTTCAACCGGTTTTACCTGAATATCAGTTTTTCCATATAGCGACTGGCATCGGACCTCCGCAACCCTGAGGGAGAACTGAAATTCGTAGGTTGAGCTAGTTTTCAGTAAATTTGAGGGCACTGACTTCCCAATAACGCTTGCTATAGATGTTCATGACAACCTTTACGTGGAAATTCAATTTTGTTATTTACATTTCATATCAAAGTAACTCTACTTTGTCTTATGGAAATCATGAGTAGAATCCAGGAGTAGGGGCATTTAGCTTGGTGATTCACACCATGGCGGCTTAGTGAGATGATGGGCATTATTGTTCCAGACTCACTAACACAAGACAGCACGGAAAATATAATATATGCTATTTTTGACTCTAGTGGTTAGCGTATGCGGCTGCTGATCAAGAGGTCTCGGGTTCGATTCCCGGGTCAGACCAAATATTTGTGTGATCCACAAATATTTGTTTCGGAGTCTGGGTGTTTTTCTATGTATAATATGTATGTATTTACAAAAAAAAAAGTATGTTTATGTATTGATATCAGTTGTTTAGTACCCATAACACAAGCTCTGCTTTCTTTGGGACTAGATGATGTTGTGTGTAAGATGTCCAAAATATTTATATTTATTTATTTATATTATTTTAAAATGAATAAATCATGTCAATTGATACATCTAGTCTATTAACTTGGAATTGACAGATATACAAGAAGTCCAGATGTTTTTTTAAGGGGCTCTTCATTGTGGATACGGGGTAAGACAGTGTTACAGTTACAACGTAAAAACTATATATACTAGTGGCAATAAAACTAAATGACCTGTAATAGGATACTGTAATGAATTGACCAGCCAGACAGTTTAGATGAGAAAATAAAGTCTTACTATGTATTACGAGTATCTATATAAAAATAAACAATGTATCATAATACCCCGTGTTAAAACGAAAGCGATAACAACCCCATATTATATCAAAATGTGTTAGCTCCTTCATAGGCTTCCGCTGATAAAATAAACGGCATAATTGAGTTTGGTAATTTTTACATGCTACATAAATAAGGTGATGTTTAAAATTTGTATGTTTCCTTTGCCAAAAATGCTCGAGTTAATCCTGAAATGTATTTATTGTGCAGTCAATTACAAAGTGCACAATTATTACAAAACTAAGCAGAGCTTGTGCTATGGGTACTAGACAAGTGATATAAATACATAAACATACTTTTTATTTTTAAAAACATACATACATATCTTACATAGAAAACACCCAAACTCCGAAACAAATATATTCAGATAATACAAACATTTGGTCCGACCCGGGAATCGAACCCGAAACCTCTTGATCAGCCGCATACACTAACCACTAGACTAACAAGACAGTTTAAGAGGTTTCCTCAGCTGTCTGTTAAACACAGGTGAGTCCTTTCATAAAAACACCAATTTGATCAAAGTATGTTTTGCGAAGTGTAACCTTTCCGGTTTTCATACTAACACCTGTTATATATATCGTGTGTTCATTCGTTCCACACTGATTCCTTCCACGTGTACAAACCACTTCAGTTTACCTTTTTCAATTTACACCGTCCTTATTTTCTCAAGCTATCCTGAGCTTCAATATCCACATTTCTCTTTACCAACTAATCTAATAAAGTTAGATTATATTAATTATTATACTATTATTATACATACGAAAGTTTCTCTGTGTCTATGTGTCTAGATTTTCTGTAAAATTCATTTTTCTGGTATTGAAAAAGCTTTTACTAAATAAATGGCAGCACTGTAGCAAATCCCTCGTGCTCTCGAATAATTATAGTCCATTTAAAAATGTCATTTGTTTAACATACGCTTCGGAACGCAAAATTCAGATCAAAAACACATTGAAAGGATTTTCTATTAAATGCATTGTACTAAAAACGCTTTTGAAAACTTTTAAAATGAACATGAAGCAAACAAATACTGCGATTCTACTACTGATTACATTTTTGAAGGGTTAAAATTTTTATTCCTCTTTATATAAAGGAATGATATGGAAGAGTAAATTTACTAAAGTGGCAAATAACAAAGTGTCGCCATTTAAAAAAAATTAAACGAAAGAGGATTAACTTGTTGAAAAAGTGCAGACATACATATCTAAAAAAAATTTACAAAAATCTATAAATACCTTACGAATATAGTTATTTTTTTATGTTGAAGCCTACCAAAGTGACTCTACTCTGAGTGATGGAAAGCATGAGTAGAATCCAGGAGTAATGGTCAGCATCCTTATTGTAAGCAATGTAGCATGGTGACCCATACTATGGTGGCGTGGTCAGATGTTTCTGCGTCATTCTCCTCCTCCTCTTGAAGCCGGGAGAATGATGCAGAATGATTGGGCCTCCGGTTTCACACTCACCAACGAAATAGGAAAGCAAGAATGCTGTCATTATTAAGATGGTCTTCTGTGTCTACTACTCTATAGTACAGCCCCGGCCGAGCCGGCCCATTCGTGCTGAAATCAGCGTAGTTCTACTACTATTAGATTTGGATCTAACGTTTATTACTACAGACCTCCAACCTACCTACCTACCTACTACAAAATCCGTAAGAACTGATGTTAGACGACAAAGTGTGCTATATTTTTTTATTTAAATTGGGAAGTCAACGGTAATATCGACTGCCAATATATTTTTATTTATCAATATCATCACAATCGTTATTGGGAAGTCCGTGCCCTCAAATATACTGATAACTAGTTCAATCTTCGAATTTCAGTTCTCCCTTAGGGTTGCGGAGGTCCGATGCCAGTCGCTCCGTGGAAAAACTGAAATTCAGGTAAAACCGGTTGAACTAGTACAGTTTTTCCTGAATTTCAGTTTTTCCTAGCCTTTTCTAGGAAGATGATCAATATCATCACAATCAAGTAGATATAGACCACAATCAAGTAACTCATGAGGCTATAATTATTAAATATTTTTTAGAAATATGTATGTAGGTACTATCATAACAATATGATATAATAGAATAGAGTATAATTAGTATACTAATGTCATACATAAATTCATTTCTTCTAATTTATTACATTTGCAAAAAGCGTTATAGTGCGTATCAATTCAATAGAAAAAGTTTGCGTTTCTTTTTAGTAACTATTAACTTCTTGTTTCATTTATGAAAGTAAGTACTTCTTACTATTCTAACAAAAGCCGCAGACTTAGAAAGGTATACCACTTAAACTTCTGTAGCTTGGGATGGGGAACTGATTCATGTCGACATAGGCAAAAAGACATATTGACTTGCTTATTCGTAACTAATGTACTCGCAACAGCCTGTCGTATGACAGGATGTTGCGAGTACATTAGTATATACAGCAGTTGACATACTATTATATACACAAAAGCAGGCACATGTATGCAGGCTGCAGTAGCTATTAACTTCCAAAGCTCTTTACCAAAATAGTTTTAGTCTGATCATATTTCTATCAAAATGCTTCAGGCGAAATTTATATCAAAATATTCCCAAGGCTTTTGTCGAGGCGTCAACAAAGTAATTGATTTATGCAAGACGTGCATGCATTAGGTTAGGTGTTATGGGTAAATATGAAGTAAGTGAATTTGGCACAAAGAAAATCTAGGAAAGCTTTCACTCGTCTTAAACTTTTTAGTATAAAATACCGGCCAGAGGCGAGTTGAACTTGCGTGACGAGGGTTCAATTCGATGAAACAGAATTAAAAACTATTTTCTAGTTTGCTTCGGAAGCTCAATTGTAAAACATATTATTAGCTATATGCCGTCGCTTTTTCGTTCCTAAAACAATATTGTTTCTTTCTTTTGTGCACTTAATATTATAATAATGGGGGTTTGCATTAGCAAATTATTTATTAGATGCTCGTATAAATTGTTTTATTATTTCATTCACACACGTAGTTTTCTTAGATTATAATGTATGTGAAACACCACATGTTGTAGTTTGTATGTATGTAAGACTGCCTTGCTGGTCTAGTGGTTAGTGTGTGATCCACAAATATTTGTTTCGGAGGCTGTGTGTTTTCTACGTATAAAATGTATCTATTTACAAAAAAAAAGTTTGTACAGGTATTTATATCAGTTTTCGAGTACCCATAATACAAGCTCTGTTTGGTTTGCACTAGATGACGTTGTGTCTAAGGCCCTGCGCGCACGGGAAACTTTTGTCGCTGTGACTGTTTTGTCACTTTCATTAGGTCTGTAGAATTATATGGAGGTGCGCGCACGTTGCGACGTGACAATCGGATGACAAAACAGTTTTGGGCCTGCGAACAAGCCTGCGACAAAACTGTCACCGCGCCGCTAGATTTAGATACAAGCGCGCGCACGAGTGACGAAACAGTTTCTGCCCGTGCCCTAAGCCAAAAGCGGAAAGCGGAAAGGACTAACTTTTTATTTACATTTTCAGACAACAGGGGATTCTGTTTGAAATAGCATTGTAATCAAAACAAAAGTGTCTCCTAGCGTTCAATCACCACATTATCATAAAGGGTCTAAGCAGTATGCCTTGAAGTTGTCTAATAAAATATTCAAGGTTTTCTTCGAAATTACTAGAGCTTGAATTGTTTTAGAGAAAATGAAATATGATATAATTTGTTTAATTTAACACTGGTTGAAAGATTACCAGATGTTATTTAATTTTGAGAATGACACAATGATCGAAGATTCAATGTTTCGGCCCAAAAAATTTAATTTTGTACTGAATCGATTTTTACCCTTGAAAATCGACTGTCGATTTTTTGTGTTGGTATAAAAAAATATTTACAATAGTTACAATTAGCTGAATGTATTTGATAGGTAATAAAAATAATTCTTATAATCAAATTCCTTGAACTAAAAAATCGATGATTTTACTGATAAGAGATCCCACAGATTGTTTAATGAATGTTTTTGTTTTTCATAAAATGGATTTATATTTATATTGTAAATACAGAAAAGATATAGAATCGATCCTTTAGAAATAGTTTTTTTCAATAATCGATTCTTCATGTACTGATTCGAATCGAATCAAAAATCCCTACAAAATAGTTTAACCTAACGCCATTTTCCGTGCCCCGCTCTCCACTTACTTTTGATGTCCGCTGGCGATAAGCAAATATATATAGTATATAGAAGAAGTGGAAAGAAGACCAGCACTTTACGAGAAAAGATTAAAAGAATATTCTGACATATGATAAATACTAGGCATGCCTTTTAAGTTCTGTCGTTTCCATATTTAACGGCAGTTTTGAATTTGGAACAGTTCTATATTCGAATGTGTTTAAATTTTGAATCTCAAAACATTTTTAACACCCCATCTTTAAAGTGGAATAAATGTTATAATTAGTGGTTTGAGCGAAGGGAAAAGTGTACTAAACTATGTGGTGAATACTTTGAAAATATACAGTAATTCATTAAAACTTTCTACACTCATTCGAAAACTTTTACGCCGTATGAATTTGCAAATAATGACTGTCTCCTCCAAATGCATATCGTTAAATGAACCATGGATTTACAAAAATGTTTCGTGACTGTCATTCCCCGTGTGCGCACTCAGATTTTGAGACGCGACGCGACATGACAAAAACTTTTTTGTCGCAGCGACAAAAGTCACCCGTCAGCGCACTGCTTAAGATGTCCGAAAAAATAATTATTATTTTGTATATATGAAATAAGTATACAAACGAAATATACAATAAGTATAATAATAAAAAAAACTGTGACGCATTTAGTACTAAACTGTGCAATTATCACATAGCCTTTTCCCAAATTACATTTATATAAATGTCGACAAGGCTGAACTTTGTTTTATACATATGTGGAGTGACTGCCATCAGACCGTCACAACCAAACCAGATAACAAAGGTTATTGCTGTTGTAGCTTTGTGCAACTTTCAGGCCACGAATAAAAAAAATATGATGTAGGTACTGTTCTGTTCTGTCTTCTGTTCTATTTGGTAAAGGTACGCATTGTCTCGAAACGTGCGCAAGAACGAGGAATAGATATTGTAGTGTATGTAGGTCTATTAGTGATGGTCTAATACATACATGAAGGTTCTGTACCTGTCTCCGGCACATATGACGCACAGAGACTATAGATTAGACTTCTAAGCTTCTTGGTAAGAAGGCGGGAAGGAGAAAGATAAGACGCGTGCGTGTGTGGGCAAGGGTAAAAGAACTAATAAATACCCAACGAGTACATCCTACGAATATTATAACAGCGAAAGTTTGTGAGTATGTTTGTATGTATGTTTGTTGCTCTATCACGCAAAAACTACTGAATGGATTTTGATGAAACTTCACAATAATATAGCTTACATTTCGGAATAACACATAGGCTATACTATTTACCGCCATGACGGACCTATACGCTAGTTATAGATATATGGATATATACTTTATACTTTGGATAGATACTTTGGGCCCTACAAAACAATTCAGCCAGCAGAGTATTCAGTTATTTTTTACATATGAAAATGTATTTTACATTAAAAGCTGTACTTATGTCTATGAAATCGAGATGAAGTGACTAATGTGAATAATTTGATGAAATTTTTCATAACCTGCGCATTTAATTCGTCGACTTGCTATCAAATTAGTTTCGAAATCGTTTGCTGGTGTACTTGCAACTGAGTTTTCTAATTTTTACTTCACTGTAAGTTGCATTCGTCAGTACCTATTAAGTCTGGGCTGTAAGCTTATATTTTTTGCTCTTTACGTAGACTACGTTCACTTTAGCTTATTTCTTGCATTTTAATCTGGGAGCAAAAACGAAAAAGTTTATAATTTATGTTAGAAACTTAAACTTTTTTAATGGCAGTCAACTAATCGAACAATGATAACTTCTAAAGCGACAGCAAAATTAATGTCTAACAACATATCATACTCACAAACTTTCACGTTTATAATATTAGTAAGGATAATTCTAAACAACTTCAAGCGTACAGTCTCCAACAAAGTTTCAAACTTTGTTGATGTACGCTCGATCACTTATCATCATATTTTTAGTTCGAAATTGGTAAACTTTCTACGATGAATATAATATAAAACATTAATGAGGTCTCCCGGAGGGAGGTCGATCCCGGGTCGTTAGGTTAAAATTGTATTTGGGATTTTCCAATAAGAAATTTTTAACAGCTCAGAGTATTTAAGTTTGGTGGTGTTTCACATCGTAATTACAAAATTATGTGAATATAATTAGAATACCAGCAGAAATTCACAAATATTTATTATTTTAAAAATAACTAAACATAAGCGCCATTAACGCACCTTCATTGTAATAAATGGTAATAGCTACATTCTCCCACCCTAAGTTTGGCACTTTTTCTTTATATCCAACTGGAAGGATACCGCTGTTAAATTAAAAAAAAGTGAGTAATGACAGAGTTTTATCCTAACCAACATATAAAAGTATACCGAAATTGATATTTCTTTGTATTTTGCATTCGTTTATAAAACACTAACTTATTTGTTAAATTATTCAAAAATAATTATAATATGTGTTATAATATAAAACTTAAAAAACGAAAATGCTAAATTAAATCCTAACCGCTAATAGCAGCTTCGATGTAGAAGTGGATCTCCGTGTACGAAATATTGTAATAGATCAATTTGGTTCATTTTATATTTATTACTTTTGTTTTTCATTACTATCGATTAGTTTAAGATAGTGAAAGTCATTTTTTTCCTAAAGGTTTCAAATAAACCCAGACAAGCAATCTTTAATTAAATGTTTTCGTCCTTAGCAAATGAGAAATTAAAACGTAGTGCGAGATTTAAAAAAGCAAGAGCCGTCATTTAAATTAAATAATTTTTAATACAGTCATAACCAATCTCACAAAACACAACAATTTCTTTCATCTTCATGTTTATATTTTGATTTATTGCTTATAGAATAGTAATAATAATATCTTTATTTGATACCAGGTTAATATAAAAGGACTAAATTCTAGTTACGTGCGTACAAGCGGCGGCCTTCTCACTCCGAGGAAATCTCTTACAGGTAACTAGAATTAGTTGAAGATTGAAATAACAACAACTTAATTAGCTGACAATATTTATTATTAAAAAAATAAGTGGAAATAAAATATACAAAAAGTTCGTTTACATTTCAAATGACTATTTAAAAGAAATTAGCTATGTGAGATAAAAACTGTCGAACTTTAAAAACACTCTAATTTACTAATTACGTTTCTGTTGAAAGCTTTTCTATTACATTAAAGAGAATAAGACCTTTTTTGCTCTTGTCTTGTTTTGAGACATATTCATTAAATCCTTATTTTAGCGGTTCAAACGTGTTCGACTTAAACCTTTTAGATGTCTAACATGGGTGTGTGTGCGTGATCTATGTAATAACTTAGGACTTAATAATACTTCAAAGAATAGTAAAAGCGTACGTCTACGAAAGGTGTCAGTATTAGCAGCTATTCACGCTTGGTGTAGTTTATTTTTAAATACTGCCTCATTGGTCTAGTGGACAGCGCATGCAGCTGCTAATCAAGAGGTCTCCGTTTCAAATCCCGCCAAAAAGTGTTTTGCTGCGGTGATTCAAGCCCGTGCTTCGAAGAGCACGTAAAGCCGTCGGTCGGTAAAAGAAATACGCAAGAGACAGCCACGAAGCTTTAATTTTATGAAGTGTTAATTAGTGCCGGTCACCAAGGGCGGGTGGAACGTGACATATAAGACTTACTGTTTGCTCGACTACTTTGGGAAACCAAATATAGTGTGCCAGAGAGTGGTGATATTAGACCAATGTTTGCGGTATTCGTATGTACTACCGCTTGCCAAACATTTGACGTACGTGATAATGCGTATATAGTCTCGGCTTAAATCAGTAGCGGAGATTATTACAGTCTGTTAGTCACAATTAGTATTCTTATAAGGTTGTTCACTCAATTACTTATAGTTAAATTAACGAACGATAAGAGCTTTGAGAATAATGAAACTATTTGAAGTTAATTATCTGATTACCCTCCTTGATCTTACGATTGGCATCGTTGATAAGGGCCACAGCACACTAGCTACTTTTAGCATCGGCGATCGGCCATTTGGCGACTGCATCGATTCTGCATCGCGTTTTAGCGACTTCCTGCGTTCGATCGCGGTATCGCAAACGCGCGTTTTAGCGACTGCCCAGATGCCAAATCGATGCTACCGGCATCCGAATGTGTGCGAAGAGTAGCGTTCAGCTGCTGTGTCACGCTTCTAAAAAGCGACTCAATCTCCGCGTTTAGCGTTTTTAAGTGTGCGGTGTAGAGCGTTCGGTATTTAGCTTCTAAAAAGCGACTAGTTGCCGATCGCCGAGGCTAAATGTAGCTAGTGTGCTGTGGCCCTAAAGCCGTACATGATTGAAACATCTCTATTTCTTTGCTTAGCATAACTCAAAGTTATTTGATGATGAACGTAAGCAGTTGAGAAATGCTTGAGTGTTAAATTTGAAATTCTCTAGAAGTTGCTACCTAACTGTATAAGTTTTAGTTTAAGGTGCGGTTATAACAGCCTCACTTGTTAAAGCAAAGTTATAACTATAGAAATAGTTATCGACGTATTATGTTTCTGTGAGCCATCAGAATAGTGTTATCAATCCTTACTAATATTGTAATGCTCTATTTGTCCTGCTTTAATGTCAAAACTACTGAAGCGATTAAAAATAAATTTATTACACAATTATTCTAGACCCTGAGAAAGAACACATACTACTTTTTACTGCTATATCGGCATATACGTGGGTGGACCAGTCTTCGAAAGCGAGTGGACTATATAAATACCAAAGTTTTGAATTAGAATAAATCGGTGCCCATTATTGCGGAATCGTTGGAGCTCTCACGATCGGAAGCTTATTCATCCAGATGAATTGTAGATTTAAGAATTCCGAATTTCAATGTACATATTTAGACGTGTACCGAGAATATTTTAAGAGGTAAAAATGTTTTTTCAGATTGTTAAAGAGCTATTTAGTGTTTGGTAAGTTTCAAAATATTTTATGTGGGTAAATATCCCATTATTCTGACATAAAGATATTATGATGTTGAGTAACATATTTTACTGCTGATTTCTAAATACCTACTCAGTTTTAGTTACTGCAGAATGGGTAGGCCATTTTTGAGTATGGGTTATATTCTCGATTTTTATATGACAAGTTGTTGACATTAAAGATGAACTCTGCCTGACCTGAAGAAGTAAGGCTAGGTATTCCAACACTAGAGCGAAGAAAGTGCAGTGAGCAGGGGTTTGTTTATGATTACAGGAGTAAACCTGCTTCAGTAACGTATGTGTAATAAATTTTGTTGCTCGTTTAAAGTAATTGATTGTACTCAATAGTATTAATTTAACACTGACCGATAGGGTCGTCAGTTTGTTTTATTTACAAATAATAGAAATCGTTAGAATGTATTAATCGTAGCGGTAATTCGAATGTATAAGCTATTAAATCCGTAAAAAATTAGAAAGATAAAATAACATAATAGAAAAACTATTCCGAGTACCCAAATCGCGACAATTGTGCCTACGATATTTGAGGTGTCCCTTGATTTCCTTGACATCCCATGATCTGATCCCGATATGGTGACGCTGGAACCACCTGTAAGCTACGCCCATTGCAATGCAAAAATAATTTTTGAAATCGGTTCAGAAACGTCGAAATTATCTTAACATATCATATCACTGAACATACATAAAAAAAACAGATTCCGACGAATTGAGAAACTCCTCCTTTTATTTGAAGTCGGTTAAAAATAAGGTTTCGCCAAAAACGGGTGGTGGGCTTTATTTATTTTTTAATTTTAAAGACTGCCAAAGTGCTCTGCCTTATGGAAAGCATAATATTAAGAATCCTAGAATGAGTACATGTACACAGTATGACTCAAATCACCAGAGCCCAAATCCCTCCTGCTCCTAATTCTACGGACAGTACTTGATAGGTGCAATACACTTGTAAATATTGAGTTACATATGTACAATGTCTGCGGCAGTTCCCAACCATAAGGTGATCATATACCTGTATTTTATATCCTTTAAAAGTAGCTTCATCTCATTTCAGTTACGGTGTTATGTGATTTCGAGTTTACTTTACCTGCACTGTAATCAATCATATAATTAAACAAATATTACACATACAAGTTAATTTACTGTTAAAAATATAAAGTAAAATCAATGTCCATCACAAAAACCTTTATCATCATCAACAACCTTTAACAGTCCACAGCTGGACATAGGTCTCTCCTTAGAAAGGAGGTTTTGGCCTACTATACCACGCTGGCCAGACGGGTTGGTATAGGGTTGGTTTCAAGTTTTCCTTCTCTCTGCATCGATGTTGTCTTGCGTAGTTTATCCCTTAGTCGCCTTTTACGACACCCGCGGGATGAAGAGGGGTGGTGGCACTCTGTATTCTTAAGCCGTCACCACACGGACAAAAAAAACTTTATACATTTGTTAAAACATGAAAGCATATTCGTATATACTTTTTGTATAAATAATATCCGAATGTTGGAGTCTTAATATCCGACTCTAACAGTCGGATATTAAGCTGGATTCAGTTGGTTAGACAATTGGAGTTTCTGGTACGTATGTGAGTAGGTTAGTTCTCGACGTCTTGTATACATAGCCATTATATATCAGTATCCCTTTGCGAAAGCTGTATTAGAAATATAAAATAATATATATCTAGTTTCAAAATGTTTCGCTTTTATTTTGTTAATATTATTACATACATCTTCAACTTTACTGTGCGCTACAATTTATTTCAGCCATATTATTCTCTAACTAAAGTCCTCGGAGGTTAGTAAACACTTACTTAAATTACAAAAAAAAAAACTATAGGTATATGAAAATGTTAGGTGATTTGAGAAGAGTTATGTATTAAGCTGTAAGTTAATGCGCCTTAAAAAATTGAAGCTGTAATTTATGTAGTAATTATAGAATTGAATGCGTAGTCAGCCGAACTTTAATACTAAGGTTTGGAATAGAAATGTGAATGTCCGAATTTTTGGGTTGCGTTTAATATGAAGTTTGTCAATGATTATCTACTGACACGTTTATGGTTTGTCGCTAACCATATATATCAATATGCCAGATACGAAAATCGATTTAATATATGTTCACTTATATAGAGAAACCATTGAATTAGTCGAACATGGAATTTCAGTCATACATTATCTCTTCAGTTCACTGCTCCACTCAAAAGTCACGTTAGGAGATAGGCTACTAATATTATAAACGCGAAAGTTTGTGAGTATGTATGTATGTTTGTTGCTCTTTCACGCAAAAACTACTGAACGGATTTGGATGAAAGTTTACTTAGCTTATATATCAGAATAACACATAGGCTACTTTTTACTGCAATAATCGAGATAAAGCTAGGTGATTATAAAAAATAAATAAATCGTAGATGTCAAAATGTATCACTGTTTATCTCCTGTCAAAACTTCACAGGTTGCTATGCATACAATTGCATAGCAACCCTAACGATAGTTTGTAAATGGCTAAATTAAAAATGTGTTCTGGATAATCACATATGTAGGCTACTTTTTATCCCGAATATACGCGGGTAAAACCGCGGGGCCCAGCTAGTATACAATATATCCATCACTGCCACCTAATGATGTATTTGAGTCTTATATACATATATACATATTTTATCTATTAATAATCCATACTCATCTACCGAGCCTTTATTCCCAAGTTTATTTGGGGTCGGCTACTAGTTTTTTTTCCACGGAGCAACTGGCATCGGACCTCCGCAACCCTAAGGGAGAGCCGAAACTCGAAGAATTAACTAGTTGTCAGTATATTTGAGGGCACTGACTTCCTAATAACGATTGCCATAGATGTTCATGACAACCGGGACCGACGGCTTTACGTGCTCTCCGAGGCCCGGGCTTGAATCACCGCAAAACATCCAAATTACGGGGCTGCTATTAGGAATTTCCTAAGAAAAACCCAAAAACACTTTTTAGCCCGACTAGGGATTTGAACCCGAGACCTCTTGTTTAGCAGTCGCATACACTAACCACTAGACCAACAAGGCAATATAAAAACTATACTAATATGATTAATTCGAAAGTAAATATTATGGCAAAACCACTACACCAATTTGACTGAAATTTGGAATGGGTATACTCTGATTGGTTTCGTGGTGTCGATTCGCGATTTGACGTTGAGCTTTTCCGGGTCCTTTCAGAGTAGGACGCCAGAGCTGGTCGTCGCTGTGACGGTGATGTTCATTTTAATCACCTATAATCTCGAAATATTCCGACGCAATGAAGTTGTGCTAAATGTAAATTTTATAACACAAAAAACAACAGTTCAAATTGGGACCATAATTTATAATAAATCATCACATTAAAGTATACTGTTACAGGATTTGGATGTAAGAAGTTAATTAAGTAATAATTATATGCTATTATGATTAACTGTAATTAATGCGATTACGTAACAGGCGCTCGGAGCAGACACTATCACTGTATTAAATTCAGGGAATTTTTATATAGCAATGGCGTCGGAGTACACAAGTCCTCTCCGGCGAACTTCAATTTCCATTTGTACGTTTTTGAGTTGTACGTGAATCAAATAAAATGAAAAAGCTGTAGGTTGCAATTAAGAAGAATGTTTTTAATTATTTAGGGTGTGAAGAAAGTTTTATTTTAGCGGTACTTGTAAGGAATCTATATATTTATATACATATCTAGGAATTAATTTAATTTCAACCGACCGAGAGATTTATAATGGGAGAGCCTCATATCTAACCTGCGATAGATAGGCTGATTATAATGATTGAAAATATGTAACGACTGGACTAAGTCAAGTCAGCTCGAACTAATGTATCTCTTTTTTTTGTCTCTATCTGCGATCAGTAGTGATACTATAAGCAGGTGAGTTGAAAGTATAATTGGCAGGGTGAGCGGGACTCCAGCGAGTTCTCTACTACATTTTCTTCAAAATAGTCCCCTCAAGTTGATGTCGGCGAACTATATTATATCTTTCCTTTTTAGTCTCTTTGCGTAGATTCTAGTCTTAAGCGCTGCCGCTAAGTTATTAGGATGATTTTCCAGTCTCTCCTGGTATCTTTTCGTTACATTTTGGATTTCCTCCATGACAGTAGACATCATTAGCTCCTTATGGATTTCCGAGTTTGTGACAAAGAAAGAAGCGTCACTGATTGAGCTCAAGATTGTATTTTGCATCTGCTGTATTATATTTATGCTGGAGTAGCATGCGTAACCCCAAAGTTGAAATACATAAAGCCACACTGGCTTTAAGATGACTTTATATATTAAATGTTTGATATCAGTAGTCAATTTACTGTTTCGTCCCATGATCCAGTGTAGGTTCTTAAATAACTAATGTATCTGGAGAAAAATCTTAAATTTGGGCACTAATAAAAAATATGATGTCCTATAGTCTCTCTCCAGGCGACCGAAAAAGAAACCCGTCATAAAAACAAACAACACACACTTGATAAGGTGTATTAATTTGATTCTTTCTAGCAACTATATAAAGCCTAAATTTGTATACAGACCGAAATTAGACTTAATTGAGTCATAGACTTCGTATTTATACATAATGCACTTTAGTCGGAGTTTAAAAGCCAGAGGCGGCACTGACACTAATGTAGTCTGACACCTGACCCGCCTCTTCCTGTTTCCCAGTGGCGACAAAACTATACTTCTTCAAAAAGATTGCTTCAAGTACGAAAAGATTCATCCATTTATTTATTTATTATTAATTTATCAAGGAATATCAATAATATACATAAAGAAAAATTAAATATAAAACATAATTGTATAGTAAAATAAATATATCTTCACATATATATTTCTGAAAATACAAGTAGAAATGGGTGCATTGCAGTTAGTTCACTTGGCCGAGTCGATCAATTTATTTATTCAGTTCAATAGACAAGTCAGTGGAGTAAATAAATAAGCTTTAATATAACTACTGGACTTATCCACTTGAGTGGAGAAGTTAGATGAACATTGAAGTAATAACATCGATGATCGTAATAGTTATTTATTGACAGCAGTATGAAACAGGACCGAGTTACGAAGTAATATAAATTATGTTTGAGTTTAGTTATCATTGAGAGATGGGAGAGACAACAGAAGTTCAAGTATTTCACAAGATATAGATCTTTTTTGTTCTTAACGTCGCCCACTATGGGTATTTATTACTACCCGTATTTAGAATATTGACTGCTATTCTGTTGGATATGTTTACGTATTTCCAGTAGCAGTACCAAATTCGTGAACAGGAAAAACGAAAAATATATTTAAAATATATATGTTTTATATGAAAATAGTTATAAATCATGTAACTTACCAGATTATTTTTTACACTTTCATTACTATTATATTACCTCTTGGTTCTTAGAGAAGATTGAGGATTTTTCATATTATTTCATTCCCTTGAATTTTGAAAATGAAATGATGATGCAAAATTGAATTTTGCATATTATCTGCGAACGATGTGATTTATGTGCACTGAGTATAAAAAATAATAATGAAAAATCCTCACCAAAGTACAAACATTTTACCTATATCAACTGAAATAGGCTCTAGATAAAATACGTGAAATGTTGAAAGACAATAAATTTGAACTTCGCTTCAAATTCAAACACGCAGTTAGGAATTTTATAAATTCAAAAAACTTCCAAATGGATTAACTGGGGCTGTGAACGTGTCAATAGGCACTTTTGAATGCACGTTTTTAAAAAGTGTGCATATGTGAAGATAAAAATTCCATTGCCATTTTTGCCAAATTCATCTCTATATTCGTGAAATTGAATTTCGATGTAAAAGTACCGAAGCATCTAAAATAATAACAAAGATAAAAAAGGCCACAGCCCTAACGTGTCCCATTGAATGAATTGACAAAGCTTAATTGTAGAATTGAGCAATTTTGCACTTATTGCATGGTGCATTTTTGCCTCCATAATTCGAACTTTATTGCGAGAAACACGCACAGAAGACTGACGGAGGTAGTAATATTTTAAACCATAAGTCTTTCCGTTTGCTCATTCTTGTTCTGATGCAAGATACACGCTAGTATATGTGATATTAAAAAACACATAGCAGTTATCATCACCATGTCACACCTCAATCCATCAGAAGCCACGCCATACGTACCACACAAATGCAACGCTACAGTATTTCGTATTACATACGCTACTAAAGATTCAAACCGCTACTTGTGATTCCCGCTTCGAGAGCCCGTTACCTCCGACTGATTAGACGGTCTGGAATTTGATTAAGCCACAATGACCGTAGTGGTCAATTAATGACCAGTTGCTGCGGTCTCTAATTACATGACGAATGTATAACTACGCGACCTGTAGTCGACGACCATTGTTGTCTCAGGCTGAATTGTTATCTGAGATTTGTAGTATCCACCTATCCTAGTAACTATAATACCCCATGCGTTTTAATTATTTTAACAATCTTTTTTCCTTTCTCTTGCCTGGGAAAGATGGAACTTTGTTGTTATGTAGGCCGATTATAAAAGAAGTCAATAAAAAACTCATGTTATGTTGAACTATAATGCGGTTATAAATTACAATAATCATCAACTTTAAAGTTGTAGTTTCCTTTTAGGTATATACAACATACTAGTATATGTATGTGTTTATCAGTTACCCTGGTTCCTATAGCAGCACAGACACTGTTTGGGATCAGATGGACTTTTTATTACTTCTTTAATCTTAATTGCTTTAATGATGGTTTTACCTATCGAAGGCATTTCTTAATGTAAAAAGCAAAGTCGTTTAACCTCATTGATTCGATGGTCATTCAGCTTTCAATAAAGTATTTTCTAATATATTTTCGGTAACGAACGTTTCCCTTAGGAAGCGGTTTTTATCCTTCACGAAAGCGTTGAGGCATGAACATGGTTTGTCATTATTTATCGAGGTCGTGTTCGGACGTCAAGTTTTGTCTTTTTGAATTTCCACCTAATCTCTGTTTGTGTTTTCATATTACGCTTTTGTTTTCCTCGCAATATAAATTTAATAGAAAAATGGAAGTGCTTTTACAGTAGGAAGAACAAATAAATGAAAAATCAAATACGTTTTTTATAAGGAATGTTTTATTTTTATAAAGTCGCGATATTACAAATATTTGTGTTGAGTTTACAGTTTAATTGGAAAAGCTCGGTCTATTACTTGTTTCAATATAAATGTTTAATGATTAACATTTTATTTAGAATCTCCTTAGATTGCGTAGCTCAAACGAATTGGCTCTGGTATTACTGTCAAATGATTTCGATTTATATAAATTTATTTTTCTTGGTCATAAGTTGGTTTTACTTGAGTTCGAGAACAACATTGCAAATAAAATTTCATAAGAAACTTAGAAAACTTTATCAGGTTTCTTGCCGGTAAATAAATGAATACAGTTTTTATTTTACTTTATCGCAACTTGGCTAACTTAAATAACAGTAATATAACTTTATGAAAACGAAACCTAGCAAAAGAGTTCAGTACTTGTTTTTTGGTTTCACAATATTTTTTCCAAGACTGTGTCCATGAAAAGTTACTGAGTTACAATGAAATTTTTAAGTCTTAGGCAATTGCGCAAAATGTTTAAATAAGACAAGGATTTCAAATAATTGGATATAAACATCGAACATTTGTAGGCGTAGAAGTATTGAATTCCAAGAAGGTAATTAAGTAAAACGTTTAAATACACATCTTTTCTCGTATGTGATGTGTAAGAATACAAATTTGACTTAATATAAAAGCAGCGCAAAACTTCTTTACATCAGAGAACTATTAAAATATACTCATATGGGTTTGAAAGTTCTTGCAGACATCTCAATCATTATCAATATTTTTGGCCATAACTTAGACAGTGATAGCCTCACAACAACAGGACTACGTTTAAGGTAGTCGTGAAAAGGTGCAAAGTATGTGCCTATTATATGTACATAACTACACATTAGATACAGTCGCCTCAACAGAGACCGCCTTCTTTGCGCTTTCTATACATTAAAATTTTAAACAAGTATTTTCTGAATAAGTATGTTAATGGATTTCTCTTGTTTTCAAAGTTATTACATCTTTCAACGATGAAATGTTTAATATTGAATAAATCGAGACGCGTATTTAGATGGTCTCTGTGTTGAAGAACATTAGACAAACTACTTCGAAGTTATAATGAGTCAACACTTTGAGCGGTAGACATACATAATTAAAATAAAGTATTTGTTTACATAGGACTAAATATCTTATTACCAGTCTGACTTCATTATTTCGTTTAGCGTTGAGCGACTTGTTGTAAATTGAAGCAGTTTTATTGTAACACAAAATAACATTTGGCACTGCACACAATAATCATTATGCTTTGTCAAAATTGTTCTTTGCAATACCCCTCGCCTTCAAGTATGACATATTATGTGATATATATACCTACTTTACCTACTAATATTATAAATGCGAAAGTAACTCTGTCTGTCTGTTACGCTTTCACGCCTAAACCACAGAATCGATTTAGATGAAATTTGGTATGAAGATAGAACTGAACTTGGGAAAGGACATAGGATACTTTTTATCGCGAAAATAAAGGTAGAAGGGTTTTGAAATAGGGGACGAAAGTTTGTGTCGAAGTTCCTTATTATCAAACATAAAATCATGTAAGATTGTTAAATCTACCCTTACTGAGTCGCGCGATATAAACGATTTCCACGCGAGCTAAGCCACGTTCGGAAAGCTAGTATATATGTATATTAGTAAAGAAGAGTCAGAAACGAATGAGACAAGCTCATCTTAAGAAATCAATTCAGCTCTAAAACTAAGACGGATTGTGATGAGTAGACTGAATATAATTATTTTATATAATTTGAATCCTGAATATTTCAATAATAATATTTAGGTCACCCATGCATCTGTTACATATTTTGTCATCTCAATTACATTTCTGTTTTCGAATTCTTACCATCGACAGCGATTATTGCAAAATACCAAAATCTACGAAAAAAGTAATAAGCTCTTCTTTCGTAGCTAACTGTATGATATATTCAAAATCGATCTTCATTTAAGAATCATTTTAAAACTGCAAATATAAAAAAATGTTATAAATTTGGACTAACCTTGAACTGGGATAAGTATTCTTGCTGCCTTGTGATGTCTGTTGCCAGGATCAGCGAGCTGATTTGATGCTCGAGTGCAGCTCTTGACTCCTGCATCTGATCTAGGAGGCCACTTTCTATTAGGCAGCTTATCGCTGAACGCCAGTGGTGATTCTCTAGCACCGAAGTATTCTGCGCAATGGAAAAAGTACGATGTCAGTGTGTAAATTTATTAATAAGTACTTACAATACTAATGCTTCATAAACGTGATCAGATAATTGCTGTTATATCTCAGAATTTCGACCACGTTGCAATGACCGTGAGGCTGGACATCGGTCACTCTAATTGCACGCCATTTGGTTCGATCCTCGGCGGCGGCGGTGGAAAATTTTATAAGACGAAAGGTTAGGGCCTACTTGTATTTAGGATTGTAATTTCAATAATGGAGAAAATATTATATTGAAATATTGTTTGAAGAACGCTTTCGTATAAAAGCATTCAACGTAAGCTGTTCAGTCTATGATGACTTATTTTATTAAAAGAGATTACCTATAATATTAAGTAACGCAATTCTATAATATATAAATCGTTCGATAATATTTGAACACGAATTTCTAGTTTTTTATTTCGAATATGATTTTGTAGTATAGAGATTTTCTAAGGTAGCGTATTATGATCTATTGTGTTCTTCTACGAATATGAAGAAGTACCTGGACGTATTGTTGTTTGAATCTCGAATCTAATATCTCCAAGATTTCCATTTTCTAGGTATCCAACGCCGTGTTCATTGAATCAAACATTTTAGGGGTATTTTTATTATGTTATTTATATTTTTTTACATCCCATATTTTCAACAGAGCTCTTCTTATTCAAGGACGGGATAACGGCGCGGCACAAAGGACTCATACCCAAAAATACTTCAGTATTCGCTTGCCTTTACATGGCTCAGAATTTACCTATACAATTTTCTACATCGGTTTACATATTTGAAAATTTCTGTGAAATAAAATCAAAAAAGAGCCTTCGTAAATAGATAATACTATTGAATTTATTGAAGAACATGGGTATTGAGGAGATGAATAGGATTGTTTGATACTAAAAGAAATAAAGTCCTTTCAAACTATAAATTGTTGTTTTATGTGGATAATATTCAGAGTTTAATATTAATATTTAATGTTTACACTTCTCGTACCAACAGTTCTACGAGCGCTTTCTTATAATTATATATTTTATTTTCGGTTTTACAGTCCTCAGCTGAATTAAAAAAGTGTATCCTCAAAGACTTATTTATGTGTTATTTCAATTTCAGTTGTAAGTTTGATTAAAATCTGTTAATTTGATTAACGCATGTGAATTATATATGAAATTAGAAAATTATTACTTATGTCGAATATAGTGCTTTAGTCCCACTAAGATATGTGATAGTTTTGTTCGTAATCATTTGTCTATTTATTTTATCTATGACAAAAATAAATAAAAATACTGTAGGTACCAATTTGTTTTTTTTTGCACTTATCACGTAGTCGGATATCACAAGAGACATAAAAATTAAGGAAAATATTTCCTATGTCATAAAATTCAACAGCATAAGCTTTATCGAAGAACATTTTTCAATGCAAAATTACTTGCTAAGCGATAGCTTAAGTATACGTTTCAACGGCGGAGTTACGCGGCAATTTCACAATATTTTCAAGGAAAAATGCATGCTGATATATTTATTACGTTACCGTTTCTCACACGGCAAGCATAGGTTATAAGCTGTTGGTAGAACCAGTGTATCAGTTGAAGAATTCTGCATCTGAAATGATGTGATGTGATGATGTGTTCACTCGGTGAACACGAGACATAAGCATAAATTAGTAGGTCAATATCATAGGCTACATAAAACGCATAATTCATTTATGGGTCTTTCCGTGCGATTTTTTAATAGGTTACCAGCTAGTGTTATGAGTCTATCAGTGGAAAAGTTTAAAAATGTAGTCAAAACTGATCTTATACGTAAAGGTTATTATACAGTTGACGAATTTTTAAATGATAAAGAAAAATGGATTTGACTACTTGCTCCTTATCATTTTATTCTACTCATGTGAATGTTGTTATCACATTGTTTAAGAGCATGATTTTACTTTTGTAAGTAAAGATTCTACGTGACGAATAAAGGCCATTCTTCTCTTTCTTTTGATCTTATAATTAATATTTTATATTTAATCTTTCGTTACCAGTAATTTGGCCCATATTTGAGCACATATAATTTTTACCTTTGTTGTAAGTAGATGCTCCTACTATGTTGTTCCCACTGAGGCTGTTGTTTTTTTTTTTTTAAATTAGCTTATGTTCTAATTTTTAATCACTATAATTTGCATCAGTCCTCTAACATGGTGTATAGTATATTAGTGGCAGCACCTTACCCCCATATCAGGTTTATAAACATTAAAACTATGTAAACATTGGCGATTTGAAAGGAGTGGCCGCGAGTTTTTATTGCCATGTTCTTTTCTCCGGCTCTACCTATTGTTTGCGAACATGGCATAAATGTACATGTAGAATCTTGACCTGTCACAAGAGATGTATTGCATCCTAAGTGAATAAAGAATTTTGAATTTGAATTTGATGGATCGATAGAACTGTACTTACCAAATATAGTTATTGTACTACTTGGATAACCGTAATGTATATTACTAACTTGTAATAGGTACTTATATTACTTGTATTAATAGTTATATATTATTATTTATTATATTGTAGGTAATGAGAAGCATTATAGGAATTGAAGACGGGAGATTAGTATATTGTAAGCATAAGAGTCTAATAATTATTTATAATTAGCTGACCCGGCAGACTTCGTGCTGCTTCAAACTCATAATTAATAAAAAAATGCAATTCATTTTTATATATTCACATTTTAAACCTTCTCTGAACTTCCACAAATAATTCAAGATCAAAATTAGCCAAATCGGTCCAGCCGTTCTCGAGTTTTAGCGAGACTAACGAACAGCAATTCATTTTTATATATATAGATATACCACTATGATTCAACGAATTTTTAACAATTATAAATGTTCGAAAATGCTACCTACGTTTTAGATATTTTAGGATTTAGGCTAAATAAAAGAGGCGGTGGTGTTGCGATTTATTTACGATCTGATTTTTCTTTTAATATTTCTTTTAAATCACCACCTAATTCGAGTGCTGAATATCTTTTCCTTGAGGTTTGTGTCAGGGGAGTAAAACTTATCTTGGGTGTCGTATACTGTCCTCCAGTTGTTGATTACTTCACCGAATTCGAATCGGTTTTAGAATCGTTAGGGTCTGAGTATGAGCATCACATCATCATGGGCGACTTTAATACTGATATTTTGTCTCTAAATTCCTCTCGTTCTCGTAAATTGCTTAATCTGTTAGAATCATCTTCTTTACATGTATTACCGCTTCAAGCTACTCATCATAACTTAAATGGGGAAGATACTCTGCTTGACCTCATTATTACTTCGACTCTTACTAAGGTTATTGCTCATGGACAACACTTGGCACCGAGTTTCTCACATCACGATCTGATCTTTATTACCTATAAAATCAAAACGCCAAAACCTAAAGCGAAGGTGATGCATAGACGCTGTTTCCGATACATGAACTTAGAAGAGCTCCGGAAGGATGCTTCTCATATCAACTGGGAACCATTAACGATGGCAGGTTCAGTCGACGAAAAGGTTGAAATATTAAACAACACCATTCTGAACCTATATAATATTCATGCGCCTGTGAAAAAAATCAAATTAAAGCATCCTCCGGCACCTTGGCTTACGGATAGCATTCGCAAGGTAATGCGGAACAGGGATCGTGCTTTTCGACGTTACAAGAAAGCTCGTTGTGATGATAACTGGCTCGCTTATAAGACTGCTAGAAATAAGTGTAATCAGGTGATACGAAACGCTAAACGCCGTTACATTCTCGAAAGTATTTCTACATCCTCCCCAGCTGATATCTGGAAGTTCTTAGGGACTCTTGGCATTGGTAGAGAGCGGCATACAGACTTTCCAACGAACATTGCTTTAGATGACATCAATCACCATTTCACCACATCAACTTCATTGAATCATCGTAGCAAATCTCAAACCTTGGACTATGTGGCTCATCTGCCTAGGCCTAATATAAGCTCTTTTGACTTTTCTCCAGTTGCACCAGAGGAAGTCAAAAAATTTATCCTGTCCATCAAATCCAACGCCACTGGTTGCGATGAAATTAGCCGTTTCATGGTTACCGCTATCCTGGAACACCTTTTACCCGCCATTACCTACTTAATTAATTATTCCCTGGACTCCAATGCTTTTCCATCCCTATGGCGCAAAGCTTACGTACGTCCATTAGCCAAAGTACCTAATCCCTCTCTCCCTATTGATTTCCGACCAATATCTATACTTCCTTTCCTCTCCAAAGTTCTAGAAGCTTGCGTGCATAAGCAACTTTCACAATTCGTTCACAAGCATAATTTCCTCAACGTATATCAGTCAGGATTCCGACCCGGACACAGCACAGAGACAGCGTTGCTCAAAGTGACTCTCGACATCAAGGCGGCGGCGGAAGAAGGCAAATTAACTGTACTCGCCCTGATTGACTTCTCAAATGCCTTCAACACTGTGAGTCATGATATCCTCCTAGCAATACTTTCCCACTTCATGATTTCCGATGATGCACTGGAATGGTTCTCGTCCTATCTTCGAGGACGCCAGCAGTCCGTCCGAATCGATGAATCTTCATCGACGTGGGCAGAACTCGACTCGGGTGTTCCTCAAGGCGGTATTCTTTCTCCTCTTCTCTTTTCTTTATTTATCGATTTCATTACCCGTGAACTTCAGTGTTCGTATCACCTGTATGCTGACGACCTGCAGATCTATTCACACGCTAGAGTAGAGAACTTGGAGGACGCGGTCAATAGTATTAACCAAGACCTAGAAAACATAAAGAATTGGTCTGCCAGGTTTGGTTTGACGGTGAACCCTATAAAATGTCAGGCGATCATTACAGGTAGTCCTAGAATGATTTGCAGAATAGATCGTGATAATGTACCTGAAATCATCTTTAATGGTGCTGTTTTACCGATTAGTGCTTCGGTCAAGGATCTAGGTCTGCACATTGATACAAATATGAACTGGCAGACTCAGGTAGCCAGCGTCAGTCAGAAGGTCACGAATATTCTGCGACGATTTTATCGACTTAAAAACTTCCTCCCAACAAAAATAAAGACGATGCTTGTCCAAACCTTAATTTTTCCTATTGTCGACTATGGTGATGTATGTTATCTCGACTTGAATGCAGATCTGCTCAATAAACTAGACCGGCTTCTCAACAATTGCATTCGATTTATATTTAATCTGCGAAAGTATGATCATATTTCTTCTTATCGCAAACAACTGTCATGGTTGCCTATCAGGCAGCGTCGCAATTTGAGAGCGCTATCGATGTTATACTCCCTTCTTTATTCACCGAACTCGCCCACCTACTTAAAATCCCATATCCAATATCTCTGCTCTAACCATGACAGAAATCTTCGCTCTTCTAATAATCTTCTCCTTCTTTGTCCTGCACACACATCAAGTAAAGTGCATTGTTCCTTCCTTGTTCAAGCAGTTACCCTTTGGAACGCGCTCCCATTGGAAATCAGGATGTCCACTAGCCGATCCACTTTTAAATTTAAAGTGCGAGACCACTATAGAAACATGTTGATGGAGTCATCAGAATAACACTTTCCGTCTTGATTATTTATGTATTACGGTATATGTGTACATATGTATGTGTATGTTATGTATGTATGTGTATGTATATATGTATATATTTATGTATATATATTTTGAAACATATTTATTTTGTCAATTAATTGATTTAGCCTCTCGTCCTACTTGTCCTAACATACACCTGCCACAAACAGCTTCGCAACACCCAAAGGTTTGTCTGGAAGATAATGCCTGTGGCATTAAGTCCACCTTGTGTAATATATTTTGCAGGAAGTTTTAATAAATAAATAAATAAATAAATAAATAAGATATTTTGAATAATTGGTAGTATACCACAGTGACCTTCTCTAAAAGCTTTTAGGCCACGCCAATCTGTGTATGAAATTGTTAAATGCAGTATATCTAGACTATATAATAAACACCTCATCTCAAAGTTAAAATCTTTATGAAACTCATATATATATATATATATATATATATATAGTCCGTGTGGTGACGGATTAAGAATACAAAGTGTCACCACCCCTATTCATTCCTTCCTTCTCCTTTAGTCCTTAGATCCTTTAGTCGCCTCTTACGACACCCAATGTCGTAAGAGGCGACTAAAAGATCAAAATAAGCAGGTAATACCCTGTCAAGAGAAGGGAAACTTGAAACAAACCCTTTATCAACCCGTCTGGCCAGCGTGGTATAGTAGGCCAAAACTTCCTTTAAAAGGAGAGGCCTACGTCCTGCAGTGGAGTGTTATAGGCTGATATTTTCTCAATTTCTTTATAGTTAAACTAAGGAGATCTTGGATTATTCGTACACGTATTTGTTACCTGCCGTATAAAGAGCTTTTTACTTACATATGTGAGTATGTCGCTGACAATAAGATTCTAGTTAAAAGGGTCTTTTATCCCTTGAACATACTTAAAAGAAATAAAGAGACAAAAATAAACAACGTGAAAACACATTGTAGGCTGTGTTACTACACCATCAAAACTCTGGAGCAAGTTATTGCTCGTTTTGATTAAGCAAGTCTATTAAGATACGATATATTATTTGAAATTGGGTAATTCCTAGAATTGAAAGGTATACTTACAGGTAACCTAGATATACAATTAAACAACCGTATATAGTTGCCGTATGGGTATTGACTCGATCATGTAACATATAATATACCTACCTTTAAATTACCTAAAATTTTAAGATACGGTCAGGTTAAATTCAGTTTATGTACATAGATTTTAAAAGGATTCTAAAGTTGAAGACGGAGTGGACTGGCCATGTTAAAACCAGTAGTAAAATGGAGGCAGTGAGGTAAGCAAAGCCTATGTGTAACATTTGTGGCGTTGTAGTGAAAAAAAAGGCTGGCGTTAAAAGTGAATGGAAACTGCCGAAGATCGAAAAGGGTTTAATTGAAGGAGACCTTCACTAATGGATTGTAAAAGGATAAAGAGCGAGAGATAATTTGAACTTAATACCTACAAGTAGCAAGGCGTAATCTTAGCTTAGTACGTTTCATCAACTTTACGAGAATAGATCTGTTAAGATTTCTCTCGAGACAGTTGAAAGGAGCGCCAGAGCTACGGCTAGTGTACCTACATATTCTTAAATTTTTATTTTATATAACGAGGCAAAGTTGAAAACTCCAATTAAAAGTTTTCTTGATTGAAATAACGATACCTATATCAATTTCGAAAATTGATATTAGTCGTGACTTTAATTTATAAACATTTAGTAATATTGGAATTAACAAGCACATGAAGAACAACTTTGTAGACATCAACTTCTCGATTTATTAAATCGTTCTTTTTATCCAAGCAATTAAAACTTCATAGAGATTTTACCTACACGTAGTTCTTCTTCCTAGCCTTATTCCCAATATTATTTGGGGTCGGCTACTAGTTCAACCGGTTTTACCTGAATATCAGTTTTTCCACGGAGCGACTGGCATCGGACCTCCGCAACCCTAAGGGAGAACTGAAATTCAAAGATTGAACTAGTTGTCAGTATATTTGAGGGCACTGACTTCCCAATAACGATTGCCATAGATGTTCATGACAACCGGGACCGACGGCTTTACGTGCTCTCCGAGGCACGGGCAAGGAACACCGCCAAACTTCCAAACTCCGGGTTGCTATTAGGAATTTCCTAAGAAAAACCCAAAAACACTTTTTGGCCCTACTCGGGATTTGAACCCGAGACTTCTTGATTAGCAGTCGCATACGCTATCAAGAGTTCAAATATAAAAAGATTCTTTCACTATAATCTTTATAAGACAAAGAATATAACGATTCGAACCGAATAGATTGTATCTCAACTGGCAGTCCCTTCACACACGTCATCTAGCAATTTATAGAACAACAGATCTGTTATCGTTAGTACTTTGTTCTAACAAGTTGAAGTGGAAATGTCACTAAATATAGCGCAGATAACGTAGCCATTGCAACTGTAGAATATGGGGATAAAATACGTTCTTTAGATTTCATATACCGCGCATAGTCTAGGTATTGATTTATTAATGTTGGATTTTATAAATCAGATGGTCAAACTCATGTTTCAATTGCCCCTTCTTCACAGTCTACAAAGTGAAGGAACTTTCCTACTATTATCTAGTGTTTGTAACTAAATAAGTGTTTTATTTATTTCTCGTAGATCGTTTGTTTTGTTTTATTAAGTTTCTATTTGGTTGGTTACAATTTAGATATTGAGAATAAATACATAAGAAATTACGAAACTATTGAGTAAGTTACCTACGTTTGATACAAGTTTTAGTTACAAAGGTGTACAACGCAATTATGTATTAATTGTCAAACTTTGGGTTTCTTGTGAACCCTAGCATAATCTACTTAGTCCTTAGAAAAGGAAAACCAATCGCTGCAGGTATTTTGTAGCTACGTGTTCAAATCTTTCCTCTTAAATTGATTGGTAATAGAATTATAGCAAAAGCGTCTATACACAAAATATCGAACAGCTAACAATTCACTGTCGAAAATATTTTCAATAAGCTACGTTTTCAAAGGAGAAATATTTACATATATTTCTAGAATACTGGTTTTTATTCGTCAATTCTAACATTTTTACAATAATGATTTCCAGGCGCCATCATAAATATTTTTATTTTTTATTTTATTTTTATAATTTGGCTCACCAACAATTGAATACACTGATACTAATAAATAATAAATACATTCAATGAACTTATAACCTAATGTAACAATTTCTTACAGGCAAGCACATCATGCACACTTTGTTTGATAACATAATTTCATAAATTTTATAATAAATTAAACATCACAAATAGGATCAAACTTGAGGTCGCAACGTCACAACCGAACGCTGGCTCAAATACGCGCTCTTACAAGACCCCGTAAACAACTCTTCTGAACCTACCAAGTGAGTCGGAGTGCACATCAACGAGATCACTGTAGCTGTTTAACAGTTTGGAGAGACGGGGAATGGGAGAACTGGCACCCAAGACTGTTCTGCGTAGAGGAGGATGTAAAGGAGTAACAGGGGCTCTTGGATATTTTGTGGGTACGCGTATGTTTATCCGGCTCAAGAATTGGGGACAGTCGATTTTGTTTCTGAGAACTTTAAAAATAAAAACAGAATCAAGTAAATCTCTCCTCTTTTGTAACGAGAGCATATTGAAATGTGAAAGTCTGTCTTTGTACGATGTTTTCTTTTTGGCCATCCCGGCAGAATTTGCAAGATGCCACAGAAATCGCTTCTGAACCCTTTCCAGTCTCAACGCGTGACTGGCATAGTGCGGTCTCCATACAATGCTACAATATTCGAGTGAGCTGCGGACCAAACAATTATAAAGTAGAATTTTAGTCTTACTGTTACGGAAATGAGTTACATTCCTGATGATAAACCCAAGCATTCTTGAAGCTTTTTTAATCACGTTTTCGATGTGAGGGGCAAAAGTTAACTGTTTATCGAATAAAACTCCCAGGTCCTTTATCTGTTCCACTTCCTGTATCGGAGTGCGACAAATATAATAAATGGATGGTTTTAATTTTGTTTTCCTAGTAATTTTGACGTGACAACACTTGTTTATATTTAGATCCATATCATTATCACCACACCACTGCACCAAAATGTCAATATCTCCCTGTAGCATCTCAATATCTTGATCAGATTCAATCACTCTGCAAAATTTCAAATCGTCGGCATACATAAAACACTCAGAGAATTTTAACCTACTGGGAAGATCATTAATAAAGAAGTTAAATAACACTGGACCAACATGTGATCCTTGCGGTACGCCCGAGGCGACCACACGGGAATCAGAACGATACCCGTTGATGGCAACAAAGAAAGAACGACCTTCAAGGTAGGACTTTATCCAGTTGAAAAGGGAGCCAGTGATTCCGTAAGCGGTCAATTTATGTAAAAGTATATAATGAGGGACGCGATCAAATGCTCTACTAAAGTCAGTGTATATCACGTCGATTTGTTTCCCGGAATCAATGGCGCAAGTTAGTGTCTCAGTGAACGTAAATATCAACATATATGAGAGAAAGAAACACGAATGTAAGTTACGAGGCTAAAACAGACTTTAATACTAAATAAATGAAGTTCATCAATTCAGTAAATAGAAGTAATTAAATATTATTCTATGAAAATATAATTTGTTTAGCGAAAACCGATTTCATCTATAGAAGAATATAGGTCCAGATAATCATCCATTTTGATGGGACTTTCACCGGCACAAAGCTGATGACACAAGGAGCGCGATTTTAACTCACTTTAAACGGCCAGATTTCGATCAAACTTTGTAGATTTATCGAGGACCGATGACAATACAATAATTTGGAAAAAAATATCAACAAATAAGTCTTTTTAGTCTAGAAAAAATTTAGTTTTAAAAACTAAACAAACACGTTTTTAAACTAAAAAGTAGAAAATAATTTTAATGCAATAAAGCGTGGGATGCTTTATGAAAATATTTCAATAACGTCGCTCTTCGCTTTGTTACATTAAAATTATTTTCTACTTTTTAGTTTAAAAGCGTGTTTGTTTAGTTTTTTAAAACTATATTTTTTGTTAGAGTAGCTTTACTCCGTGGCGTTACATGAGAATAACCGCCGAGAACATGACGGGACTCATCCAGTCAGTTAATAAAAACAGTTTAATATCACAATGTAAAATGACTACCAAGCAACAAGAAATATGAAGATAAAGAACTGGTGGCATCGGAATGAATAGAAAAAAAGGACATGTGGTTCTCAATGTTTATGCCTACAGTTTCATAAACTTTGATTCTTGTGTCCTATCGATATGAGTCGGTGAAAATACATCTTTTCAATTTGAAGATTAGTTCAGTAATTCATCAACATCAACAGCTTTTAAAAGTCCACTGCTGGACATAGGCCTATCCTTAGAAAGGAGGTCTTGGCCTACTATACCACGCTGGCCAGACGGGTTGGTATAGGGTTGGTTTCAAGTTTTCCTTCTCTTTGCATCGATGTTGTCTTGAGTAGTTTATCCCTTAGTCGCCTTTTAAGACACCCGCGGGATGAAGAGGGGTGGTGACACTTTGTATTCTTAATCCGTCACCACACGGACAAGTTCAGTAATTATTTAACTGAAATGATTCAGAAATAAATGGAAAACAAATAGGTATCACGATGCCTGCCTGTGTCATTCAATACCTATTTCTTCCGAAATGTTAAAAAAGAGATTGTTCAATCTTAGCAAATTCATAAGACTGTAATGTCAAATAAATATCTTTTGACTAAACTCATATGAAATTGTATACGGTGCTTAAGTCAATCAATCATTCAATAATTTTTTCAATTTTTGTCTGTCCGGCTTACCTGATTTTGACCTGACTTTCGTTGCCAGATAGCTTTTATTTAAAACAATAGAAAACAATATTCATAAGTCCTGGTTATTCAGCTAGCCGTTAAATAAGGATCGATATTAATTTATTTGATTCTAGATACATCTCGTTATCGTAGTCCCCAATTAGTCCCTCTTAGGATTATGCTTGGAGCTTTTCGTTTTACTGTTATGGGTTTATCAAAATTTGTCTATTATTACGAGTTGGTATTCTAGTTAGTTTATAGTTGACCACTAGACTCCATATATTTATTGAAAACATTGTATAAATTTTCTGGCCTCTGTAATCTTTAACACGTTCGCATCAGTCTTGTTTCCAGCTTTACAGTTCGATTAGAATCGACGCTCGGTTTATTAAAGCATCGACAAGCACAATAGAAGCTTATACTACATAAAACTTATCTGTTTTAAGGTTCAATAGTTTCCTTTATATCGGTCTCACGCGTCTTCGTCTGAAACGATAATCGCTTCAACTTCGCTAGAACGGTTTCCGATCCTATTACAAAGGTTTTAATAGTTTTTGAACTACTTACAGCGCAAGGAAAATCTAAGGCCCTTCGTACACTAGGCTACGCCAATCTCCGATACTCAACGATTTTAGCCTCCAAGTGACTACCGCCATAGGTTCATGTACATGACATGTACATGAGTCGCGGTACATGAGTCGCTTCGCCGACATATGTCCCGCGACTCGCTTGTTTTTGATAAAGATAGTACTACAAAATTATAGTTTCATCATCACTTGTGTTAGAAATTTTGGCAAAAGTGTGATCTGTTTATCCATTACGCCTATATAATATTGATGAATAGGCAACTTGCGTCTTGCGATTCAATGTTGTGTGTACGGACCGTGCGCTACTCGATACTCGCGACTTGATACCAATGTCGTATAGAACATTAGTATCGACGATTTGCGTGGCCTTGTGTACGAAGGAGTGAACATATAACACCGTCTGACCGTTCTAATATTTGCTCGAGAACATATTGGATGAAAGTTTGAGAAACGCAATGTAATTAAACGAGCAGAGACGTGGTCGGGACAATATCTACCGGCAGACGACGATGACATTGTCATATACGATGATATACTACATTCCTTATATGTAGCTGCAATTTTATTCGCCTATCTAGGAAAGCAAGCTCTATTTAAGTTTCATGAAGGTTCTTTAGTATCCATGTTAGTCATCAACTTGACCAATGCAGCGCAGATTTATTCTTCATAAAACCGTAAGTAAAAAGTATAATAACTTACTTGTGTTCTTCATTTATGCTTATGTGAACATAATGAACGTGCTTACTTACAGAAAAAATGTAGGTAGTAGAGCCACGCTGATTTCAGCACGAATGGGCCGGCTCGACCCGGCCAGTACTACCCTCACACAGAAGACCATCCTAATAATGACAGCATTCTTGCTGTCGTATTTCGTTGGTGAGTGTGAGACCGGAGGCCCAATCATTCTGCATCATTCTCCCGCCCTTCGAAGGCCGGGAGAATGATGCAGAATAATCAAACCAGGCTGCCATGGTAAGGGTCACCATGCTACATTGTCTACCCTCACAATATGCGTGGTGACCCCTACTCCTGGATTCTACTCATGCTTTCCATCAGGCAGAGTAGAGTCACTTTGGCAGGCTTAAATATAAAAAAAAAAAAAAAAAAAAAAGAATCGAAAGAATCGGCAAAGTACCATTAACATTGTAAAGTTTTGGAAATCTCTCTGGAATTGAGATTTTAATTATTATAAGCCACTAAACACTAACATGGTGTAGAACTTTATGTGTGATCTTACTAAACCATTCCTGTTGTGACGAAGCTTCGTATCGTCTGCTGTTCTACTTGTACAGTTAACCCCCTAATTTTTACTTGTACTAAAACAATTTGTCATCATTAATGCAGAGGAATACTCACTGAGGAGCTCAGGATTCATATAAATTCCAAAGTAAGTATTGATTTTGATTCTAGATTATTTAAGTCCTTTTAATATGTCTAACTATGATTGTCACCACTAATGATGAGGCCTGTTCTTAAAATTTATCATTTAAATAAGTGGAGAATTATTAATGATCACGTTGTAGGGTACCTAAATTATTCATGGACAGCGGTGCGAAAGACGGGGACAATTATTTTGTCGTAAAAGGGAATAGTAGGCAAATAAATGAACGATATTCTTACGAAGAAATACTGAAAGAATAGTATAAGTTCCTTTTGTCTTAAGAAGTTTTATTTATTTTTGTTAAGCAAGTATAATGGCTTCAAATATGTTTGATTCGTTTTAATTACAAGACTGTAACAGGGTACGTGAATATCGAATAATATTTACCACTAGTTTGTTCATTTAAATACATAAACTTTTTCACGCCGTAAAATTTATTTGCGTTATATTCAGTAATGAACTAGTACCTACTGTTTGTACCAGGGAGGCCAAATATAGATCATCAAGTGTTGGCGATTAAGCGGAATCTTAAATTTGGCCTCAATAATATGTAAAAAATTTGTAAAATAATCAAATAATTGAGGTAATCAGATTTTTGTACGATATTTACATACAGAATGATGATACAGGTAAGTTATGATAAGATTCGATCACAGTGACAATGGTATTGATATTTGTTGACTTACTATGTTTTATACAACAGAAATAAAAATTAAAAAATAATTATAATAAATAAATACATCTGACACACAACTCCATCCAGTACCAAACTAAGCAGACCTTGTATTATGTGTACTAGACAACTAATAATAATATCTCTTTATTGTCTCATAAGAAAAAAATACATGGGTTGAGGCCCTAGACCCCACACTAGGATTCCCTGTGTCGTGGGATCTAGTCTCCTTCGTTCAAATCCTTTATTCGATAATTATAATAAAATAATGTTATGAGATAATGTTCTGTTAAGGTGTGTTTTAGTGTGATATGATGAGGTGAGATGTGTTAATAGGGTGTAGTGTGATGATGACTTATAGTGTGGTGATGAGGTGTGGTGTGATAATGAGGTGTGGTGTGATTGAGATGTTGTGGTGTGAGGGTGTCAAGTATATGATGTTTTGGTGAGATGTGATGTGGTGTTTACTTTCTTTGAAATTTTATATAATTATTCATATATATACATACAATAAACATATACACATACACGTATAGACACAATCTAATATTATTATACCAATATCTTCAAAAACTGTTCTGTGTTATTGTAGTCTAAAGTATATAGCCATTTCGTTATGATTTCCTTGCAACGATTTCTTTTTACATTGATTATATTATGAATGTTGTTGAGTTTAGTGTAAATGTAAGGTCCCATAAAGCCAAAAGACTTCCTACCAAACGTTTTACGGCATATAAGCTTATTCCAGTATATTCTCCGGTTGGAGCGGCTGCAAGCGCAGGTGGATAGAGAGGTTCTATGAAATCTTAAGGCAGCAGAAAGGATGTACAGCTGTCTGACCCTAAGCAACCCAGTCTCAGCGTATAAGTCATTGGTAGGATATCGGAATGGGCGTCCGTAAGCAACTTTTAAAAGAGCCCTTTGCCCACGTTCTAATTTAATTAAGTAGCATTTAGACGTAATACCCCACGATATAATGCCATAATTAAGTATGGATTGACATAAAGAAAAATAGACCAGTTTTACAACTGCCTCATCAGCTATTTTTCCGAGACGTTTAAACACCTGCGTTAACAGTCTAACTCTACTAATGAGAACTTCCAGATGCTTAGACCATGTGAGATGACTGTCTAAGCAAATACCCAGATATTTGATAGTAGTAGTTTGTCTTATCTGTGGACAGTTACAGTTGTTTCGGTCAATGCATATATGGAGTCTCAGACTAAAACTACTAAAAGGGGAGGTTCTTTTGGAGATTGAAAAGTTGATTGCATTGGTTTTGTCAATATTTAGCGCCAACAGATTGCGTTGCAACCAATCAGAAACCACTCGTAAGCCATTTTCAGCAACCACTTGAACTTCATCCCAGTCTTTGGCGTAGAAAACAATCGCCGTGTCATCAGCATATGTGAATAGTCTAGCTTGCGGAAGTTTCAGCTCACAGAGACCATTCACATATACGATGAACAGCGTAGGGCCAAGAACGCTTCCCTGAGGTATACCAAAGCGCACAGGAGCAAGATCACTTCGAAGATTCCCCATAACTACTCTCTGGCTTCTGTCGGAGAGGTATGAACTGAACCACTTCAGGGCATCACCGCGTATACCAAGTAGTGACAGTTTCTCAATTAAAATTTTTCGAGAGACAGTATCGAAAGCTTTTGCCAGGTCCAGGAAGACACCAGTACACGCATATCCGTGATCTAGGTTATAAGTGATGAAATCAACTAAGCTAGTAACTGCGTCCTCCGTGGACCTGGCAGCCCGGAAACCAAACTGATTTTGCGAAAGTAATCGATTATTTTCAAGGTACGCTAAGAGTCTCTTGTTAACCACCTTTTCGAGTATTTTCGAGAGCGTTGTCAACAGCGATATTGGACGATAATTAACTGGTTTCTTAGGGTCACCATTTTTAAATATTGGACATACGTTAGCATTTTTCAAACAGGTGGGTACTGTACCTGTGGTTAGACTTAAGTTACAAAGAAATGTTATAGGTTGAACTAAAATATGCGCGGACGATTTGATCACTTTATTATTAATACCGTCATCGCCTGGGGCTGACGTGTTTTTTAAATTAGCTATTAAGTTGTGAATTTCTTTTTCATCTGTTGGAGTAAAGTAGAAAGAATTGTAATGATTATGTATTGTGGTGCAATGTTTAATATCCTTCGCCAAATCCGTTTCGTTTAGTTTAAGCTCATTAAGAGTTTTTGCTGAGATATTTTCGCCAATAGAAGTAAAATATTCGTTAATTTTATTCAGACTAGAGACTGCACCTTCACCACCTGTCACAAGTTCAGAGTTCCCTCCTTTTTTACTTTTGATGTTACAAATTGACTTAATTTCGCCCCAAAGTTTTTTACTGTTCCCCTTAGTCTTCATTAAAGATTCCCTTTCATAATTAAGTTTCAGGTTAGATAAGATGTTATTACAATAGTTACGGTAATTTTTATATTCTTGTTGTATAATTGAATTATCTTTATTTTCTTTTTTATTGGCTTTGATATGTAACCGGTCTCTTTTTCGAATGCATTTAAGAATACTCTTGGTTATCCAGGGTTTAATAAGGTTTTCTGAACTATGGAAGGTTCGTGAACTAGTGTGCATAAGTGTTATTTTTGAGAGCTTTTCAACAAATAGTGGGAAAGCGACATTTATGTCGGTTTGCTCATAAAGCCAGTCCCAAGATTCGCTCTCGACATCCTTAACTATATTATTGTAATTAATTTTCGTGACTACTTTTCGAGATGATGTCCTAGGCGATTCTCTTTGAACACCTAAAACAATAGTGTCATGATCTGTAATACTAGATTCACAGACAATAATAGAGGCCGATTTTTTGGTTTTCATCATCACATGGTCCAAGCAGTTGGATCCACGTGTAGGAAAAATGTGACCCGGATAGTAACCGTAGTGGCTAGTTAGGTCCAGGTATTCCGTAGAACGATTGTCGGTGTAACCTGACTTAATGTCAAGATTTATATCACCGACAATGATGCATGTATCGCCACGGCACGAGTTCATTACATCTTTTAATGAGTTACAGAAGTTATTTATATTATAAAATGACGGTGATCTATATAAAGCTATAAGTGTTAGTTCGGGGTCAACATTGATGATAAGACAGTTTGAGTCTCTGAAAGGTGGTTCGGTAACAGTGGCTTGAAGCGATGATTTAATATAAATTACTAATCCGTCATTTTGGTTCAGATATGTTTTGGAACAGTGATAATTATAATTATTAATATTATGGCAAATTGACATATCGTCGAGCCAGCATTCAGTAAGGATGATGATATCTGGAGTAAAGTGTAATCTGGTTAATAAAATGTAAAAGTTATCGAAATTTTGTTTAATACTGCGAATATTCTGTACTAAGACTGTATATTGCTTTCCTACATCTCCGAGTAGTGACTTACAGCCATCAACAGAGTTTATTTTAAATTTATAGGTAAATGACGCATTATCCAAATCATCAACAATCTGAGTAATATTAGCCATTATATAGTTTAATAGGGTATATGTGTACTGGAGAGTTATTCCGAAAACAGGTACAATTGTATATACTGGTAGAAAATTTGGCACCATAATATTGTTGGCTATTGTATAAGAATATATTGAACAATATACATATATAGTTCAATACATATAAATTTAATAAGAAAACATAATTAATAAAGAATGTGAGAGATTGTGGACTGTGTAATTTGAGTGTTGGTGTTATTTTGTTTTGTTGTGTGTTGGTGTTTGAGTCAAAATAATGGTGTATAATGTATACATAAAATATGTTGAAAAGTAGTTGTGAGTTGAATGCGTAAATTAAGTGAGTTCTAAACGTGATTTTTGTAGGTGTACGAGGGAGTGATAAGGATATAGTAGGTTTGTGGAATGTGTGAATGTGTATAGTGTAACAATATTTTACCTTAAAAATTAAATAATAGTGAAAACAAATCAGTTCCAAAGTATAAATACAGTAGCAGTAGTATACATGACTTTCTAGGAATACATACACTAGTCATTTAATATTAGCAATATTTAGATCAACATTATTAGACTTTTCCTTTAGTGCTGACAATACGTTTTCGTTTCTGACAAGAATTGAGGGCTCGCCTTGCTTTTTACGGAGAAACACCCTGCCGTTCGAAACCCAACAGTATTGATACTCATCCGTTCTTGCTAGATCTCGCGCGAGGAAGAGAAGTCTTTTGGTTTTAGCGGTCAAGTTTTCCGACACGAAAATTGAGCTTGGAGGACCCTGCAGTCCTAAGTGACTGGTGTTCAATTCGGAATTTCTATTTTCCAGGTTGTATTTTTTAGTGGCCTTAAGGAGGTTATCCTTCATTAAAGTGTTGGCGAACTCGGCGACCAAAGTACTAGTTTTAGTATTTACTTTTGAGGGTAATCTGTAGACATCCCTGATTTGTGTATCGGCGGGTTTAATTTTAGAAACTCTCAACAAACTTGAGATCATTTCATACAAATCTTGTTTAGATTCCTTTTGCTTTTTAGGAACTCCTCTGATCTCAATACATGCCTTCCTAGAAGTTCGTTCAAGCGATTCTATCTTCTCTTCGAGAAGTAAGATCTGAACATTGTATTTTTTGCGCTCGTTTTCAAGTTTATCAATTTTTTTTTCGATGTCATTCATTTGCGATGACATAAAATCGACATTGGCGACAATTTCTTTGTTTATGTTCTGAATCTCGTGATTTTGTGACTTTATATCCAAAATATTTTTCTCGATCGACGTAATGGCAGAATACTGATCTTTAATGTCGCGAATACTGCTGTCCATCGCATCTAAACGACGATTTTGTTGTGAGATTAAAACATGCAACAGTTCTCTAATACCCTGATCATCACTGCACGACTCAAGCTCCGTATCAACTTCATCATCCAAGCGCACGCGCTTCTTCTGATTCCGAATAGTGACGTTGAGCGGCGACCCTGTAGCCTCAAGTGCACGCATCGACAAATCCGGGTCAGATGCGGATATACTCATATTAGGGGTGCGAGTCATACTCATATTAAACTGAGTGACAGTTATTGTAGCGGAAAACACACGAATACCTATGTATGTTATCTTACGCTTAGTTCACTGCAAACTTCCAAAGTATAATAGGTCAAAGCGTTATGTTTACTATAAAATAATGCGCTTGAGTTACTAGTGACTGTAAACAATATCACTATAGCAATATATAACGTTGACCGTCGCTCGCCTTCTTTCCGGGCGGAGCGAATAGGTGTATGTAGTTGTTAGACAAGAATGAAAGATCGCACCTGTCTCATACTAGGCCAGGGGGTGAAGGGCGCTCCGCTGACGTCCTGCGTAAGTGGTAGCCGGCGTGAAGACTTATATCGCGCACTGATGTTAAGGGCGATTTTCGTGTGTTTTATAGATTTTATTAATGTAGCTAATATGGAGTACTGATTTGATATGAACTCTGTGATTTTTTTAAACAAAATAAGAATAAATTGACACACGAGTATACGACTGCTCGCAAGTAAGACACGGACGAAAGAGGAAAGAAAACTGATAGGAGTATAAATATATAAATATATTTATTTTTTGGAAATACAATGTGTCATGTCATTTCGGAATCTGGGTTATTTCAAAATCATTAATAATAATATGTATTATACATAGATGTATTTATATAATAATATAAATAAATTTATAATATATAAACTACTTAAAACCGGATGATTAAATAGGCTTAACAATATTTTAAAAACACTGTAATTTTTAAAAATATTGTTGTTATCTTAAGGCTTGCTTTAAGTAAGCCTCTTGAAAAATCCACTTTGGCGTGGGTCCAATGAAGTCGTGACATTTATCAACATAAAAAATTAAGGCACAAGATTTTAACACCAAAAACATATTATATTGTCATAAAGAGGTAAAGTTAATCGTTAATTGTTGGAGTTGGTTTCTGGACTTAAAATCCCAATTTTAAAAGTCATCTTTTTGTCGAAAAAAAAGAAAGAAAAAGCTATAGAAAGCCACTTTAACTATGTGTGTACTGCGATATCCGACATACACGGGTGGCGGAGACACAGGCACAAGCTAGCACAAGGTGCTCGTGATTAGTGGTGAGCACATTGTGAAGTTAAGCAATCCTAGCCAGGTGACTATTCCTAATATATTAAGACCTGTTTCTCCCTCGATGAGAAAGTTAAGTGGTTGATACCGGTTGCCACACTTCGGTAGAACCCCTTAACAGTCAGTCTTGTATTTAGGTAATGCCAAGTACTTGTGTTGTTGAGATCTAATAGCACTCGTTCCATGTAAAAAAATATCTTTCTCACCACAATGACAAAGAAGAAAAAAATATCTTTACACCTAACCAGTTGCAAAAGAGATTTTTCGATAGTTGCGGTACTGGTCGTAAAAAGAAAAATCTATTGTCTTTGGCATCTCCTTGAGTATAAAAATCATTGACACTTATTTGGCAACTTGCTCTTGCTCAATTGCTAATTTGGCCTGAAGAATAAATCGAAGGTTAATTGTTTAGTGGTCGCCTAAAAGAAGATCCCAACTGGTTTGGAGAACAGGCTGGTGGGATGATGAATTTATAAACATGTATACACTTGTATAATCTCTTCAGTTTTCCAATTTCGTAAACAAGAAGATTTATATAGAGTACTTCAATAATATAAGACCAGGCCTTAATGCCTTTGAGCAGGACTAAACACTTGTTGCTGCTCTAGTTTGCATTTATTCCAATGCTTACAAGTTTAAGCTGAGTATAAAACAGGAACGTGCCCGCGCAATCAATTAATTCTCTGTTGTCAAAGGAATCGTTAGATCTTCAAAGTCTTTAGTATTAAAATATGCGCGTCTATGTCTATAAACATCGAGACTGCAAACTCGACAACCGGGGTTCTAATAATTAAAGATAGAATGTAAATTGTTTTACTACAACATCTCTTGATAATATTATACTTTAAAAACATATAGAAAATAATATATAAGTGAAGCTATTCAACAGTACTCGTTACATACGAGTATCGACTGAAATGTATATTCTGTAGCAACTTCCACATCAGTCACTACTGTTGGACATAGGCCAATACGTGACTTGACTTGATCCTTGCATTTTAATATTAACAGAGTGTTAATTTGAAATCAATTTTAATACTATATAAATAAAATTGATTTTAATATAACGATGAGATAAACGACACAGATATTTACTATGAAAATAGTAATTAAATGTAGTACATACAGACGAATACAAATAGCCTAACGGCATTATTGGTGTAACTAAGTAAATAGTTTATTTAGGACCCACTCTAGGAGATATTTCTGTTTTCTCGAGGACCTTCGGCACGGAAAGAAACCTCAGATTCGATATAGTTTCATTTCGTCGACACGCGTGGTATTGTCAGCACTAAGCGTGGGATAGCGGTATGAGACACCTTCAGCTATTGCGCCCTTGTCACATCAAATTAATATGTAAATTAAATAACTAAAGCTTCCTATTCCTACCCACTAAATGGAAAATTAAATGAGATGCGATAGTGATATCTATAATCGGGGTAGTGTCTAATATGTTGTTAGTACTTTGCGTAGACCTGACGGAAACGTTGTTTGTAATTTTACTCACGTTGTTATAAGCACGTTTTCTTACATATTTTTGAGATTTATAGTAGAAATCCACTTCAATTGTTAGTTTATTAAAGCAATTAACGCATTTATATGCATATTGTATTCATCTTCTTAATTTATGCAGTCAGGATAGTTTTACCACTCAAAACTAAGGAACGGTTGTACCGATTCCTATAATCTTGAATTTTTGTTTTTTATTTGTAATCCCATTTTATCATACTTGAACGATTTAAACGAAGAAGTCAGACTAAAAGGCAGGGCAAATTGACGGCAAAATCTGGTTTATACTGATATGAAAACTAATACAGAAAGGTCCAAATATTAATGAAACCAATGTGGTTGCACATTTCAACCATGAAATTAGTTATAAACCAAATTGTGTCAAAATATATATTACATACCTTTTCGATTCGAAGATCAACACAGGCATGAGTGAATATACCTACATACACATGTCGTTACATATCTAGGTTCAATTGTGGTCGCGCTTACGTTCTCGGCGGTCATCACAACAATGTAGTCACTATGTACCTGGCCGTATGTCAACTGTAAATGCATGTATGTGGTCACTTAGGGCCACAGCACACTAGCTATTGTTAGCATCGGCGATCGGCGATGTTATCATTCGCGACTTTCTGCGTTCGGATCGCGGCGGCTGCAGTGTTGTCTATAATTTTCCGACGCTAAATCGATGCTACCGGCATCTGAATGTGTGCGTAGAGTAGCATTCAGCTGCTGTATCGTGTTAATAAAAAGCGACCAAACCTCCGCGTTTGGCGTTTTTAAGTGTGCGGTGTGGAGCATTCGATCTCCGTATTTAGCTTCTAAAAAGCGACTAGTAGCCGATTGTCGATGCTAAAAGTAGCTAGTGTGGTGTGGCCCTTACAGTTGACTGAATCCCACGTATATTCATAATTTAGTAATTAATATAATGACGTGTTTAAGTACGTATTAAGTAATATAATGGTTTGTTTAGTAACTTATTAATTAATGAAATTAAAAAGTTTAAGCAACAGCCACTCGCTCATCAGAGTGGGTGCGCTTTGCAGTTTTGATTAAATTACAAAGAAGGCGTAGGTGTGTGTACTGTGCATTTGTAGCAGACAGAGCAGACTAGACAGAACTACGTACCAGAGAGATGATGCTTTCTGATTAAAGCATCATTTCTCTGGTAGGTAGGTAATTGACTATGAAGTATCTTTATACTTCATAGTCAATTAGAAAATTAGTTAGTAGTTTTATGTTTGAAACGAATGGAAATTATATAAAGTTATTCGTATCTATAGATGTAAGAGTACTACTATATTATGACCGAATTTTCGCTGTAGAGGTTTTTCTATATGTTTAGGAAGAGAATTTTCGCAGTATTGGTGGCGAATTGCTGGTTGGCATCAAATCTAATTCAGTTCAATATATGTGAATTTTGTAAACCATGTGATTTGTAAAACTATGTTAGTTATATAATAATAATATAATGCAACTCTTTCAATGTTATAAATGATTTCTTGGTCTCCATTAAATCATAGTTTCACTCTCGGGTTGCATGTCCTTCGTAAATTCACAAGTTCTAAGTATTTACTACTTCAGCCCTATTAATAATCTACAAAAATAATAAAGTAACTAAACGTTGTAATCGTGGATCACATTGTAATTTGTTCTTAGTAATAAATCAATCGTAATTTATCTAATCTAATGTAGCAACTTCCAAGTACAAAGTGGACAAGGGAGGTTAGTATGAGCGCATCAGCTTTTGAAAATAACATATATTGTACAACTGACGATATCACAACAAAAAAAAATTATGCGAGTTATATTTTCTGACGCATGTGGATATGCGACAATAGTTCATCAACTGAAATAGGCTAATTTATTCAGGAAAAATAAGTACGGAATACTAAATGAGAAAAGTCAACGAATGTTAGACATAATATTCAGAGCGGTGTAACTTTCTATGCTTAGTTATACTACATATCGTGTTGGACTCTCATATTTGGTTGATATTTCAACTGAGTTTGAATGCGTTTTACATACCAATGAGGAAATTTATATTATATTGCTGGAGAACTTTTAAATTAATATTTATACAAGACGTTTAAACTTGATATAGCGTCCCTGTCATAGTGCCCACTCCAATTATAATTTCGAGACGGTCGTAGAGATACGTGACTCCGGCCTCTTGAGCTATTGCAGTCCAGACGTTCCAGTACGCTACTTATCTTTCTTTATCGGTTTTATTTAGCTCGTATCTTAGTCCCGTCTGACAACGATGGTTCTACTACATTCCCAACAGGGGAGAGAGATATTTCCTAATTCTACTGGTAGACATCGTGTGACTCCCAGTAGAATTGAGAGTAAGATTAATGTGTATTAAAGTTTATAGTGTTGTCTACAAGTTTGATTTTGATGACATTACACCGTGTTTGTAAAATAAAACTACTAAATTTTAAATATTTGATTTAACGCTGTATAATACTGATTTAAATTACGTTCTGGTCAAAGTAACATTTTCGAAGTACAGTCCGTAAACACAAGGCAACTCCTCATTCCCGTTTAGATTTCATAATTACGCCTCTGGTCGAATGCGGAGTACCGGTTGCTACGTCATCTTCCCGTTGCATGTTTGAAAGCCGCCCGAAGGTGCAGAGAGCTATGCTTCCCGACTGTTATATTATGTTAACCTGTGTAAACATATGCATCGTTACATTGTCCTCACATTTAATAAAACGCTTTAAACAATGTAACCAAAAATTGTAAAAACAATGTTCAAAAAGAGTGTCCATGGAGTTTCTTGTCTGTTCTTCTCCGTAGGATCTAAGAATTGGAACAGACGATTAGCTTCACGACTGACTACTGACTGACTACTTGACGTTCCGTTGTAATGGTTTATTTGAAATAAAAATGGTTTGATTTGATTTGATAACAACAGGTCACAATCACGGAAAACCTCATAAAATATCATGTCATAAATGGTCACCCATCTAGGTACTGATAGCGACGTCGTGGCTTAAGGTTAGTTGATTATGAGTGCTTCACATCCCTAATGATTACATTTTAAAGCTTCAAGGGAGCGAAAAATAACACGCATTCACTAAATACAGAGGTTTATTTGTGTAATAGTTGACACGTGTAACGACATGGATTAGCAGTTATTTAAGTAATTAGTACATTTATGAGGGCGAAAGTGGTATAACACTCATCACGTAAAGTAAAGAATTCAAAGGTTTGAGTTCATAGAAGATATTTTGTAAGAAAATTATTTCGCTTCTTATTTCAATAAGGTCCCTGAAGGTATGTGTCCTATGAATGTATGTATTGGGAGACAGTGTTAACGTTATCGTCATCATCATCAGCCTATCGCAGTCCACTGCTGGACATTGTACACCACTCTGATCGATTTTGGGCTTCTCACATCCAGCTCCTGCTAGTCATCTTACGCAGGTCTTCACTCAACCTCGCCTGTGGGCGTCCTACACTACGTTTACCGAGACGCAGTCTCCACTCCATAACTCTTCTACCCCGACGGTCATCAGTTCTGCGGCTAATATGGCCAGCCCACAGCCACTTCAGCTTACTAATCCGGGGGGCAATGTCGATGACCTTAGTTCTCTGACGGAGCACCTCATTCCTGATACAATCCCTTAGAGAAACGCCGAGCATAGCCCATTCCATAGCACGCTGAGCAACTTCAAGCTTGTGGACCACCCGTGCAGTAAGTGTCCAGGTCTCGACTTTAGTTTTTAGGCATTGTGGGATCGACGACGAAAAGACTCGACGTAGCTTTCCAAACGCTGCCAAATCCAACTGAATTCTTCTATTCACCTCATCCTCGAGGTTGTCTCTACCTAACTGCAATGTATGTCCAGATAGACATATTAGTTACCGTATTACACGCTAATTAAACAGGCGTGAACATACAAAATTATTGTTCAAGATATATTGTAGCTTTTGTATTTGGACATCAGAAAAATTAATATTTACCCTTTCAACTTAAATCTTTTATCCCCCAAGGACTAATGTTTTAAGCCTTGATCTTTTTAACATACATATATTGAAACAAATATACTATCCAAGAATTTTGAATAAAATTCAACGTTCAGTATACCATCGTAAAGTTGTATTTGTAGAATTAATCTTTGTAATTTGTTAAATAAGAATCGGATCCGAATTTGTGGGCGTACTGGATTTGCTTTGTGTATCGTACAAAGGGCTAAACGACTGTCTAATACATACCTTAAATAACAATTCCATATCATTAAGCAAATTGTATAACCTATCGACCTTAACCTTTGTGTAAAAGCTTTAAGTGCAGACTAGAATCTGATATTCCTGCTTAATAGAAATGTCATATTCACAAAAGCCACAAACTTCAAACACTAATAACGAATTATGTTTTCGATTACAGATTCGAATTATACAATAGTAAAGCTAGAATCGTCTTCTAATAATTAATACAGAGTGTTTGTGATAATTACAAAATTATTTCGCAGGTACATGTCATTTACAGAACCGAAATCGAGCTTTTATGATATCGATGTAGATGTGTTGTAATGTTTTAGAAACTATTTTAACTATGTTGTTCCAGCCCTTATCCAATTTAATAAACACCAAAGCTTTTAGGTACAGAGTACGTACATTTACTACAAAATCATTTCTCTACATAATGATAGAATAACCTTAGAGCCTTATCATTAATAAACTTTAACAGATTATTGCTGAACGTAGGTTTTGGCCTTGTAGTGGCCGCATATATGTAATATCAGCATCCGGCCATTACAACTCATAATAAATATTAAATAAATAGAGCTAAAATCGCCCGTGTGGTGATTTATTATCGTTTATTTAAATATATATAAATTTGTGATCTCTAACGATTTCGCTGAAATTTAATATTTAGGGGTGAAAAATCGACCTAGTTTGGACTTATCTTTGGGAAAACGCGAGTTTTCGAGTTTCCATAATAAGTTTTTATTTCACATTTATCACTACTCTTGGCATGGCTTGCGTCATCTATAAACTACTAACACTTAGGTGGTTGGCGGTTGGTACTCTAACACAGCAACACTATAGCTACTTGAGAGAACAGATGGTGTAGTTAAACAATTAATAGTATTAACTTAGCAAAGCTCCGTCGCTCGGACGAAAGATAACAGGACTGTAAATTCAAAGATAGCCTAACACAAACCCTATAAAAACAAGTCTGATCAGCCAAATTCTTCCCTTTAAAGGGAGTTCTGTGGCGTGTCTAGTCTAGTCCTTGCAGTGGACTAGTTAAGGCTGAAATTGGTTATTTCCACATTTTGCCGTCCCATTCTTCCGTCCTTGTCCACATACTGTTGAAGGGAATAGAACAACATTACACATCATTTATATTGAGTACTTACTCGGTACAGGTTGGCGAGATGGTTGGATGTGGCGATGAGGAACGGCTGGTTGACACCTGGATGGTCCATGTCATGTGCGATCGCTGCTAGAAGTGATGCCATAATTTCCAGAGGCTTGATATGTTCTCGAATCTGTGGACAAAGAAATACAATATTTTTTATTACTTAACTTGAAATTAGCCTTTACAGATTATTTGAAGAACCTAATAAGTACCACCTTAAGCAAAAATAAGTACTATTAAGTATAACCTAATAAGTACATACGTACTTATTAGGTACTTCAAATAATCCTTTGTATTGTATAATCGATTGGATGGTGTTGATAGGTAAGTGGATTCTTAACTTTGTATCATGTTGCATAATTTAAAACCAAAAGGAAAAAGCTGTTTTTATTCTTATTGTAAATCATCTTTTGAAAGATTGTGGTTACAATGTCGTCAGACGACACACCTCTGTTGCAAGCTTTTGCTAACCCATGGACGTTTTATTAAATAATTTCAAGATAATGTTATCGTCAGAAATATATTATATTAAAGGAAGAAAGTATTACTCGGAAAGAAAAGAAAATCAATTACTGGCCAAGTGTCATTGAAACTTAAATGAATTTTTGTATAAAAATAAGGTGTTCACTATCAACAGAAGTCAATTTTCTCTGCACTATGTATACAAAATTAATTATAGTTGTAATGTATTGTATAACCACGCTATTTACTCAATGACTTGTGCTGTCAAACATCGACATACACAATTTATAATTTGTGGTTTCTGTAACTCACTCAAATTGCATATTGACATTTAAAACATATTCAACACCTCTTGTTGTTTTCAATATAATATATCCTCCTAGCCTTTATTCCCAAGTTTATTTTGGGGTCGGCTACTAGTTCGACCGGTTTTACTTGAATTTCAGTTTTTCCACGGAGCGACTGGCATCGGACCTCCGCAACCCTAAGGGAAAACTGAAATTCGAAGATTGAACTAGTTGTCAGTATATTTGAGGGCACTGACTTCCCAATAACGATTGCCATAGATGTACATGACAACCGGGACCGACGGGCTTTACGTACTCTCCGAGGCACGGGCGTGAATCACCACCAAACTTCCAAACTCCGGGCGGCTATTAGGAATTTCCTAAGAAAATCCCAAAAACACTTTGGCCCGACCTGGGATTTGAACCCGAGACTTCTTGATTATCAATCGCATACACTAACAACTAGACCAACGAGGCAGTGTTTTCAATATAATATAAAGAAATTATTTGCAAGTATAAAATAGTAGAAAATCATTAGACAAGAAATTCACTGTAAAAATGCGCAGCGCTTCTTTTACATACGGCATTCATTTGAATGTTTATTTAAATGTCTTTAGATCAGTTTGCCATTGTGCGAAAATTTTATTATCGATGGCTGTCTAAAACGTAAATCGATGCCACTCTTTTAAGTATTGTTCCAAAAATAGAAAAAAAGCGGCCAAGTGCGAGTCGGGCTCGCCCATGAAGGGTTCCGTATCAGCAAGTAACATCATATAAAAGTTCTTGTAGTTCGTTGTAACTTTCATCGATGTTTTTATACTAGTGTATTGATTGGATGAAAGGTAAATTGCGTGTTACGATTTATGACGTATTAAAAAAAACTACTCACTAGATCTCGTTCAAACCAATTTTCGTTGGTAGTTTAAATAGTAATGTACAACATATATTTTTTTTACTTTTATTACTCTCTTTTTTTAGAAGTTAGAGGGGGGGGGACACACATTTTTCCACTTTAGAAGTGTCTCTCGCGCAAACTATTCAGTTTAGAAAAAAATGATATTAGAAACCTCAACATCATTTTTGAGCACCTATCCATAGATACCTCACACGTATAGGTTTGATGAAAAAAAATTTTTTGAGTTTCAGTTCCAAGTATGGGGACCCCCAAAATGTATTGTTTTTTTTCTAGTTTTATGTAAAAATCTTAATGCGGTTCACAGAATACATCGACTGACCATTTCAACAGTATAGCTTTTATAGTTTCGGAAATAATTGGCTGTGACATACGGACGGACAGACAGACAGACAGACAGACAGACTTGACGAATCTATAAGGGTTCCGTTTTTTGCCATTTGGCTACGGAACCCTAAAAACAACATCCAAATAATCACATCATGCAGTCGATTAATCTTCTAGGGAAAAGTTAACAAGATTCTTGGCCACTTCGGGTAAAACCATTTCCAATCAGACGGCAACGTGTGCCTTTCGAGGGAGAGTAAATTGAGTGTCTAAATTATCGAGATCAAATACTCGACTTTCACTCAGTGCCGAAGGGCCTTCAACTCGCGTTACAAATGCACTTGCTGGGAATAAAATATGTTACGACTAAACCTCGGGCCGATCAATCAAGACTGCGTTTAACCGGTCTTCTAGGGAACTAAGAGAGGACCTTCTATGGCTTATAATTAAATAAAGAAAAGAAGGGAACAACCTCGAGTAACTCACAACTTCACTATCACCGGAAAGGATACGGACGACAAAAGAACAAGAGGACGTAGTCCTATCAGGTGGAGTGACCAGATCGGCCTTGGACGACAATCTGCACGCTGCTCTTTATTCGGCCAAGGAGCGGAATTGGAAGTGCATACAATGCAACATGATGACCCACACCATGGTAGTTTAGTTAGAGATTCCTGCATCGTTCTCCTGGCCTCCGAAAGAATGAATATTACAGAAAATTTAGAAAAGATGTATAACAACATTTGTAAAGAACCATTAGGAGTTATTTTTCAAGTTGTTGCTGAAAATCACTCCTGATCTGATTATATGTTGTCATCGGAGGTAAATACGCGATTCGACAATTCCATTAATATGTGATCTTGCGAGACAACCCAGTGAAAATCTATAACTCTAGTTTTATAGTGTGGGTATACATAGGGATTATGCTGGAAAAATGCGTAAGAATATGTAATGTTTTGCATAGTTTAACCGTGTAGTATATTAATATTTAAAGGAAATCTATAAAAATACAAATATATAAAATTAAAGTATCTGTAACATTAAATAAATGAACAGTTATTTACTAAAGTATGTACTGTACGCATGAAAGTATGTATAGCATTACATAAAGCTACTTTTGCGACTCACTATCACATCCACATCAACTTGCTAACCCTGTGGGCTATGTTGATAACTTTATAGTCGTCACAAAATAAGAAGCCCGTTTTGACATTTGTCATTTGACATGCCGCATGTAAGAAATTGAAAAATCAAATTCATAATCCTATTTAATGACTATGTTACCCATACACTATCACAACGCATATCTTAAATAAGCATCAAATTTAACTTTTTATTGAAAAATTGCATTGAAAAACACGAATTAATCGTATTAGTTACGCCACGATGACAAATGTCAAACCGGGCTTCTTATTTTGTGACGACTGTAGTTCTCTGTCAGTTTCTAATACGATTCCTTTCTTTGTAGCAACACCGAGCATAGCCTTCTCTATGGCACTCAATTCGACTTTGAATTTATGGACCAGCCGTACCGTCAGTGTTCACGTTTCAGTATATACTGGTCTATTCTTACCAGCTAATCCTTGGATTGATTTTGACGGGTCTTAAACTGGTAGATGGCCGATTACATAAGGCGTAATTTTTAGACGAGCTACTCGCGATTGACAACAATATTATATAGACAACATCGCAGGACTTAGCTAGTGTAAGATAAATATCCATAAGGGTTTTTCTAAATCGAAAATAAAGTCTATAATAATATTGTATAATAGAAAGGGTTTTTTCAAGGACATTGTTTGTAAAACTATGAATAAAAATATTATTTTTAGACGATAATAATCTATTGTTAATGGAAAGTAAAAATAAGCTCAGTGGAATACTACGCGTACAGGGAATTAATGAACCCGGCACCTGCGACGATCATAAACCGATTAAACAATCAGATATAACCTGTATCAATGTCTGTCACTAATAGCCAGTAGTGGTACTATTTAATAAATATCAAGTCCGCTGATTGAATAATACGTACATTTTATTTCGTTTACAACCCATAAAGTCCCACTGCTGGGCATGGGTCTCCTTTCAGAAGGTTAAGACCATTTATCATTTATTCATCCCGTCCCCACGATAGGCGAGTGCAGGTTGGAGACTGGCAAGACAACATTGTCTTTGCTGCCTAAAGACCAACTAAGCTTCACGACTGTTAAGATCGACTGCCTTGTTGGTCTAGAGGTTAGCGTATGCGGCTGCTGATCAAGAGGTCTCGGGTTCGATTCCCGGGTCAGATCAAATATTTGTGTGATCCACTAATATTTATTTCGGAGTCTGGGTGTTTTTCTATGTATAACATGAATGTATTTAAGAAAAAAAAGTATGTTTATGTATTTATATCAGTTGTTTAGTACCCATAACACAAGCTCTGCTTACTTTGGGACTAGATGATGTTGTATGTAAGATGTCCAAAAAATATTTATTATTATTAAGATGACAACCGAGACCGACTGTTTAACGTGATCTCCAAAAAACGAATCTCGAAAACGGTCACCCATCTAGGTTGACCTCGTCCTCGTTATTTACCCTCGGTGATTGTTTTAAATCACCTAGAACAACTTGGCTGGGAACGCTTATATTATATTTATACAAAAGCAATAAAAGATGTTTGAGAAAACAAAAACCCTCGTCAAAAGTATAATATTTCATTAGTAATTTGGGTACTTTATAAATTACATTAATAACAAGAGAATTAATGAAAAATTAAATGTTTGTGTAATATAAAGCGTTCAAATAAAGCGTCTTAAATTTTTATTTATTTATTACAATAAACTAGCTGCGCCCCGCGGTGTTACCCGCGTATCATTATGGTTGCTATGCAAGTGTGTTATGTAAAGATTTGACAGGAGATAAACAGTGATACATTTTGACATCACCGCTTTAATATATTTTTATAATCACCTAGCTATCGCCCGTTTATCTCGATTATTGCAGTAAAAAGTAGCCTATGTGTTATTCTGATATATTATAAGCTATATTACTGTAAAGTTTAATCCAAGTCCGTTCAGTAGCTTTTGCGTGAAAGAGCAACAAACATATATACACACACACACTCACAAACTTTCACGTTTATAATATTAGTAGGATTAATAAGTTGACGCGTGACAATAACACCTTGTCTAGGTGCTTTAACACGTTAACAGTCGTATGAGCCCACTGTGGGCTCACGTCATGTGTACGGCTACAAATCCGTGAGCCCACATTAGACTCACACCTATTGAGTAACTTGTTCTGTTTTTTTTTTCACGTACGTACCAGTTAAGCCTTTTAAGTTTTAGGACTTCTGACCAAGGTATTCGTTGTGTGAAAACCATCAAAACAATACAATCAATACAAATATCGTATGACTGCCTTGTTGATCCACAAATATTCGTTTCGGAGTCTGGGTGTTTTTCTATGTATAATATGTATGTATTTACAAAAAAAAAGTATGTTTATGTATTTATATCAGTTGTTTAGTACCCATAACACAAGCTCTGCTTACTTTGGGACTAGATGATGTTGTGTGTAAGATGTCCAAAATATTTAATATTTAATAAAAATCAAAACAATACATAGTCACTATACCTTGTCCATTCGTTTATTATCTTTTTCACAGGTCACGCCTATAAATTAACGGTATTTTTTTTCGTAAAAATGTACTATAGTAATGTCGAACTTTATAGACGGGTAGGGAAGTGGGCAGTGTGCATAGCTAAAAACAACATATAAAACAGTTCTTGAAATACAATAAATCGAATAAACGATTAAAATAATCTATCATATTATTATGATCAAAATAATTTGACTTCATGTAAGTGTTGTTTCTGTGAATTTAATAAAATAAAAAGGAAATTAAAATAGTATGACTTCAAGATTGATTATTTGCAAGGAATTAAGTAGAAATTTTGGAATTTAACTTTAAACTTAGAATAAAGAACAATAACTCTGTGCGTTAATTAATTTATTATTGGACCACTGACTTAAAATGTAACTATGCACGTGTTAGTAAAATTTAACTTTGAAACGCGTGGTTAATAACGTTTAAATCCAGAGTTATGAGAAAGTATATTTGAAAAATCACATAATACTTACTAAACCGGCCTTCAAGTGACTGTGTTTGGAAGTTTTCTTTGTTCTGGGTCAATTACATATCATAATAGTGCACATTTTATTAATTTACAATACTGACTTAAATAAATTTATATCGATTGATTTTGATTTCAAATCGAATCGGTGACGTGTGAGGGCGTCACTAATTTCGAAATTTGTTGAACTGTCAAAAAGATATTAAAGGAAATGGACAGAGTATAACTGTTTGGACTTATGTAATAGTTTTTAACCGACTTCAAAAAAAGGAAGAGTTTCTCAATTCGTCGGAATCTTTTTTTTTTATGTATGTTCAGCTTTCGTCGTTTATGAACCGATTTCAAAAATTATTTTTGCATTGGAATGGGCGTAGCTTACAGGTGGTCCCATCGTCACCATATCGGGATCTGATAATGGAATCCCAAGGAAATCGAGGGAACTCCTCAAATATCATAATTTAAATCACAATTGACGTGATTTGGGTACTCGGAATAGTTTTTCATTGAAGTCGGTTCCTTTTTGTAAAAATTATGTAATATTGTATGGGGACTGTGAAGGTGTTAAGAGGTCGATGCGCCGAATTCTATAGCGCCAAATGTTGTTGCTTCAAATCCCATATGGGGCAACACCTTGTGTGATTCTAAAATTTTTGTTCTGTCTATGGGCGTTCTTTGTATCTATTTCATGTATGTTTTTAATATCCCCCGCGACACAGGTTATGCACATTCCTAATGCGTGAGTTGTTTTTTTTGTGAAAAAGAAACTTGATATAGTACTCACGGCTGTCTAATTTTAATCTAGACAAAACTTGTGCTATTGTATCTAAATTGTTGACACAAACGTGTTTCTAAAATTACACGTAGATTAAAAAGGAATAAGTAATATTACTGTTCAAGGTACAATTGTGACTCAAGAGAAATACAAAAGTAATTACAATTGTGAGTTCCGTTGAGAAATAACATTAAATAAATTATAATTAAGGACAAAAGAAAAAATATCGTAACGGTATTGAAGTTTAATGCATTTAAAATAATTGTGTTTCAAGCAATGACTATTTACTGCGCGGCCAGAGGTAAAACGAGAGTGCAATTTAATTAAGAGCATTATTCGTCCTTCCATCCCTTTGTGTGTAATTTATTCAATCCTTTAAATCGAAAACTTACATTCTTCTAAAGATTTTAAATTAACAATGCAGGGATTATTTGAAGCAACGAAAAGCAGAAATTTATTGACGACTCTTAGCTGAATACTTTGTTATTGGTTCATCAGTAAAAATCATATATAAATAATCTACTAATTGCAAGTAGCATGAAACGGGTTATTGTAAACTAACTTTAAAGAATAGACATATTATATTGTGAGGACTCATTTTTAAAACTTTACAAGAAGAACTATCTCTCATACATTATTTTCACTAGTCTTTAACCATTTTCGAAGCGAACGCAATCATCATCATCACCCTATCGCAGTCCACTGCTGAACATAGACTTCTTCCATTGCACACACCACGATTTTTTACTTCATGCAGGTGCACGCAATGGAAACTTTCAAAAGTATATCACACAAAGTGGTGTTCCGTGTGGGAATCAAACCCATAATACCATTCGCAGTAAAAATTGGCGTGGCGACCGCTTAAACCACTAGCCCAAGTGACTCTCTAAATGGGTTATCTAACACGAAGAGATTACTTCGAAATCGTAACATAATTTTTACGCTTAACTTTATAAAAATGTAATCAACACAATGAATGTCAATGTCATAATCCTGATGAATCAATATGTGATTGATTACGCTAATATAGTGCGTGAGTGTGTATAATCTTGGTGATGGTGGTTATTTTTTGTAACGTACGAGTTATTTTGAAAAACGATCCTGATAAATTGATCTCGTTTATAAATAAGTATCAAATTCAGCACTCTCTTTTAACCCTTTTTATTACGTAGAGGTATTCTCGAGTATAAGGCTGTATTAAATTTTCAACATTATAGTTTTAATTGACATTTTGTTGTTCTAACGTTAATATTTTGGTTTTTGCCTACCTACCTACCTACCACCTAGTGGTTTTAAGCGGTCGCCACGCCGCTTTCTACGGCGCCAAGCGTTGTGGGTTCACATCCTACATGGGACAACACTGCGTAATTTACAAATTGTTGATCTTAGTAAGGGTGTTCTTTGTGTCCGTTTCATATATGTTAGTAAAGTTCTTTGTCACAAAAATGATTGTTCCTAATGCAGGAGTTCTATCTTTTTAAAAAAAAAAAGACATTCTCACTGAAACTGTAATAGAGAGTAGTCGTACTATCACTGTCCACACATATTGTATACAACGGAACACGAAAGTTTCAAAGTAGCTAATAAGTAGTAGCAAAACAATATGATTGTCAAGAAAATCCAGATCTCGAAAGCTCATCAGAGCCAAGGCCGACTCTGTCCTGCCCCTTGGCTTTGTTAAAACCAGCACGCGTCATCCTTAGGGACGGAGTAAATTTGTAAAGTTTTAAGCGAATGCTTCACCAATCAAGAAGTTACAGTTCCATTGGGCATTTATTCAAGGAAATTTTATTTGGTGCTATCTTCGTACTCGATGTAGCTAAATTAAGTCTATTAAAGTTATTCGAAAAAAAATATGTAAAAGATATCTAAATAGTTACTAACTATTTAGTAGTTTTAGTATAATAGTACTGTAGTAGTAATTTTATTGTTTTTCCAATTTGACTTAATTGATATTTTAGTTGAATCGACACGAAACGAATTTTCTAGCAAATAGAGGCGTAATGAGCAACACGCAACGTAAATAAAGCCATAATCAGGCCGAGAAGACTTAGATATAAACATTTTCAGAATTGTTTGAATTTGTCGCTCATAGTTCAAATACTTTAAAGTAAAAAGTAAATTATATTTTAAAGTGATAACAAAAGCACTCCTTGTATTGTCTATAGCCACACAAGTTTCGTTTACAACGATTTAAGGTAATAAGTGCTCAACTTAACTATATTATATATATATATATATATATGGCCGATTCTCAGACCTACTGAATATGCATATAAAGTTTCATAAAGATCGGTCAAGCCGTTTCGGAGGAGTATGGCAACGAAAACTGTGACACGAGAATTTTATATATTAAAGAGATATTTATACTAGCTTTTTATCACGACCGACCGTGTATATGTGTGAGTTACCGCAATGAATAGTAGGTTAGTTATGTTCTATTAGAATGTATTGTGTATTTTAACTGTTTACACTTTCGCGACTTTTACACATACTCATGATTTTACTGTAAACGGGAATTATTGTAAAGGTTACGATACCTTCTATTTTCCGACGTTTCGAACGGGTTATACCGCTCGTGGTCACGGGTAGACTGATGTGAGCTTAGCGTCGACTTCGGGCATGCACATAACCCGGTATAACCCGTTCGAAACGTCGGAAAATAGAAGGTATCGTAACCTTTACAATATTATCGCGAATAAGTCCCGTTTACAGTAAAAACATGAGTTTGAGTATTTTACTCATTGATATCTTTCTAAATTCATAGTAGATTTTTAGGGTTCCGTAGCCAAATGGCAAAAAACGGAACCCTTATAGATTCGTCAAGTCTGTCTGTCTGTCTGTCCGTCCGTATGTCACAGACAATTATTTCCGAAACCATAAGAGCTATACTGTTGAAATTTGGTCAGTCGATGTATTCTGTGAACCGCATTAAGATTTTTACATAAAAATAAAAAAAAACAATACATTTTGGGGGTCCCCATACTTGGAACTGAAACTCAAAATTTTTTTTTCATCAAACCTATACGTGTGGGGTATCTATGGATAGGTGTTCAAAAATGATGTTGAGGTTTCTAATATCATTTTTTGCTAAACTGAATAGTTTGCGCGAGAGACACTTCCAAAGTGGAAAAATGTGTCCCCCCCCCCTCTAACTTCTAAACTAAGAGAGTGTAAAAAATATATATGTTGTACATGACCATGCAAACTACCAACGAAAATTGGTTTGAACGAGATCTAGTGAGTAGTTTTTTTTTAATACGTCATAAATCGTAACACGCAATTTACCTTTCATCCAATCAATACACTAGTATAAAAACATCGATGAAAGTTACAACGAACTACAAGAACTTTTATATGCTGTTACTTGCTGGTACGGAACCCTTCATGGGCGAGTCCGACTCGCACTTGGCCACTTTTCTTTTTCTAAATTGATTGATTATACTTAAAGTTCATATTAGAAGTATGTCAAGGTACTATTTTTACCCAAGTACTACAAAGTATGTATGTTTATTTGTTCTCTGATAGCTGCTCAACTACTCGATAGAAGCTTCTTGATCGGCTATGTATATATATATATATATATAATCAGCAACTAATAACTCGAAAATTACTCAGATAAAACAGATTTAAATCGAAAGGTACGTATAACAAAATAAGGTCTCGTGAAAAATGTAAATACGTTTCGAGAAAATAAATTCAATATCACTTCTTGTGATAACTGTTGAACGATACTCTGACTGGTATACCGTGAAGTATATTTGCAATAAACTTCACGTATTCGTATTTACTACTAACAGGCTGCGACAAATCGTATCCGAGGAAGCAATTTCTGCATAATATTACTTCGTGGCTTCGGTACTTTTATGTAGTATCTTATTGTGGGGACTCGGTTTGTGTACAGAAATAAGTTTTGTGTACAAAAGAAATGCGTTAAAGCTATGGTGTGTGGATAGTTGCAAACTAATATTTATAAAATTACATTTGCGATTTTATAAACTTGGAATTAAAATTTTACATGATTAATGTCAAAAATATTGATAGGAAATATATTTACGCTTTATTTATATATGTAGATTTAGTTTGGATTTACTTTAATAAATGGCCAAATGTGTCTTAGGCCACGAATGCAATAGGGTTACATAGTAAATAGTAACCCATCATGACATGTGAATTTAAAATCATGTCATAGTGGATCGTAATCCCAAAAATCGCCTTTAGGAACGCGGTTGCAAATGAAACACGCCCAAGCGAGGATAATTTTTATTGACTTAGCTAGTATTTATACAATAGTCCGGAGTCTCTTAACATCGACATATAAAATTCAGCACAACGCCATCTATTGAGCTCAAACAAAACTATTGTATATTGATTATATTGAACATACCGCCCACCATGGCCAGAATGGCCATCACAATAAAGTAGTGTTGACAACTGATAAAAATTATGGATACAAATAACACATACAACTACTTGATGGGCAGTTTCAGAACTAATGGACTGTATAACCTTAACATTATTTTATCTATTACATGGGTTGTTTCTATGAAATTCATCTTACATGACTAAACAAAATACAGTATCAATTAAATTTGCAAACAATGACTTATTCTGTAACCGGTAACACTATCAATTTTGAAACAGGTCTCTTTATTATAGATCCCCTACAGCGCAAAGAAACAACTCGAGTGACCTTGTCCGAGCCAGTATGTTTCTCAACAATGAGACCGTAGAGCCATCTTGCCGGAGGTAGATCATCTTCCATCACCAAGACAACGCTTCCTACTATTGGCTCTGATACCTGGCGAGACCATTTGTATCTTTGGTGGAACTGAGCAAGGTATTCATTTGACCACCGACGCCAAAATTCTTGCACCATACGCTGTGTTAGATGCCACCTCTTTAACACACTAATGGTTGAGTTCTCGAAATTAGACTCAGGCACGAGCAATAAGGGTTCACCAACTAAAAAATGACCAGGAGTCAATGGGCATGGATCGTCAGGATTAGTACTTATCACAGAAATCGGTCTAGAGTTCAGGCAAGCCTCGATCTGAGCAAGCACAGTTGTCATCTCTTCAAATGTGAGAGTGCTGTTACCTATGACTCGCTTTAGATGGTGTTTGGTGGACTTCACCCCAGCCTCCCAAAGCCCTCCGAAATTCGGAGAGTGGGGTGGGATAAAGTTCCAGTCCGTTCCGTTAGTAGCTAACCAGTCAGCAATATCGGGTGCTACACCAGACCTTTCATGGCCGAGAAGAATCTTCAATTCTTTATTAGCCCCTACGAAGGTAGTGCCGTTATCACTCCAAAGCTCCCTGCAATGACCTCGGCGAGCTGTGAAACGTTTAAAGGCCGCCAAAAATGCTTGAGACGTCATATCGCTGACGACCTCTAAGTGAATGGCTCGAGTAGCCATGCACACAAACAGGCAGATATACCCCTTAGTGGAGTGATAACCGCGACCCTTCGTTGCTCTTACACTAATAGGCCCTGCGTAGTCCACGCCACTACGAAAAAAAGGTCTGCTAGCATTCACCCTGGCAGCTGGCAATTGCCCCATTAACGGAGCAACACCTCGAGCAGTGTGTCTAATGCAAGTAACACACTTATGTACATGACTTCTAACTGAACTTCTAGCGCTTACAATCCAATACTGATTTCTCAAATAATTTAAAACCAATTGTGGGCCACCGTGCAAAGTGCGTTCGTGAGCATCGTTTATTAAGAGAGTCGTGAAATGTGACTTATGAGGTATAATTACAGGGTGTTTCATTTCTTCATTCAAGTTAGCGCGCTGCAATCTACCCCCTACTCTTAGTATTCCATGTTGATCGAGGTATGGATTTAACGAGGTGAGTTTACTTTTTTTATCTGTCTGTCCTGTTGTCTTCAAACTTTTTATTTCATCACTAAAATGATCTAATTGACACATCCTAATGCATGTAAATAACGATTCATTAATTTCTGTAAATGTAATGAGAGCGTTCGATTGTTTTTTGTTTTTAATTTTTAACTTTAAAAATTTTCTACAAATTGCTACTACTCTAATTAATCGGTTTAATGATGAAAATTTCAATATTATGTTGTTTTCTTGATTTTCCTTAATTATTGCATTTAATGTTACGTTTGATTTTCTCTCTTCTAAATTAGTTTCTTCTATTTTACCATAATTATAATTGATGATTTTATCTTTCAACCAGTCAGGACCCTCTTTCCATAGTGTAAACTCTACGAATTCTGAACAATTCATACCTCGTGACGCGCAATCTGCTGGATTGTCCTTAGATCGAATATGTGACCACTGAGTATTTTCCATCATATTGAGAATTTCAGAAACCCTGTTGCCTACAAACGTGTTCCATCTACTGGGATGACCTCTCAACCAAGCAAGGACAACTGAAGAGTCAGTCCAAGCATGTATTTTGTCTTTACTAATACCCAAGGTACCCGAGACTTCTATAAGAAGTCTTGAAAGCAGCACAGCGCCGCATAATTCCAAGCGTGGTATAGAAACCACCTTGACTGGAGCTACCTTGGTCTTTGAGGCCACCAAACTAACGTGAACATCACCATTGCAATCTACGGACCGTATGTACACCACAGCAGCATAAGCGACATTGGATGCATCACAAAATCCCTGCAACTCTATTTGGCTGTCTGTTCGGCTGGTCTGGAACCACCTAGGCATGCAAAAAGAATTAATGTTGTGCAAACCATCCCTATAATCAAGCCAATCCTTTAATATACCATTGGGAAGCTCGTCATCCCAATCAATACCAGACAACCATACACGCTGTGTAAGCACCTTAGCTGTTATGATCACAGGAGCGAGCCATCCTAGAGGATCAAATAATCGAGCGATGCCTGACACTAATTTTCGCTTCGTAACGGGCGTTTGCAGCTCCGGTAGGTCTACAGTATATTGGAAATTATCTGACTTTCTATCCCATGTCAACCCTAAAATCTTTACGATATTATCCAATTTAAATTCTAAATTTTCCCTTAAGTCTACTGTCCCCTTCGTAATTCTGTCTAAAAACTCTTTGTTATTACTAGACCATTTTTGGAGCTGGAAACCTCCACGACTAAGCAACTCGTTGATCTGTCGGTAAACAGCTTCACCTTCAGCGATCGATTCACAACCCGTAAGTAAATCGTCGACATAGAAATCATTAAGAACACGACTTACCGCCAACGGAAACTCTTCACCATCGTCAAGAGCCAGCTGCTGCAGCGAACGTACAGCAAGGTATGGAGCTGAGGATGTACCAAAGGTCACACGCAATAAACGCAAGTGCTTTAATTCTGCATCTGGGTCTTCGCGCCACAAAATACGTTGGTAATCTGTGTCATCCTCAGACACCTTTACTTGGCGATACATTTTGACAATATCGCCGACCAGCGTTATAGGATGGCGGCGCCATCGCATAATGATTTGGCGTAAATCAGGTTGTAAGGTAGGGCCAACCATCAAGTCGTCATTCAACGAAACTCCATTGCATCCCGAACAAGAAGCGTCGAAAACAACCCTAACCCTTGATGTGCTTTTGTCATGTCTGAGTACTGCGTGATGCGGTAAATATACTGCATCCTTTCCCCTTTCTATTTGGGGAACAACTTCAGCATGCCCTAGCTGAAGGTACTCGTTGATGACATCACTATACTGAATTCGATATTCAGGATTCTTCGAAAATCTTTTTTCTAGCATGTGAAATCGTCTCTGAGCTATGATTTCTGTCTGACCATACCTGGACTTTGGGTTAGAGGATTTAAATGGCAGTCTTACAACATACCTACCAGTTGAGTCTCTTTGAGTCGTTGCAGCGTAAAATTCTTCACACTGACGCTCTTCTTCAGTTAACATAACCTGGGTGCTTGAAGGTTGATAAGACTCTAACTCCCAAAATCTACGCAATAGCTCATTAACGTCTGTGCCTGCCGTAGCATGACAACATACTGGACTCGAAGTCAACGATGCGTTCTGGACTTCACCTGATAAAATCCAGCCAAGTCTGGTATTTTGAGCGACGGGCGTACCCGGCGGACCCTTAACCAAACCTTCCAACAAAACTTCGGCAACCACACCAGTACCCAAAAGTAAGTCTATCTTACCTGGAGTAGCAAAGGTTGGGTCGGCTAGTTCGAAGGATGAGAACGTTGACAACACTTGAGTGATCTTCCTTTCAGGCAAACGTGATGTTAGTTTGCTGAGGACATACGCATCGACATCTAAAACAAAGGTGGGATCTAGGCGTGATTGCATTCTAATTGTTACCATCCATCTAGAGGGCATTGGCGAGCCCTCATCATCGCCCAGTCGAAATACGTCGGTGCGAGCAGGTGTCTTTCTAAGGCCAAGTAGCTGTACTGCGGACTCCGTAACAAAGGAGACCTGCGAACCCTGATCCAACAGAGCTCGTAAAACCACAGCAGTACCGTTCCTTGACTCGACCTTGACCAAAGCCGTTGCTAACAGACTTTGGCTGTGAACATCTGCGAAACAACTGATGTTTGTGATACACTCGCTTTGAGTAGATGAAGTAGTTGCAGCAGCAACTACGACATTCTGATCTGCTGAACCGTCACTTGGTTCAGAAGATTTTGCGATTGTTTTGGGATGAATTAGTGTGTGATGTCTTTTCTTACACAGTTGACATTTAGTGGACTGACGGCACTGATAAACGGTATGATTTTTACCTAAACAATTAAAACACAAGTTGTTGGCTCGGACAAACTCGCGACGAGCGTCACAATCTTTCCTTGCGAATTGCTTGCAATGACACAACTTGTGGTCTTCAGAACATAACACACAGGTTTGTGAAGCGACGTGAAATGAATTGACAGTGTTACTACGGTTACTATTATTTGTTACATTATACTTATACGGCTTAATATCTATATTCTCAAGAGATCGGAATCTTGATTCTAAAAATTCTTTGAACTCCATAAAAGTAGGTAATTTTTTAGATGCACTAATTTCTCTTTCCCACAATTTACGTGATTCAACATCTAACTTTGCGCTAATCAAAAAAATAACTATAACGTCCCAAGAGCCTATATCAATCCCGAGCGTGCGTAAGGCGTGTAAACAATCAACTGTTGTGTCTAAAAGATTCTTAATAGACGCTGAAGTTTCCTTGACAGGCGGTTGGTTTACAAATCTTTTTAAAATACAGTTTGATAAGTACTTTTTATTGTCGTAGCGCCTTGTTAAGATAGACCAACATTCTTTATAATTGGAAGCTGTGACAGGGGTATGTCGCAGTAACTGCTCGGCTTCGCCCGTAAGATGGGATTTTAAATAATGAAGTTTCTGGACGTCATCTATGCTTTCGTTATTGTCTATAAGCGATAAGAACAAATCACGGAATGTATTCCATTCGGTGTATTGTCCCGAAAACGTGGGAAGAGAAATTTTAGGTAGTTTAACATTATAATTCATTGTTTCTTTTTGTTTACTAGTGCTAGGTTTAGTTTTAAGCTCTTTTAATTCACTTTTGTATAAAATGTAAATATCTTCTGTTTTGTCGTACATTTCATTTGTAAAATATGTATTTTTCATATCTACTAAAGTTGCTGTTTCAATAATTTTACGATGTGTTTGTACAAATTGTTGCCATTGATCTTCTAATGTTTCTGTTCTTGTATCAATATACGACTGAGTTAATCTGTCCGTTGGTGATTTTTTAAAATTAATTCTACCCTTTTCTATTATCCTTTGAGTATCTACTTGCAACTTTACTAAAGACTCCATTATAATTTCAAACTAAAGGCAAAAATATTACAACTAATGTTATTACTAAACAAAAGCAAAGCACACAAATTATTCTAAGTCCTAAAAACAGTAAAATATTTTACAAGTGTTTGAGACAAATGTGAACTCAATAAAAAATCGGGCATAGGTTCCCCGTCATATCACTTTTTACTTAAATATTCTAAGTCTACAAACTACTTACTACAAAATTACGCTATGTTCAAAACTAATGCTAATATTTTCTAAGTCCAAAACACTTAGCAAATTTACTTCAAAGTTAAACTACTGATACTTGATGTCTTCTACTGCGAAACGAAACTTTAAAGATAATAGTTCAAAAGTACTCACAATTTATGGCTGTCAAACCTCAATCAAACACGTCACTTGTCACTTCACTGATCCGTCAGCACCAGTGGCGCCCTCCTGCGTTTCCAAAGATACCAGTGGCGCCCTCCTGCGTATTCCGAAGTTACCAGTGGCGGCCTCCTGCGTATTCCGAAGCTACTAGTGGCGCCCTCTTGCGTCTCCCAAAGACTGCAGTGGCGACCTGTTCCTCAAAGGCGCTATCACCAGTTTCAAAGCACGGTACTTGTGCGGACCTGAATGTTAGATCTATATTCCTTGGAGCATACGCAGCGCCCTCTATAGGAACCCTTGTCACGATATCGACTGATCGTGTTAGCCACACGTTATCTTCTCCAATACACACCACACACTCACACGTGATCACTAATCGGTGGTAATGCACTGGTATATCCGACTCGGATAGGACCAAAATGGATCGTATATATCCGACTCGGAGGACCAAAATGGATCGTAATCCCAAAAATCGCCTTTAGGAACGCGGTTGCAAATGAAACACGCCCAAGCGAGGATAATTTTTATTGACTTAGCTAGTATTTATACAATAGTCCGGAGTCTCTTAACATCGACATATAAAATTCAGCACAACGCCATCTATTGAGCTCAAACAAAACTATTGTATATTGATTATATTGAACACATAGAAAATACTTAAATTATTATTTCGTAATTTGTGTACAAAGTTTTCTAAGAAAGGGTATTTACACATCTTTTTTTTTTCTTCAAAGTTCTTAACATGTACTACCATCATGATTTTGCGAGGGACTAACTATTAAAGGGGGAAGTCCTTTATTTTAAAAAAAAGTAATCTTAGCAACCTCTTTTTTTTAAGATCTAATTTTAAAAAAATGTTGGAAAGAAATAATGCCCACTTTTAGTGAAGGCGAAGATACCTCAAATAAAAAAAAAATGGAATTTTATTTTAGCACGTGTCAACGTCATAAAAATGCATATCCACGTTAAGGTTTCATCTTTCTAGCAGTAACTGTTGAAGAAGGACGGACATGACATAACTATAAGGATTCCGAGTCAGGAACTACGTAACTCTAAAAATGAGTTTAATCAATAAAACAAATCAATTTGTATACTTCTACCAATTACCACTAGCAGTAATAGTAACAACATTGCCCGATTGGAAGACAGCGAATTTCCTAATAAGTATTATCTATTTCAAATCTATGCTAATATTATAAAGCTGAAGAGAATGTTTGTTTTTTTATCTTCACGGTACGACCGATTGAAGCTGAGTATCAATGAAAAATGTGAGGAAATTATTTCTTTTGGAACGCTTCCAGCCGACGCTGCCTAAATGGCTAAAGATTCTTAAAAATAATGTATGAAGAATTGTGCCCCTTGACAATTTCTATAAAAAGTCCGCGGCAGCACGTGTCTATCTTTTGAGGTTGGCTCACTCTTCCTTCCTATTATAAATGCGAAAGTTTGTAAGGATGTGTGTGTGTGTGTGTGTGTGTGTGTGTGTGTGTGTGTGTGTGTGTGTGTGTGTGTGTAGCTTAGACATCTGAATAACATAACTAGAAATGCATATATATCTCCATACATGTATACATACATCTTTATATATATAATTCTTGTGTGAGTGTGTATGTCACTGAACTTCTCTCAAACGACTGGACCGATTTTGATGAAATTTTTTGTGTGTGTTCAAGGGGATCTGGGAATGGTTTAGATTCGCATTTGGACCCGGTAGGTGGCGCTGCGATCAAATTCTGGAATTTTAAAGTTGGGCGGTACGAAGTTCGCTGGGTCAACTAGTACATATATAAAACACACATACCAACCGATATGCATACATATAAACATATAAATAACTATCAATTATATAACAATATGAAAAAGAAAACTTTCATATCTTACCCCAATTTGTGACAGATTTAGTTGTGATGACGTATAATTCTTGAATCATTTTCCTAAAACTATTTATTGTTTGCGCTTTCCTAATGTTTGTTTGGTAATGCATTCCACAAGCGTACAGTTTCAACTGTAAAAGATGGGCCATAGAATTTTGTGGAAAGCAGAGGCATCTACAGTCTCAAATTCGCAGATGACCATAGACATAATTATGTTATGTGTGTCATCAAGGAACTTGAATCGTTCTAGGATTAAACAAAATGTTATATAGGAAAATGAGGATATGAGTATGCCGGCGAGAGCGAATTGGAATCCACTTGAGCATTTGACGAAATTCAGAGACATGATCGTATTTTCAAATATAAATCTATATGTAGGTAGGTCTTTTTGTTACACTTTTATGGCTAAACGGCTTCACCGATTTTTGTGAAAGAGACTTAGGACATTGGCTACGAATTACCACGATAACCGATATACACGCGGGCGGAGCCGCGGGCAAAAACTTGTACTTTGTATGGGAATCAATTTTTTCCCGCCATATACCATCACGCTGTGGTCAATAGAATAAGCAGACGGAGCTACGTGTATCAGCTAGTCATAGATATCACACATAATATACAACAAGTTGAAATATTAATATTTATTATTATGTGAATTTTCTTAAGACTAATTTTTAAATACTGAATGAGAAATAAAGTTTGACAAAGCTTTAAACTTGAGTGTACAGCTTGTTAAAACTACGTTTCCGAAGTTTTAATTAACGTAAGTAAGAACTTCTCTTCGTTGTAGTCTGGGCGATTGTTGTACCCATATTTCATAAATAAGCTTGCTAAAAAACTTTTTAATTCGCAGAATTTCACAACACATTTTTAACAATAAACTTCTTTTGCACAAATTATCACTGTATGACAATTAAATGAAATTCGAATCATGAAAATAATAAACTAGTATATCTTGAGCTGAGAGGTATTGATGTTACTCCATTTTTCTGCCTACTCATTTTATTTCAATTTTTTAATTTTAAGAAACTTGAAGCAAGTTCAAAGTCACTCAGCGTGTTATGGACAGGGCTGTGCTTAGCGTTTCTCTAAGAGATATAATGATCCGGCAGAGAACCAAACAAACGTTGGCTATGTTAGTCGCAGAATCAACAACCATTGGGATAAACCGGTTCTTGAATAGAGACCGCTTCTGGGAGTGAAGATTTGTGCAGGGCAGAAGCGGATGCGTGAAGCCGAAGCTCGAACCAAATGGCACACCAATTGGAGAGGACTATGTACAGGCCTATGTAGGCCTGATGATGAAGGATAATTACAGCTAAAATACAACGCTAAAAACAATGTTAAGTGTTAATTAAAAATATTACATGTACCCTAATATTCAGATTAAGAAATAAAATAAAAGACATTCTCCAAAAAAATTTGCGCGTGTAATTAAATAAATATTTCGGACATCTGCACACAACGCCATCTATTCCCAAACTAAGCAGAGTTTGTATTATGGGTACAAGACAACTGATACAAATACATAAACATACTTTTTTTTTGTAAATATATACATATTATAAATAGAAAACACCCAGACTCCGAAAGAAATATTTGTGGATCACACAGATATTTGGTCCGACCCGGGAATCGAACCCGAGACCTCTTGATCAGCAGCCGTATACGTTACCCACTAGACCAACAAGGCAGGCAAATTAATTATTCAGCATTAAATAAATATATATATTATAACAATAGCAACATTAATCTTCTTTGAAGTTCACAGAAACGTATATAATTATTGTTTTGTTAATGATATGGATAGAGAGAATCTAAATTCCATTACATGTGAACGAACAGATTTGATTAACAATTCTGTTTAATTAACAATTTAAACCATTAGCAATACAGGTCACTTCACACCGTGTAACGTTCAGGCTAAGTGAACCTATTCTGGATATCCATTAGGAGGTTAAACTAACGCAACTGCCTTTGTTGTTGGTCATTAACATCTAAATTGGAGCGTAGATCTTGTGTGATCTTGATGCCTTTCTGAATAGACTATTATAATGCAATGTCTGGATCTAGTACATACTGTTCCTAAACGTAGTATATATCATATCTCCCTATCTTCCATTAATGAGATAGATGGCGCATACTTTATTCAACAGGTACAAAATCGTAATCTGATTTTTAGAAATGGTGTGGTATTCGGATAAGAATAATATGGACATATATTTTTTTTCAAATAGTCTTGGTTCGTCGTAGTTGTAAGATGTTACTCGTAGAGTGTTTTAACGAAGTGTCCCATTACACTTTCGATAGTTCCCAGAGGGCTTCTCAGCGTTACTGATCCATTTCTCCTCATAAAGTTTCCAAAGGATATCGTGTTTCCTTCAAATCATAAAAATGAAGATAAACCTGTGTCTAATATCTACACAAGTAATTCAATTAAGGTGTCAAAGAAAATATGCGCAATAGTCGGCAATATATTATTTGGTACTTATTTCTTGATGTATCAGTAATAATCTAATTGCGGGCAAACTATAATTACGATATGAATGTATGTAAAATTGACTTTTTGACAGATTATAAGCGAATGAGTCTTAATGTTTACACTCACGGTACATACCAACCAATCACCAAAAATGGAACGATAAGAACCGTCATGTAAACATATGCTTTTTATATATATATATTATTGCATATTGCCCGAGTAAAGTATTTTTTTCATTGCCGGGAACATTTATGAAATTAGTCATTAAAAATGTTTGTACAAATATTTTTTTATTGAAAATAAATTTTAATTAAGCACACTATTGATCAAAGTTACCTTATACATTGAGAACCTTCTGTGGTGTATTATCGAATAAGTTAGGCAATTCGTTTTCAGAGACGTCTAATCATGTTTTTTAACATTCAAAAGATGAAATTAAATGCTAGTCAGACATAGGGTTAGATGCAGACTCTTTCCGTTTGCCTTTTATGATCATTTAAACTGTATTGTATCATTTAAATGTAAGTTTTTATTAGAAAAACAAGTCCGATAAAATCACAGCGTACACAAGATTCACACAATCCTTGACCTAGTATAAGTTACGATGGAGTGGGCAGGGCGGCAGCACGGGACCCTTTCCTTCCGGCTGACGCAGGTACTTTCCGGGCACGGTTGCTTCGGACAGTACCTGCACTCGGTCGCTAGGAGGGAACCGAGTCCCGCCTGCCACCACTGCGACTGCAGTGAGGACACGGCCCAGCACACGCTGGCGGTCTGCCCCGCTTGGGCGGCGCAGCGCCGGGTCCTCACTGCAGTCATCGGAGGGGATCTCTCGCTGCCGGCCGTCATAAGATCGATGGTCGGCAGCGACAGTTGTTTTACCGCGGTCGCAACCTTCTGCGAGGACGTAATCTTGCAGAAGGAGGTGGCGGAGAAGGCCCGGGAGGATGCCATCCAATCGGACCCGATCCGCCGCCGGCGCCCCGGGCGGCGGAGGCGCGCATACCTGCGTCTCATGCCGCCCTGAGAGTGGCCGCGGATGGGCGGGACGGGTTTCCCGTCCGTCCGCAGTAGAGGCCAACCGCGAGGGGGCGACGTCCGCGTGTGACCGGACGTTGCCTAATTAGAGAGTAAATTGTGAGATGGTGCCCGCAACAGTGCGGGCAGGCGCCGGTTGGAGTCCAGAAGGAAATCCCCTCCCTGGACTCCTTCCAATACAAAGGCGCAGAGAGGGTCACACCGTGTCGTTTTAGTCGGTTCGAGTCCGACACACCACCCCGCCGTAACCCCCGACGGGGTGACGGTCCGCGGGGATTTCCACACGTAAAAAAAAAAAAAAAAAAAAAAAAGTATAAGTTACGATGGGACTTAAATATTACTGTGTGATAAAAGTCTCATAATAAAAAATATTAAAAAATAAAAATATAAATCATTCACTCATTCATGTCTGACGATTGTTTAGGCTTAGTCATTTTTTCATTAATCTTTGACCATGGACGCTTGTATTCGATTTCTTACAGCTTGTATCGATAACTTTTCAAAAATAAAATCTTATTTGATGCACTTTCTTAGTATTTCACTGAATAATTATCAATATACGATTGTTTGAGTTTCATGTGGAACCCAAACATCAATGTATCTTTCAAATTATTTCTAACTGCCATGTGACAGATGTTTAGTTGCTTCCTATTTCTTGTTATCTTTTGTTGCCGGTTTCTTTCCAACAGTTGCAAAACTTTACGGACATACATGTTATAGCCGACCGAAGTGAATCTTTGACACCGAAACTTCCGGAACGAAATCTACCAAACCACTCCTCGTTCACTCAAAACATTTTCACCGTAAACACCAAAATGTCTTGGAATTATTTTGCAGCGCTTTAACCTTTTTCAGTAAAAAGCATCATATTTATCATTTTCTTAATTCTTAAGAGCTCTCGCTCATTTCTAAAACAACATAATTTTTTAAAGTAGAATAAAATTGATAAAAAGTGTATTTCAGCATGAAATGTCACCTCAACATTGCCTAGTGGCAAAAACGGTGACTGTTTACATGACCTTTTGGGTTTTTTGGTATAAAATATTATCTCTGTATCAAATAATGTTACTGATTAATTGAAATTTCTTTAAGGTAGTTGTTCGCAGTTCAAGATAAATTCTCTAGAAGTTTGGATACATATAATACCTACCATACCACTAAACAACCCAAGTTTAAGTTTAAGTTAAATAGAGATAGTAGACGATCAAATTTCTTCAATTTGGAATTCAAAACGCTTTCTGGCTCGAACAGATATTGAAGGTATTTTGTTTGTTGTAATGAAAACCAATTACGAAAACTACGTAGAATAAACTAGACGTTTTGCTTAGCGTTTGAGATAGCTGCTACTATTTATTTATTATAATTATATTTGCTGTTATACTCAAACACACCCGATTAGTTGACATTAAATGACTTTTCTAATAATTAAATCTATATTATACACTTAAGGAGAGATAAGGCACGAAATCTCTCAACATATTTATTTGTTACTTGTTTGAGATCCTAGCACTATTTCGACTACGAGGAGGGCTATAAGAGTGGTTCTATTATAGTTTATCCTCTTCCACTCCACGTCACATCCACTCTTTTTTTTTTTTTTTTTTTTTTTTTTTATGTGTGGAAAATCATCATGGACCGTCACCCCACCGGGGGTTACGGCGGGGTGGTGTGTCGGACTTGAACCGACTAAAAACCACACAGTGTGCCCTCTCCGCGCTTCTCCGTTTAGGAGTAGGAGAAGTCCAGGGTGGAATCTCCTTCTGAACTTCTCCAGCGCCTGCCCGCTCCTGATGCGGGCACCGTCTCTGAACGACGACCCTCTCTTAGGCGGCGTCCGGCACACACCGACGCCACCCCCTCGCGGCTGGCCACATAATGCGGGTGAAGGGAAAACCCGTCCCGTCCACCCGCGGCCACCTCAAGGCGGCATGAGGCGCAGATGTTCGCGCCTCCGCCGCCCGAGTCGCCGGCGGCGAATCTGGTCCGATTGGATGTCGTCCTCCCGGGCCTTCTCCGCCGCCTCCTTCTGCGTGATTACGTCCTCGCAGAAGGTTGCGACCGCGGTAAATGAGCTCTCGCTGCCGACCATGGAACGAACGACGGCCGGCAGTGAGAGATCCCCTCCGATGACTGCAGTGAGGACCCGGCGCTGCGTCGCCCATGCGGGGCAGACCGCCAGCGTGTGATGAGCCGAATCCTCACTGCAGTCGCAGTGGTGGCAGGCGGGACTCAATTCCCTCCTGGCGACCGAGTGCAGATACTTTCCGAAGCAACCATGCCCGGAAAGAACCTGTGTCAGTCGGAAGGTAAGGGTCCCGTGCTGCCGCACTGCCCATTCGCCGATGACCGGCTGAAGCGCCTCTACGGTGGCGAAGCCAGCACGTGGAGTCTCCAGCCGGACCGACCAGCGATCCATTGTGGCTCGGTGAGCGGCTTCGCGCCACTCGCGCTCGTCCTCGGGCGGAGGTCCAACTCCACCACTCTCCGCCCGGTAGTTAGCCACTCGCCGATAAACGTCGGCGAGCACTTCCGCCTCCAAATCCCACGGGGGTGTTCCGGCCAGGGCGCACGCCGCCTCCGTCGATACGGTGCGGTAACCCCGTATGGCTCTGACCGCCAGAAACGTCACATCCACTCTAGGTTAAGCAGACGACCATTCATATCAAAAGTTAGTAATGATTGTAATTTATATTATGTTATTAATTGTATAGCGTAATTAATACCACAGAATGAGTCGAAGGCATGATTCAATAAAATTTGTACATTTACTGGCGACAGTCTTTATAGTATATTTAATGACCTGAATGAATGAATGAATGAGTCATAGTTTACAATAATGGGGACAATTCCGCATACCGCATCCGTGGTCGATTATTTCACAACTAGGTGCGTATTATACAGCTGTTTACAACTTAACAATTAATTGATATGTAAAAACCAGTTAGTCTTCGTTAAGTTACTTAGTTAAGATTTAATACCTCGGTATTAGTTACTTTTTGGTAAGGAACGCAAATTAATATTAAAATTACAAAATCCATGACGCAGAGTTAATAACACTCCTGATGAATTCACCTTTCAAACAAGAAAAACACAATTCAATCGGTTCATTCATTCGAAAGCTACGACGCTACAAACAGACACACGCGCGTTATAAATAAAATCTAGCGTTTGAAGGATCAGATCTTAAATAAGTGGATAGCGATCTTGTGTTGTTCCAGTATCATCATCAGCCTCTTTCAGTAACTGCTGGACATAGACCTCTGCCTTTGCATCAATTTAAATGGCCAACTGAACTGACTCATTTGAATTTGGTTGACTTAGGAATTTCTTGATGACTAAGTTACATTATATTTTTGGGAACTAGAGGTGACGTCATCCCTAAACACGAAGATATGAAATCATATCTCCACGACACATTTTATTGGAAATAAAATTTAAATCTATTTTTTATTCCTAATTTTTAATGGACTTTCAAAAGTTTGCATTCAATTTTATTAAACAAAGTCATTGTCCGTGTGGTGACGGATTAAGAATACAGAGTGTCACTACTCATATTCATCCCGCGGGTGTCGTAAAAGGCGACTACGGGATAAACTACGCAATACAACATTGATGCAAAGAGAAGGAAAACTTGAAACCAAGCATATACCAACCCGTCTGGCCAGCGTGGTATAGTAGGCCAAAACCTTCTTTCTAAGGAGAGGCCTATGTCCAGCAGTGGACTGTTAAAGGCTGTTGATGATGATGATGATGAATCAAAGTCATATCAGAAGATTGAGAGCAACCTGTAAATTTGTCTTCGACAAGCACCTTTTTGTGAAACTCTAGAGGTATATGTACATCCAACAATAGGACTGACATAGATAGATAATGATGAAGCATCTTTCGGTATAGTGAAAGTTATTATGCTGCTTAAGAACTAGAATTTTAGGCAACTTCATCTCCTGAAAGATGTGATAGAAAAATAGTTTTTCTATGAGAATGTTTATGTTTAACTAGGAACGGCCAACATGTATGTGCCTAAAAGTAGTTCTCATTAGATTTAACACATCAGAGTATACCCTCATCACTTACTAAAATAGTGTAATAGAGTAAGAGCCCAGAGCGATCAGACATAACTTATTTTCACATGGATGAAACCTTAACTACTCAGTAGCGTCTAGTGTACTTTTAAATACCTGCGTGTTTGTGGAACTAGATCTGTGACACCTGGGCAAATATCAGGTGAGAAAGGTAACTAAAAATAAGAGTTATCTAACTTAAATTAGTATGGCTGATCTTTATATATATTTTGTAGAATATTATTCTAAACTAGTTTCATAAAGTGTCAGACACTTTTCATGGACCAGAGCTTGTGTCAGACGCTTTAAAGATCGACAAAAAATTTATGAACTTTACTTATTTTTACATGTCTGATTTTTTTATATGTTATTAAAGTAACTATTACAAAGTTACATTTCATCAGTCAGACAAATTCGAGTGACCAAACATCCCTTAAACACAAAAATTATTCAGCCGGGCATTCGATCATCATGCTATTTCAGAGCGAGTGAGACGTCCACAGCAACTTGGATCCCGTTTTTAGGGTTCCATAGCCAAATGGCAAAAAACGGAACCCTTATAGATTCGTCATGTCTGTCTGTCTGTCTGTCAGTCCGTATGTCACAGCCACTTTTTTCGGAAACCATGAGAGCTATACTTTTGAAACTTGGTAAGTAGATGTAATCTGTAAACCGCATTAAGATTTTTACATAAAAATAGAAAAAAAACAATACATTTTGGGGGTCCCCTATACTTGGAACTGAAACTCAAAAATATTTTTTTCATCGAACCCATACGTGTACCATCTATGGATAGGTATTCAAAAATGATGTTGAGGTTTCTTATATCATTTTTTTCTAAATTGAATAGTTTGCGCGAGAGACACATCCAAAGTGGAAAAATGTGTCCCCCCCCCCCTCTAACTTATAAAATAAGAGAGCGATAAAACTAAAAAAAATGTATGTTGTACATTACCATGCAAACTACCAACGAAAATTAGTTTGAACGAGATCTAGTAAGTAGTTTTTTTTTAATACGTCATAAATCGTAAACTGCAATTTACTGCAATTTTTTTTATAATTAATTAATTTATTTATTCTAATGACTGCGTCGATGATTGCGATGATTAGGAGATATTTGTTGTAATTAATCATAGTGATATTTTTGTGGTAGTGGTAATATTTTGTTTATATCTTTTTCTAACTGGTATCTTTTTTACAATAATATAAAGATATTTCCTTATAAAACAAAATGGATTCTCACATATTTACCTATCACAAATACATGCAATAAATGAATTCACTTTAATATTTAATAATTAACAACTTAATGTTGAAGCCCATGTTATTGAAACAAGAATGCGAAAATCTTAGATTGAAATTAGTAAGTATTTTCATTACATTTAATTTTTTTACTCGATGGGTTCGATGAAAAAAATTTTTTAGTTTCAGTTCCAAGTATGGGGACCCCCAAAATGTATTGTTTTTTTTCTATTTTTATGTAAAAATCTTAATGCGGTTCACAGATTACACCTACTTACCAAGTTTCAAAAGTATAGCTCTTATGGTTTCCGAAAAAAGTGGCTGTGACATACGGACTGACAGACAGACAGACAGACATGACGAATCTATAAGGGTTCCGTTTTTTGCCATTTGGCTATGGAACCCTAAAAACGGGATCCAAGTTGCTGTGGACGTCTCACTCGCTCTGAAATAGCATGATGATCGAACTCCCGGCTGAATAATTTTTGTGTTTAAGGGATGTTTGGTCACTCGAATTTGTCTGACTGATGAAATGTAACTTTGTAATAGTTACTTTAATAACATATTAAAAAATCAGACATGTAAAAATAAGTAAAGTTCATTAATTTTTTGTCGATCTTTAAAGCGTCTGACACAAGCTCTGGTCCATGAAAAGTGTCTGACACTTTATGAAACTAGTTTAGAATAATATTCTACAAAATATATATAAAGATCAGCCATACTAATTTAAGTTAGATAATTCTTATTTTTAGTTACCTTTCTCACCTGATATCTGCCCAGGTGTCACAGATCTAGTTCCACAAACACGCAGGTATTTAAAAGTACACTAGACGCTACTGAGTAGTTAAGGTTTCATCCATGTGAAAATAAGTTATGTCTGATCGCTCTGGGCTCTTGGACCATAATAATAGACTTATTATTTTGCAAGATATTCACGAAATTAGTGATATTTAGTATCGAATTATATTAAAATTTAAAATGCATTATAAATAAAATAAATAATTAAAAATATTTTTGGACATCTTACACACAACGCCTACTAGTCTCAAAGTAAGCAGAGCTTGTGTTGTGGGTACTAAACAGCTGATATAAAAACATAAACATACTTTTTTTGTAAATACATACATATAATACATAGAAAAACACCCAGACTCCGAAACAAATATTTGTGGATCAAACAAATATTTGGTCAGACCCGGGAATCGAACCCGAGACCTCTTGATCAGCAGCCGCATACGCTAATAACTAGACCAACAAGGTATTAGTGAGTTTAAAGTGCATGGCGTTTCGACTTAATAATTATTGCCGGTGTCTCAGATAATACAACATTCAGATTAATATACAGTTTCCAAATTGTAGTATAAACTCAACTACGATCTTCCTTGGCCTCTTATGTTCTTTCTTTGTATAGAAAAATTGTAGAAAACCAAGGTAGTAAAACCAGGGGTAGTACTACCCTTAAACGGTATCATCATCATCAACAGCCTTTAACAGTCCACTGCTGGACATAGGCCTCTCCTTTGATAGGAGGTTTTGGCCTACTATACCACTCTGGCCAGACGGGTTGGTAAAGGGTTTGTTTCAATTTTTCATTCTCTTGGCAGTGATGTTAGCTGCTTATTTTGTTCCTTTAGTCGCCTCTTACGACATCCATGGAATGTATAGGACGGTGACACTTTGTATTCTTAATCCGTCACCACACGGAAGGTACTTGAACGGTAGACTAAACTAAAATGACAGCATACTTGCTGTTGTCTTTCGTTGGTGAGTGTAAGATCGGAGGCCCAATCATTCTGCATCACTGTCTTGACCCCCAGAAGCCGGTAGAAATATACAAGAAACATCTCACTTAGCCACCATGGTGTGGGTCACCATGCTGCATCGTATGCACTCACAATGAGGATGGTGGCAACTACTCCTGGAATCTACATGCTTTCCATCAGGCAGAGTAGAGTCGCTTTGATAGGCTTAAGTATGTATGAAATAAATGAATTAAATCATCAACAACCCATAACGTCCCACTGCTGGGCTCAGGTCTCCTCTCAAGAGAGGGATAAGGCCATACGTCCCCACGCTGGCCGAGTGCGGGTTGGGGACTGGCAAGACACGTTGTGGCTACGTAATCTTGCTGTTGGATGTTTTTAAGCCGCCCGAAGGCCTCCAACTAAGCTTCACGACTGCTATCTTATGATAACAACCGGGACCGACTGCTTAACGTGACCTCCGAATCACGGAAACGCTCATTACATATAATGCCACAAACGGTCACCCATCTAGGTCCGAATTAAATAAAATGAATTAAATAAATGAGATCTTTGCTATCATCTCAGCCATCATAATAAACGAATGTTTATTTTCACATTCGACTCACAAATGAGGACTTAGATCTTCATTCTTAAATTCTTTGTAGCTAAAATAATCATTATTTGATAAAGTTATAATAAACGTATTAACGAGACAATTTCTCAGCGTAATATCCACTGCAGGCCAGCTAAAGCGCTTTAGTTTATTTAAATAATAAAAGCTTATTTGCTCACTAATTACCTACATATTGTATTAGGTATTATGTTGAAGATCAAATGTGTACCATTTTACTATTATTTCTGAAAGACAATCATTCAATGTTAAGCGGTACTCCCAGTCGGATTTCATGTACCCAAATCCAACGAATCGTTTATCGTCGATTCATTCAGCGGCCGAACGACCCACGCTGTTTTCATCGTAATAGGAGCTTTTTCGTTAAGTACCATTTACGTCTATCATTGAGAGGAAAAATATAAATAATAAAACGCTGTGAGTCAACCAATTCTACTTCAAACTCAATACCGTATTTTCTACGTGATAGATTATCTTAATCAAAATCAATCAAACCATTTGATCTGTCGAAATCACATCTGAGAAATCATTTATGAGAGTCAGAAATTTTATTTCTATGTTTTAACGAAATTGATATATTTTCATTCTTAAAAAAATCACGAGCGCATTATAAGTACCCAATTTAATATGGTAAGACTACCGCCGCTAACAAATTGTATATTTATGTCTCAAAAAGGTCAAGTGTTAAAATAAGGTATGCCTGCCTGCCTGCCTTGTATGTCTAGTGGTTAGTATGCGGCTGCTGATCAAAAAGTCTCGGGTTCGATTCCCGGGTCGGACTAATTATTTGTGTAATCCACAAATATTTGTTTCGGAGTCTGGGTGTTTTCTATGTATAATATGTATGTATTTACAAAAAAAAAGTATGTTTACGTATTTATATCAGTTGTTTAGTACCTTTAATACAAGCTCTGCTTAGTTTGGGACTAGATGACGTTGTTTGTAATTATTATTTATAAGGTAAAAGGTAGTATCGCTGACTTCAGTACGAAAACTAGTAGTACTATAGTAAGTACTATCCTCACAGAGAAGACCAACATAAAAATGACGGTATTCTTGCTGTCGTATTTCATTGGTGACTGTGAAATCGGAGACCTAAAAACAATATGGAATATGCATAAAATTTTAATTTGGCTCAAACTTTTTTTTTAAGTTCTTTATTGTCGTTACATTAAACTTCAAAAGATTTTTTTTTATTTGGTTATTATTTAAACCCAGAAAATAATAAATAAAAAGTGAAAAATAAGGGAGGGAAATTCAAGCTTACAAAACGCGCCATGATTGGTCGAAACGAAATGTGACGTAGATGGCTACATTTTAAGTAGGGTCACCATCTCTAAAATTTGAAAACTAGGACAAAAGTGCAATATTCTCCCAAAAACTGACTGATTTAGTGGTAAGCGAATCTGCGAACTGCTGATCAAGAAATGTCGGGTTCAATTCCCGGGTTGGACCAAATGTTTGTATGATCTGCAAATATTTGTTAGGGAGTTTGGGTGTTTTCTATGTATAATATATATGTATTTACAAAAAAAGTTTATGTGTGTTTATATAGGTTGTCTAGTACCCATGGTACAAGCTCTGCTTAGTTTGGGACTGTAGATGTTGTGTATCATTTGTCCGAAATATTTATTTATTATTAGAATTCGGAGACGTCAAGTTCTTTTTTTTTTCAATTTAGTGAATTGCTGATTTATTGGGCCCTAAATTATTTATTTCCAGAACAACAATTGAAAGACAAATTACCTTATATTTTTATATTTATTTAAATAACGGCATTTTTCATGCTTGAAGATGTTATTTAAATGTTTGAAGATTTTAAATGACATGAAAAGGTAGCGATTAGAAAAATGCAACAAAAAAAATTGAAATGGACACGCTCGACGTGTCAGACTTTTACGTTGAGAAATAAGTTTATGTTGAGAATAAGTGTCTAAGTATCACTAAATTTATGGTTAATAGTTTTAGTCAAGCGTCGATAGATGGCGTTATGCCCATTTTCTGTATCGCGCAAATTTTTGTCTCCGAGACGAGTATATAAGCTCGAGGAACATTTGTTCAAAGACGTTTCCACACCCAATAAACATTTAGTACAGAGTTCTAGTGTTTTATTGCGGTTCACACCTGGCAGACCCTTGGAGTCGTATTCAATAAGTTTCACATCGTATATTTCTAATAACATAAATTGCACCATTTTACAATTTCACTCCTTAAATCTTTAACCGACCGACCAAAAACCAGAAAAATTCATTAGTTATGGTTCGATCCGGATTAAAAATGAAACCCTGCCGGATGCTCCTCAAACGGTCTCTAAGCTAGGAAAAATCCACGAAAACCCGGACGAATGGCCACCCTACGTATAATGATAACCGAGCCGGTCGGGACACGATCGCGACAACTGACGTCATCAAAAGCGCGCGCAAAATGGCCGTTTGAATGTCTCAAATATAATCAATGTTTTTAATTTCATTTTAAAAAATAATTTGACTCTTTTCAAGACTATTTATATTTTATCTATGTTTAATAGACCTAAATAATCGATTTATAAAATAAAAAAAAATCATGCATATTCCCTATTACATCTCACTATGCCGCCATAGTTAGAGCTACCATTCTCCATTGTTTGCATTCACAAAGAGCATGATAACCCCTATTCCTGGATTATACACACGCTTTCCACTAGTCAGAGTAGTCACTTTGGAGTAAATAAAAAAAAGTAGATTAAGGAGTGTTCGTCTAATTGCTCAAAAGATTTGTACTTTTTCACGTTTACACCCGCATAAATTTCTGGTAGTGATACATATTTTTGCTCTAAGCTGTGCCTTATCTCTATACCACTCCAATGCGAAAAAATATCCTAAAACCAATGCTCCGCCTGTAGCGGCTGTGCACTAAGGCTAAACTAAAATTCAGTTTTGAGGTCAAATGTATGAATTGTATAAAATAAGGCTTTGTATACAATGTAAACATTGAAATTGAGCTACTGCACTAAGACAACAGCATGCAAAATGTTATCCTATAACCCACATCGTACAAACCCATATTGTACAAAATATGTCATCCTCCTAGCCATTATTCCCAAGTTTATTTGGGGTCGGCTACTAGTTCAACCGGTTTTACCTGAATTCCAGTAAGGGAGAACTGAAATTCGAAGATTGAACTAGTTGTCAGTAAATTTGAGGGCACTGACTTCCCAATAACGATTGCAATAGATGTTCATGTCAACCGGGACCTACGGCTTTATGTGCTCTCCGAGGCACGGGCATGAATCACCGCCAAACTTCCGAACTCCGGGCAGCTACTAGGAATTTCCTAAGAAAATCCCAAAACCCGAGATCTCTTGATTTACAGTCGCATATGCTAACTACTAGACCAACGAGGCAGTTTTATTGTACAAAATATGTATGTTTCACAATGTAAAAGTAAACGTAGACCTTTAGAAACAAACCGTTATCTCTTTAATATTAATTACGCTAGTAGGTATAATTAAATTGTTTTCTAGCAAATAATATTCTACCAACTTTGTTTTATACAAACTAAGTGAAATGAATGCTCGTTTGTTAAGCAAACAAAGCCTTATTACAAACGGTAATGCAGTTTTTCTAAGCTTTTTGCGTACCCTCCTAGGTTATTTAATTTTTATTTATTAACGCCGACGTATAGTGAGGAACTTAATATGGTTTTGTGTGTTTTGCACTGAGCAGTTTCATCATCATCATCAACAGCCTTTAACAGTCCACTGCTGGACATAGGCCTCTCCTTTGAAAGGAGGTTTTGGCCTACTATACCACGTTGACCCGACGGGCTGGTAAAGGGTTTGTTTCAAGTTTTCCTTCTCTTGGCAGTGATGTTAGCTGCTTATTTTGTTCCTTTAGTCGCCTCTTACGACACCCATGGAATGAATAGGGGTGGAGACACTTTGTATTCCCAATCCGTCACCACACGGTTATATTGTTTATGTTTATATGTTTGTTTATTTGAGCATGTTTATATTAGTTCATTTTTTTTATTGTTGTTTTAAATTTTATTTGCAATAACCCCTTTGATTGAAATATATAAATTATAATACGATAATTGAAATTCCTAAGTCAACCAAATTCAAATGAGTCAGTTCAGTTAGCCATTTAAACTGATGCAACGGGAGAGGTCTATGTCCAGCAGTTACTGAAAGAGGATGATGATGAAACTGAAACAACACAAGATAGCTATCCACTTCAAGATCCGATCCTTCAAACCCTAGATTTTATTTATAACGCGCGTGTTTGTCTGTTTGTAGCGTCGTAGCTTTCGAACGAATGTACCGAAACTTGGAACCTTGGAAACCAGAAATCTATCGGTCGAGGATTTTTTAATTTTAATATTAAGTTGGGTTCCTTACTAAAAAGTAACTAATACCGAGGTATTAAATCTAAACTAAGTAAATTAACGAAGCCGAACTGGTTTTCACATATCAATTAATTGTTAAGTTGCATGTAATAGCAATAATCTATAAAAAATTAGGAATAAAAAAATTGCCTTCAGAAACAGTTTATCCCTGTGCACTCTTAGCAGTTGTACGAATTAAATAAGTCAAGTCCTTGTCCTACTCGACTCCCGACAGTACCGATTGACAAATAAACCTTTTTAAGATGTACAATACAGCCTTTTGCAATGTAAGCGTAAAAAAAGGGTTTATTTACATCACCTTAGAAACCTCTAAAATTATTATCTACTATATAAAGCATGTATTATACATAAAACCCTTCCTCTTTAATCACTCTATCTATTAAAGAAAATGGCATCAAAATCCGTTGCGTAGCTTTAAAGATTTAAGCATACAAAGGGACAGAGAAAGCGACTTTGTTTTATACTATGTAGCGATAGTGATATGTCACACGATACGGATTATTCCACAATGTAAGCGCAGTGCAGTAGTATTACTGGTATGAACAAGTTGGTATTTAAACTAATAACTGGGAAGTGTTTGTACAGATTCTCAGTCAAAAACCAATTCCATTTTTCGGCTGCTAAGCACTCGTAGCATCACTAACTTAGGAAAGAAAACTTTAATGTGGTAATGACTATTTAGCAAAAGGCGGGTGTTTGACTGTACGAAAATAGACAGTTGTAAAAAGGAACCTACGATAGTGTCATTGTATATGATATTTGTATTGTTATCAAACGGCAACAGCCGGAGTAGTCTAAATACGGCTTGACAGATAATTGACGTAGAATAGACGAGTGTCGTCATATTGCTGTGGGAGCTTGACTTGCCATCTCGTCGTATGAGTATCATAACACAATATTTTTATAACATGTTGTCGTTATCACGTACTTTTATACAACTAGGCAGGCCATATTGCCAGGAAGTTGTAAAACTCTATGCTGATATAGGAATATACACAATTTCTGTACGGTGAATTTAAACGAACATGAAATATTGTTAACGGTTACGCCATTTTATAAAAACACACTAGTTTTCATACATATTTAATTGCCTTTACCTAAACTACCTAATATTATATACCTACTAATAATACATACTACATAGGAAAGGAACCTAGTTGGTCTAGTGGTTAGCGTATGCGGCTGGTGATCAAGAGGTCTCGGGTTCGATTCCCGGGACCGACCAAATGTTTGTGTGATCCGCAAATATTTGTTTCGGAGTTTGGGTAATTTCTATGTATAATAAACTCTTTTGCAAAAAAAACGGGCACCTAAACAAATAACTATTTTATAGTTACTATTTGTTTGTTTGACAATTTTAGGTATTGTAGTCCTCAGAATTTTATGAATAAATTAGGAAGGAATAGTTTTCATCAGTTTTATGATAACGTTTTAATTAAATTATTGAGAAATAATGTTTAAGCTCAAAACACTATTATTGTACCTGCTCGCTAAATAACAATGAAACGCGTTAATTTCTTTGTTTTCATTGAATACATCAAAAGCAGATAAAAGTATAGTATTGATTGTGACCCCCTCTTGCTGAAATCACGGCTTGCATTCGTCTGGGCATGCTAGCGAGTATATCTTTTATGGTTTCTTGGGGAATACGTTCCCACTCCGCGGTTATCACATTCTTTAGATCTCTGATGGTCAGCGGAGCCGGCTGCACTGATCTCACTCGTCGCTTCAGAACGTCCCAGACATGCTCTATGGGATTGAGGCCCGGACTTCTAGCTGACCAGTCCAAACGACGAATTCCGACTTCTAGCATATACGCTTCCATATCGCCAGACCGGTGGGCGCAAGCGTTGTCGTCCATAAAAATTGAGTTTTCGCCAAGAGCGGTTAAAGCGGGTTGTGCATAAGGAATTAGAACTTCCGTTTTGTATCGGTGTCCAGTCAGTGTACCGTTTTCGACGAAGACTAACTCCGTACGATCCATAGAATTTATTCCTGCCCAAAACATAACAGAGCCCCCTCCATAAGGTGTGATTTCTTGAAAACATGCCTCTGCAAAGCGTTCTCCTCGTCTACGTAGCACTCGCCGACGTCGGTCTTCACCATGCAGAGATATCCTGGCTTCATCGGAAAACAATACCCTATCCCAATCTTTATTAGTCCATGACACACAATTTCGAGCGAAGCTAAGCCTGGCAACTCGATGTCCACGGAGTAATTTAGGGCCCCGTGCCGGGCGATGACTGTGTATATTAGCAGCGAGAAGCCTCCTCCTGACCGTCCATAGACTAATTTGCACATTTCTTACTTCTTCGAGTCTGTTCTTGAGGTCCACATAAGAAGATTTGCGATTTCTCAACGCTTGACTAACTAGAAAACGATCATCCCGTGATTCGGTACATGTCTTTCTGATAGAGCCAGGCCTTCTCTTGACGGAACCGGTCTCTTGATAGCGCTGCCAGGTCCTTTGAACTGTCGACCGACTCACATTTAGCCTCTGAGCCACGAAGCATTGGCTGCAACCTTTTTCAAGCAGCGCCATAATTTTGCTCGCTTTTATCACTTTATCTACCATTTTCGAGATTGCTTAACAGCAATAACAATACTTTTAAATATCAAGGACATCAGATAATTTAATAAAAATTTACAAAAAGTTAATTAGAGTCGATATTAACTCTAGGGAATTCGCGCCACAAAATGTACTTAAAAGTTATTTTCTTTGAAAACCAGGCTCAGTCAATAATTTGAATTTGGAAGGTACTCTTATAAACATTTTGGCACTTTTATATCTGGCCAGTAACATGTTCAAATGATTAAAACCTTTTTGGTATTTTATTTTTTTTAGCCAGAAAGAAAATCGAAACCGCCCGTTTTTTTTGCAAATGAGTGTATGTATGTATTTGCAAAAGTATGTTTATGTATGTATATCAGTTGTCCACCCATAATACAAGCTCTGTTTAGTTTGGGACTAGATGGCGTTATGAGTAAGATGTCCGAAATATTTATTTATTTATGTCGCCAATAAAAGTTATTTAGTGTTTACATAAGCTAAGAAAATAAATAATATATTTGACAAAACGATACCAACATTTACATTAAAACAAAGAAACAAGTGTCAACCTCATATTACAAAATAGTATTTGCGGTACTGTTTAACGAGAATTCGGAGAACATAGAAAACTAATTAAGTGGAAAATTGAGGTGATCATATGTCGAAACAAAATAATATATCTACTACTTTGTTAGTCTCGAAAATTGGAGACTAACTTTACATAGACTAATATTAAGTCGTTGTTTCTTTAGCGGTTTCATAATTACTCCACTCGTGTTGTATAATGTCTTAACATTATCCGAGACATATTCACTAAGGATCCTTTTTAAGAAGTGTAAAGCGAACACAAGGATTTAGGATAACGGGTATGTACTTAAAATAAACTTAGGTGTAGGAACTTTTTTACGAGGTAGACATATAAGCCTTTCATATTACAAACATAATGAAATTCATAAAGAGGCACCTTCAATCCCAGTGCCAGATTTAGGGGAGGGCAACCAGGGCAACAGCCCCGGGTCTCCACAAAAGAGGGGCCCCCACAATAGACTTCGGAAAAAAAACAAATTCAGACTAGTAAACACTAGTGAACAACATTTTCTTTCAATTTATTTTTCGCGTTGTACCTTTACCTACAGTACTTTGTTCAAACATGATTACATTCTCTCAGCTCGGAAAGTTCCGTTCGTTAACGCTAAAATTTAATTTTAGATAATTCTAGTTTCCAATTACAATCCAAATACATTACATTTAATAAAATAGTCTATACTTGGTTTCACAATAAAATTATTAATTAGAAAACTAGATTGAAAAAACTTGATCATTTTATTTCGAATATAATTTAGGGCCCAGGGGCCTCCACTCCTTTGTTGCCCCGAGGCCTCCATACCTTTAAATCCATCCCTGTTCAATCCGCTTCCTTTTCCATCTAAAATTTTCTCCAGTTATAAGTATAAAATAGTTGTAGTATTTAGTGATTTCCAATTTGTTTTCACTGTGACTCCGACATTGTGTTGAAAATATCTAAGAGACAATATAATTTTGACGTGGTACAACCACGTCAAAATTATATTGTGTATCTAGATTGAGTAAGATTTTCTGCCGTTAGTCAGCTTGTGAAGGAAATTCAATTATGGTATAACTCTGAAGAGGCTTTGTTAGAAAATTGTGAGATCGTGTGGCCATATTATTTCTGCGTTAGTATAGACAGTTTGAAGGCGAGAAGTTCACATGCATTTAATGGGCTGGCATTTAGGCAAGAACGTAATAAGTAACACTAATTCTTTACATATTGATATCAAATTACAGAATATATTCTAATAAAATCTTCTATCTTAGTTATTCTGAAGAGCCACGCTGATTTCAGCACGAATGGGCCGGCTCGACCCGGCCAGTACTACCCTCACACAGAAGACCATCCTAATAATGACAGCATTCTTGCTGTCGTATTTCGTTGGTGAGTGTGAGACCGGAGGCCCAATCATTCTGCATCATTCTCCCGCCCTTCGAAGGCCGGGAGAATGATGCAGAATAATCTAACCAAGCTGCCATGGTAGGGGTCACCATGCTACATTGCCTACCCTCACAATAAGCATGGTGACCCCTACTCCTGGATTCTACTCATGCTTTCCATCAGGCAGAGTAGAGTCACTTTGGCAGGCTTAAATAAAAAAAAAAAAAAAAAATCTTTTTGCCTTTCCTATATTTTTCATGTGGCAAGTGCTATTCCATTATCGTTTATTTATTGGCTGGTTTATCGCATTCTGAACCACAAAGCGACCCATTGTTCACATCAATCCGATCTACTACTGTTCCCATTACGCCAATTTGTTAACATTTTGTTATCGCCACTGTGGCTTTCGAATTGATTGTGGGAGCAGAAGAGATAATAGCTGTAATTATTTTAATACATGTCACATTCATGTGAATAAAAAGTTTTAAACAAGGTACGGTTTTTTAATTGAAGTCATAAGTGACTGACTCATTAGTGTCACTAGCAAGTTGCTTTACTAAACAGAAACATTCGAAACCTACTGTACTCAGTGTTGATGTACTATCCATATTAATATTATTAAAAACAACAGTAACTCCGATTATTACGTTTCCACAGCTAGCCCGAACGGACTTGAATAAAATTCGATTTAAAGAATGATTGGACGTTAGAGAAGGACATCTTTTTATTGCAATAACTATTTAATACATAGTATTACGATCTTACGATATTAGTAACTCGTATGCTCAAATACCTTTAGTAGCAATTTAAACTATTATTCCAAGTCAAACTACTCTGGTTTTTAAATATGACTGTTTCAGAAGAAATTGCATTACAATTGCCTTTCAACCCTTAGGGTAGTTAGTATTAATCTTTTCTTCAATAGCCTATTGATTGACTAACATGTGAATAGGAATGGAAACACAATGGATAATGGCATGGTTTTATTAATTCATGCGACAGAGGCCTGTCTGTCTAGGAATCCTACCGTTATTCGACCATAGGACGTACGCTACAATTTATTTTAAAGTATTCCTGACTACATTTTAAAATAATTTTAACATAAAAAATATTCTTTTCTTTTTAATCTCTGGAATTCGTCGGGATCTCGTGGTATAACGCATATAACTTATTCCTGGACCGCTTAAAGTTATATTATTAATTCCTCTGACATAAATAAATAAATATTTCGGACATCTTACACACAACGTAATCTAGTCCCAAACTAAGCAGATCTCGTATTATGGGTACGAAACAACTGATATAAATACATATACTTTTTTTGTAAATACATTCATATTATACATAGAAAATACCCGAACTCCGAAATAAATATTTGTGGATCACATAAATATTTAGTCCGACCTGAGAATCGAACCCGAGACCTCTTGATCAGCAGCCGCATACGCCAACCACTAGACCAACAAGGCAATCGAACATATACATATTTAACCCTTTCACTTATTTCAAACGATGATTAGCCAGCGTCACGTACCTACGCAATACTTTTACTAGAATGTGCCGATACTATTGGTATCTCCGTAGATATAGAATAGTTCTCAGATAGTATTGCAATATCGAATGGAGCTTCGCAAAACTTTAATAATATTTAAGACTCCTAAGGGAGCTGAAAATGTCAAATCACTTCTTTAAAACCTTCATTCAACCCGACTAGATTCTAATATAAGTTAACTAGGAAATTCATCTCATAATTGGGTAAGCTAGTTTGCACAAAAATCAGTGATGATATATTGCTGATGGTCAACTACTCCTCAATTAGTGTGAATATTGATTTTGTTTAGTATTTGTCTAAATAATTCGACTGCCTCGTTGGTCTAGTGGTTAGCATATGCGACTGCTAATCAAGAGGTCTCGAGTTCAAATCCTGGGTCGGGCCAAAAATGTGTTTTTGGGTTTTTCTTGGGAAATTCCTAATAGCAGCCCGGAGTTTGGAAGTTTGGTGGTGATTCACGACCGTGCCTCGGAGAGCACGTAAAGGTCGATTCCGGTTGTAATGAACATCTATAGCAATTGTTATTGGAAAGTCAGTGTCCACAAATATACTGACAACTAGATCAATCTTCGAATCTCAGTTCTCCCTTAGGGTTGCGGAGGTCCGATGCCAGTTGCTTCGTGGCAAACTGAAATTTAGGTAAAACCGGTTGAACTAGTAGCCGACCCCAAATAAACTTGGGAATAAAGGCTAGGAAGAGAAATTTGTCTAAATCATTTGTTCAATTTTTAATGGCAAAATTTCGATATTTCTGAATTTCCTCGCGTGCCACCACAAAAAGCCCTGTATAGGAACTATAAATATTCTCAACCACTTAACATGTCTAGACGTGAAACAGTAATAAAATATTTCTCTGTTTTAAGACGAAGCGAGCACTAAGTCGAGCTTTTATAGACATTGACGTGACTTGCCACAAGTCACTACTACGACTAGTGGAGGGAAACGATCAGATGCTGTATTTGCATCACAGATAGTGCTGTGCTAACGTTTAGCGGAGGCAACCGTCATGAATATTGGATGCTGTTTACTAAGATACAGACAGGTTTAAACCTGCCTAGTTTGAGTTGAGTGTTCAATTTAGAAGTCTTATTGTAGATTGTTTTATATACTTTTTATGACTTTCATAATATATTTTTCTTTGGTGACAACTCCCATATTAGGAATATATTCTTGTGTCGGGGGGGAATGAATGTATGTATGTACAACAAACAGATTCTTCTTCTTTTAAAAGACAACTCCCGCATTAGGAATATAAATTACTGTGTCGCGGGGAACTTTATAAACATACATGAAACAGACACAAAGAACACCCAGACTCAGAACAACAAATTGTGAATCACACAAAGTGTTATCCTACGTGGGATTTGAACCCACGACACTTGGCGAAGTAGGAAGCGGTGTGGCGACCACTTAAGCCACTAGGCCAACCATGCAGTCATTGATGCAGATTGAAGACTCTGTGCACAATTTGTGAATCACACAAAGTGTTATCCCGCGTAGATTATGAACCCACAATACTAATCGCTGTGGAAAGCGGCGTGGCGACCGCTTAAACCACTAGGACAACATACAAATGTCCAAATATTTTTTCAAATATATTATTATTCAAGTATTAATGTCAGTTAACACCAACATTTTTAGAACATTTCAAAGACTTACAGTTACGACTTGTTAAATTTACAAAACATCAAATCCAAACCGCCCTCAAAGAGTTTATTGATTCTCGTCCCAATGTTTTTTTTAGGAAAGGGATCAATGAAATACCTATGTGATGGCAAAAATGCATAGATAACAACAGTGTATACTTTTATTAATTAAGTATGTTTAAAAAAAAATATTGACATTCTATTCCTCCCGTGCAAAGCGTCATTTTTTTTTTTTTAATTCATATGTAAGGTCCTAATACATCCTCAGTTTATCGTTTCACCGTTCACAGTTCACCGTTTATCGGTCTCGTAATTTCACTATAATCTTGAGCATATAGATAGTTGTAACATACCTACCTATACGCCAATTGTAATTTATGCGCAGTATGACCTCGATAAACGAAATTTTAAAACGTGTACGTTTGTGTATATTGTTATTTTGGTGCCAATACGTGCATACGTTATTGTTTGTTTCAATTTCACGTAAATCCGTATATTTAGATGCTCAATTTTGTATACAACAAAGCATGTGAAAGCGTCCGAGCCGTCTGATATAAATAACCGCGAGTGACTGAACTGTTCGAATAAAATTTTGTAAACTTTATGTCACTCTGGTATTTTAGACTAAAAAAGCTCGAAACAATATATATTTTTATTAAATAAAATGAACAAAATATGATAAAGACAAATCAATTATTTTCCCAGTCTATTATTAACCGACTTCAAAAAAAAGGAGGAGGTTCTCAATTCGTCGGTATCTTTTTTTTTATGTATGTTCAGCGATAATTTCGTCCTTTATGAACCGATTTCAAAAATTCTTTTTGCATTGGAATGGGCGTAGCTTACAGGTGGTCCCATCGTCATCACATCGGGATCTGATGATGGGATCCCAAGGACATCGAGGGAACTCCTCAAATATCATAGGTACAATGTCGCGATTTGGGTACTCGGAGTTGGTTCCTTTTTGTTAAAATTATTTTAATATAGTGATTGAAAACGAGAATCTATGAGTATTATATAACTGCGTCCGAATATGTAACAAAGCGTCTCTCGCGTGGGATGAACCTACACTGAGTTTATACTATATATCTGTTCACACAAGTCTGTGTAAACTGATGAACAAATATGTGAAATTTAAATTTGAACATTTTAATGTAACCGATAGGCAGTAAATGTCTAAACTCACTTGTACATATTCTGACATTATCACGCACAGACAGAACTGAACAGAGCAAGACTCCGTAACTAGAACAATAGCGTCTTTTGCACAGCGCTGCCTTAAGAAATATATACAGTATAATTAAGGGTTTATTCCAAACCACCATATTTTAATATATACTCCCAAATATGCATATTTCATGTGAATTTACTCGAAAAAAGACAGAGTTCCATTCAAATTTATTACTGTGAATAGTCTACCTGTAAATATTCTTTTAATATTCCCTAAAATGTAAATCAACCCAAAGGGTTCAGCGTTCATTAACGGTAGAGTTGCTGGCTGTGTTCTACAAAATCGATACAGTTCCCGTATAGCTTTCGTCTGGGAATGCAATTTCGTAAGTTTATCAAATGTTTTAAATCCTTTAATATAACACCTTACAATCGCTTTTGTGAGACAGGACAATTACATTTAGTTTCTATCTATGAGTAGTTTAAAGTTGCTGCTTTTGAGTTTTATCATATGTAGGTATATGTTCTTATTTTTGAAAATGTTTCAAAGTTTTAGAATCATTTTTTTTAGTAACATTATCTATGCGCTTTCAACTGTTTTTTCTTCGTATGTCACAGATTAAAATGGTAAAAATCTATAGGCACCTTAGCATGAACATATGTACATAATACAAAATTTAATTTAAATTATGCCTTGTAATGATCTTGGAAAAAATTCACCGAAATTAACACAAAGAAGATTTGTTAAACGGATTGTTAAAAATAATGTCTTGAAGACGGGCATCAATATGTTGTAAAATGCATACATTAAAAGATTATGTTACATTGATGGACAAATACCGAGCCAATAAAAGCGCGTCAAAAACTTTCCGTTGAATTTTTTTGCGGACATCTTACACATAAGATCATCTAGTCCCAAACTAAGCAGAGCTTGTATTATGGGTACTAAACAACTAATATAAATACATAAACATACTTTTTTTCTGTAAATACATACATATTATACATAGAAAACACCAGTTTACAGCATGGTGATATATTCTTCCGACGAAAGTTGCAATCTATACCTACCTACAAAGGACATACATTTGTGTGATCTGAAAATAATTTCCAGCGCATACAGGCAACAGCCGAGTCTTTGTCTTTTGTGCCCATTGTTTGAAGACTTCGACAATACCAGTCGACAGTCACTATGATATGAAAAATATACAGTATCTCGACCTTTACATAAAGTATGTACTTTTTTAGCAGTTACGTAGATAGTTTCAATTCAATTAAAGTTTATCACTTAGATGGAAATGTTGGGTATGCATATTGCAGGTTACTAAGGACCAAAGAAAAGGTGGATGGATTGTGTGAAAGAAAATATGAATAGGAAGGGAGTTAACAGTGAAATGACGAGTGATAGAGTAGAATGGAAGGATAATACATACTGCGCCGACCTCAAATAAAATTGGGATGATGACTTTCATTATTACGAGTGAATACGAAGGAGCTTTCCCTCACCAAGACAATCCTCCATCAGGTATACACGTAGATCAAAGATGAGGTTTATATTCAACTCTTTTGGATAATTCCTTGTTGTTGCTATAGTCTAAATATTTAGTTATGTTAGTACGAGCGATCAAATCATCAGACGTTAGGTCGTATAGGTACCAGAAGCCACTGATGCGATCCTGGTGTTCCTCCCGACTGCCGAGGTAGGCCGCCGTGGGGTTTAGTGGGTAAACCGGTTGCCCCGGAGTCCCAAACACGCCATTCGCTTGCCCCACGAAGGGTATGGTGCCAAAAGCATTCCCCGAGTAAAAAAAAAGCGGCCAAGTGCGAGTCGGACTCGCCCATGAAGGGTTCCGTATCAGCAAGTAACATCATATAAAAGTTCTTGTAGTTCGTTGTAACTTTCATAGATGTTTTTATACTAGTGTATTGATTGGATGAAAGGTAATTTGCGTGTTACGATTTATGACGTATTAAAAAAAAACTACTCACTAGATCTCGTTCAAACCAATTTTCGTTGGTAGTTTACATGGTAATGTACAACATATATATTTTTTAGTTTTATCACTCTCTTATTTTAGAAGTTAGAGGGGGGGGGGACACACATTTTTCCACTTTGGAAGTGTCTCTCGCACAAACTATTCAGTTTAGAAAAAAATGATATTAGAAACCTCAACATCATTTTTGAACACCTATCCATAGATACCCCACACGTATAGGTTTGATGAAAAAAAAAATTTGAGTTTCAGTTCCAAGTATGGGGACCCCCAAAATGTATTGTTTTTTTTCTATTTTTATGTAAAAATCTTAATGCGGTTCACAGAATACATCGACTGACCAAATTTCAACAGTATAGCTTTTATAGTTTCGGAAATAATTGGCTGTGACATACGGACGGACAGACAGACAGACAGACAGACAGACAGACAGACAGACAGACAGACAGACAGACAGACAGACTTGACGAATCTATAAGGGTTCCGTTTTTTGCCATTTGGCTACGGAACCCTAAAAAGGTCGTATAGGTAGCGACCATGTACTTAAACTCTGGGCAAGCTAAAGAAGCTAAATGTGACGTATGTAAACGCAGTAGTTATCACAAAAAAAAATGTGTCAAATACACTTACCCTCTTTTGTTGTAAGAAGCAATGCATCGCCTGAGTGACATCCGCGGCATGGATCGAGTTGTGATAAGGGTTGGTGCTGTGGTAGCCCTCTTCGATTAAGCTAAACAGCTTCCATATCTTCGCCGCGTCCAGCTTGAAGTGCGATATTAAGCCGTACATGTGGAACAGGTGGAAGCACAACACTGGTAGGCAGCGACCTAAGAAAACAATATTAAATTTGTAATACACATAATTTCTCAATCCTTAGTAATATTATAATATAACTCTGTCTTTCAGAACAAAACTAATGAAAGGATTTAAATGAAATTTGGTACATAGATAGCCTACGGCCTGAGTAAGGACATAGGCTACTTTCTGCTAGTGTTCAGTATATACTTATTTTATTTGCTTAATTATATTAAATGCCTCTTTGGTCTAGTGGTTAGCGTATGCAACTGCTAATCAAGAGGTCTCGGGTTCAAATCCCGGGTCGGGCCCGAGTAGAGTAGAGATAGAAGCCCGGAGTTTGGAAATTAGCCGGTGATTTCAAGCCCGTGCCTCGGAGAGCACGTAAAGCCGTCGTTCCCGGTTGTCATGAACATCTATGGCAATCGTTATTGGGAAGTCAGTGCCCTCAAATATACTGACAACTAGTTCAATCTTTGAATTTCAGTTCTCAATTTCAGTCGCTCCGTGGAAAAACTGAAATTCAGGCAAAACCGGTTGAACTTGTAGCCGACCCCAAACAAACTTGGGAATAAAGGCTAGGAAGAAAAAAATATATACCAAGAGATTTTTCTTATAAGAATATGTAATATCAATGGCTGCATATTTTATCAGAAGAATTGCAATATACAAAGACAATAGAGCGAGTATAGCACTATTTCATTTAACGTGGCCTGTATTGCAGTATGGAATTTAACTAAATAGTCATTGTCCGGCTGGGTACAATATATGAACTCGACAGTATTCATACCAAGGGCTCAGTAGGAACGGGTGTTAGAAAGATTATTCAATGCCAGGAGACAGGATTTCTTAACTACCCCATAAGATATAAAAAATGAAAAAAAAAAGTTATTTTCGAACCTAAATTTACGGTCGTTGTAGGGTTCCGTAGCCAAATGGCAAAAATCGGAACCCTTATGGATTCGTGATGTCTGTCTGTCTGTCCGTCCGTATGTCACAGCCACTTTTTTCCGAAACTATTAGAGCTATACTGTTGGCCGCTTTTTAGGGTTCCGTAGCCAAATGGCAAAAAACGGAACCCTTATGGATTCGTCAAGTCTGTCTTTCTGTCTGTCTGTCTGTCTGTCCGTCCGTCCGTATGTCACAGCCAATTATTTCCGAAACTATAAGAGCTATACTGTTGAAATTTGGTCAGTCGATGTATTCTGTGAACCGCATTAAGATTTTCACATAAAAATAGAAAAAAAAACAATAAATTTTTGGGGTCCCCATACTTGGAACTGAAACTCAAAAATTTTTTTTTCATCAAATCTATACGTGTGGGGTATTTATGGATAGGTGTTCAAAAATGATGTTGAGGTTTCTAATATCATTTTTTTCTAAACTGAATAGTTTGCGCGAGAGACACTTCCAAAGTGGAAAAATGTGTGTCCCCCCCCCCTCTAACTTCTAAAATAATAGAGTGATAAAACTAAAAAAAATATATGTTGTACATTACCATGCAAACTACCAACGAAAATTGGTTTGAACGAAATCTAGTGAGTAGTTTTTTTTAATACGTCATAAATCGTAACACGCAATTTACCTTTCATCCAATTAATACATCTATGAAAGTTACAACGAACTACAAGAACTTTTATATGATGTTACTTGCTGATACGGAACCCTTCATGGGCGAGTCCGGCTCGCACTTGGCTTTTTTTTTTTGCTTTTTCATCACACGAGTGCTAAGCTAAATACGCTAAAGGTCGTTTCTGAGCCGTTGACGTGCAATCCTACGACACGTGACGACTATTTAGGCATTACTACAACAGTATCAACAGGTACTTCTAATCATCCATTAACAAACATTCTTAACCTTCTATGCATATGTATAGTAATTACATTATGGGGCGAAAATAAAAATTAATTTATTAGGTAGTAAAACGCCATTCAGCCTAAAGTATAATAACATACATCTCACGTACTGTCAATAGTGATAATACAATAGGACGTAAAATGAAACAAATCGTTTACAAAGATAGCGTTCTACCTGCACAGAAGCGCCTAAACTAGCGACTATTGCGTGAAATCGCAGTAACATATTGGCCTAGTGGTTAGCGTACGCGGCTGCTGATCAAAAAGTCTCGGATTCGATATAAATATTTGTGTGATCTACAAATATTTGTTTCGGAGTCTGGGTGTTTTCTATGTAAAATATGTATGTATTTACAAAAGAAAAAGTATGTTTATGTATTTATATCAGTTGTTTAGTAGTACTCTGCTTAGTTTGGGACTAGATGATGTTGTGTGTAAGATATCCGAAATATTTATTTATTTACATTGTTTCCACTATATGTTTTATGTCGTCCTGTTTAGAGTCAGACAGTGCAATTGTAAATGAAAAAGTATATTTCTGTTAAAACTTGGTTAGAGTTAAAATAATGTTTTTAGACTTTTACACATACTCATGTTTTTATTGTAAACGGGACTTATTCGCGATAACATTAAAAAGGTTACAATACCTTCTATTTTTCGACGTTTCGAACGGGTTATACCGCTCGTGGTCACGGGTAGAACGTCTACCCGTATCGTTACCTTTTTAATTTTATCGCGAATAAGTCCCGTTTACAGTAAAAATATGAGTAGAGTTAAAATATAAACGTATACGGTACGGTAACTCATTTCTAAGACACCTCAACGTCCACGGTTGCGATATTTTAGGGATTACAACTAATACAAACTTAGTTAAACTGCGACTTTATTATTTATTGAGTGTTATATCAGAACACAATACAACACACATTTTTGTACACAACCATAAATTGAGACAAATAAAAAATGGAAAATTTTTGAAAAAATAAGTGTAGTGAAATATTTGGTAAATAAAAATATTTGGCAATAGAAAAGAAAAGATTATGGCTGCCAAAATTTATAGTGTGAAGTTCTATGGTTCGTAACATAACTCAATTAATGTTTAGTCCAAAAAGTAAATAAAATATGATAAAGAAGAATTATATTTTAAAACATTAAGAAATATTTGATGTTAAATTGATTGGATTCCGTCATCTGTCATAAAATTACATTTATTATACTCTAAAAAGGTATCTTTTAGCCTTCTTTTAAAATTGATGTAATAATACTAGAACACTGACAACATATGACGAGAACACTTTGTCTACATTTTGTGTAGAATCATATAAACAACCAACATCATATTACATGTATAAAATGTGAAGCCTATTTTCATAAATACTTTGAGGTTTTCACTTTGAGCATAACGAAGACTGTATTCCAACCCGAAATGTAATCGTGAATCATTCAGATTAAAAAGTTATTTGCAACTGTTACACATTTACATCTTATATAAATAGAACTCTTTCTGCGACTGATGACATTTGCCGTTTATTCTTAGATTGCTATTTTTAATTTGCAACTTCGTGAAATAACCAGAGCGGGGATATAGCACGTATTTCTTGATCATAACTAATTTTATAAACGTGAAGATGGGATTTTAATAATTTCTAAAGGATCACTTTAACTCATTAACAAGAAATGTCACGCACATGTTATCAGAGTTAAATATGAATTTTATTCCGAAAAATTGTAACCAATCAACTGCGTCCATAAAAAGTTCGTTTTAAAAAACTAAACACACACGCTTTTAAACTAAAACGTAGAAAATAATTTTAATGTAAAAGCGTGAGGCGACGTTATTGAAATATTTTCAGAAAACACCAAACGCTTTGGTAAATTAAAATTATTTCTACGTTTTACTTTAAAAGCGTGTGTTTAGTTTTTTAAAACTATTTTTTAGGAAGACTAAAAATAAGACTAATTTATTAAAAAATATTTAGTTTTTTTTTTCAAATTAGTGTACATATTGTCATCGGTACAAAGTTTGAACGAAAGCTGGTTGTTTAATGTGGGTCAAAATCGCACCCAAAGGAGTCGGTTACAAACATACAGGTGAAGTTAATATAAAGCATGTAAAAATAGACATAAAATTAATGCCGATTTGTTATTAAAGAGAAATATGTCGCGACAAGTCGCCAATGCAGATAATCGTAAGTTTATATAGCTCCACATTATCATGAAGGTCGAGTGTAAAATGTAGTAGTGTAGAATTTTGTAACGCACGACAACCGCTGGTATACCATATGTGCGTGTAGTAAGACAAACACGTCACGAATGCGGTGTGTCGCAAACACTCGTATGTGATAATAAGTAGCCCGGCATCAACGTCTTTGTTATGCTAATATAGTTTATAGAATTGCGTGAAATTCGGCGGCCATGTTAGACAATAGCCAACAAAGATTTGGACATCGCGTCACTTGGGATAGATTAGCCTGTGTTCTAACTAATACCTATGTATACTTGTATTGTTATAAGATACTATTTAGAAATATTGTTTAGAAACTTAAATTCTGATGGAGTTTAATTGTTTCAAATTGACATTCTAAACTAATTATTTATTATTTTAATATCATTTTTATATCTAAACAAATAGAATGTTACATTATTTTATTATCATTTTTATACCTAAACAAATAGAATGTTATTAAAACGTTTAATTAAAAACGTTTTAATTTCTCTGGTATCTTTGCTACACATGCTCCTTGCTAAATCAAGACAAACATTCATACATCATCGTATTAGCATCTTAATTAAAGAATGTAAAAATATCTACATGCGACCCTAGGTTGTGTATTATATTTCTCTTGTATCGTTGGCTAAAGTTTTGTTTGTTAAGTTGACTGTGTGACATTAGCCAATGAAACAAAAGAATGAGAGAATAGAAAATGAAAACCTTTGTAGCTTGGCTAGGGGGCTGAGATCCTATCAAAGAGGATTATTTCCTTGTCGACGATTACAAAGTCAAAGAACCTTTTTGGCCTCTAGCGTCAGACAGGCGCTGGTCGTAAAAGGTATCGCCGAAACCTTTAACATTGTTACACTTGCAGTGATCGCAGAAAAAAAATCCAAGATACTTGGACGTGAATAAAAATCTGAAATAAAGACAAGGAAATTTAATTTTCTTTGAAAAATACACGAGGCACCATCACTAAATTCAGAACCAATGTTGGTTAACTATTTTTAATACTATAAACAAGACGGGGTAAGCGGCTCGTCAGCGGAAATTGTCGTCTGGGCTTGGTATATTATATTTTATTAAAATAAACTAAAATTGCTATATTTACGCGTGTTTACGATCTAATGGTGACGTGACGTGGCCACGAGCGGTGTAACTCGTTGGAAACGTCGGCAAATAGAAGGTATCGTAACCTTTTTAATTTAATCGCGAATATGTTCCGTTTACAACAAAAAACATGAGCGAAATTGCATGTTCAATGGCTTTTTAGGGTTCCGTAGCCAAATGGCAAAAAACGGAACCCTTATAGATTCGTCATGTCTGTCTGTCTGTCTGTCCGTCCGTATGTCACAGCCTATTATTTCAGAAACTATAAGAGCTATACTGTTGAAATTTGGTCAGTCGATGTATTCTGTGAACCGCATTAAGATTTTTACATAAAAATAGAAAAAAAACAATACATTTTGGGGGTCCCCATACTTAGAACTGAAACTCAAAATTTTTTTTTTCATCAAACCTATACGTGTGGGGGTATCTATGAATAGGTCTTCAAAAATGATGTTGAGGTTTCTAATATCATTTTTTTCTAAACTGAATAGTTTGCGCGAGAGACACTTCCAAAGTGGAAAAATGTGTGTCCCCCCCCCTCTAACTTCTAAAATAAGAGAGTGATAAAACTAAAAAAAATATATGTTGTACATTACCATGTAAACTACCAACGAAAATTGGTTTGAACGAGATCTAGTGAGTAGTTTTTTTTTAATACGTCATAAATCGTAACACGCAATATACCTTTCATCCAATCAATACACTAGTATAAAAACATCGATGAAAGTTACAACGAACTACAAGAACTTTTATATTATGTTACTTGCTGGTACGGAACCCTTCATGGGCGAGTCCGACTCGCACTTGGCCGCTTTTTATTTAATTGTAGAGCGTCGAGGTGTCAAATGCAGATGAAGTGTGGGTGTCGCGTGTGTATTATGGGTGTATTATGCGTTTGTGTGTGTGTATTATTTTTATAACACGAATGTCAGTTTTTTTTTCGAAAATTTTAATGTTCACCTCTGGCTATTAAAACAAAAAGTCATTCGTATCCTGCCATGTATCAGATATTGCTTTCTATTGAATTACCATCACCATATAAGTAGTTTTGAATAAATAAGAGTCTTGGATAGTCATTTATTGTCTTTAAAGTTACATTATAAAATTTGAAGACAAAACTGCAGCTTTTATTAAATATGTTAATTTTATTAATTTTTTTTTCGGAATTGTAAATTTATTAGAACTATTCGCGTGTTTACCACTACTACTATATTTTTAGAATCAATGCTGTGACAGGAATGAATGAATATAATTAGTTCAATATTAATTGCTAGACCTGAAACAGTTTAAAGGTCACTTTTATGAAAGACTTGTTAATGAAAACTGTTCATAGATTAAACGTTTGAAGGCGATTTAAATTCTTACTTCAGTGCAAGGTGAATTGTGTCTTACACTTTGTGAGCTGCGAGCGAATATTGTAACTCTATAGGTATAATCCGATAATTTATAAGTTGCCTTAAGTATTAAAAAGCACAGAAGGCTTACAAATTACTATTTTTAAATCAATCAAATCAAATTAGTAGCAAGCCTGAGCTAATGCCGGGTCAGCTCAGACAAGGCATGTAAATTAAACGTGACCACGTAGAAAATAATAATTAAGAAAAAACCATCCATTTCAGGACTATTTGACATCCAGGTAATTCAATTGTTATCCGCGTGACGATTATACATGACAATAGCGCTTGATTAACACGCTTTATTTGAGGAGTAATAATTTAAAATGAGCATAACATATAATGTATATGTTATATAATATAGATGGCAGCCATGACATGGAATACAATAATTTTAACAAAAAGGAACCGACTTCAATGAAAAACTATTCCGAGTACCCAAATCGCGACATTGTGCCTATGATATTTGTTAGGAGTTCCCTCGATTTTCTTGGGATCCCATCATCAGATCCCGATATGGTGACGATGGGACCACCTGTGATGTGATAAAAAATAATTTTTGAAATCGGTTCATAAACGACGAAATTATCGCTGAACATCTCAACGATTGCCATTAATGTTCATGACAACCGGGACCGACGGCTTTACGTGCTCTCCGAGGCACGGGCGTGAATCACCGCCAAATTTCCAAACTCCGGGCTGCTATTAGGAATTTCCTAAGAAAAACCCAAAAACACTTTTTGGCCCGACCCGGGATTTGAAGCCGAGACCTCTTGATTAGCAGTCGCATACGCTAACCACTAAAGAACATAGTATTTTAAGCTATAAAGACAAACTTCATACTAATTACTGCAACTGGCATCTCTTTATATCTGTAAAACTCTGTCTTACGACAATTAAAACTAGTTCATATCGTATGTTTATCTCCTCTAAATGATAGATATGTGCAAACTGAATTAAAATATTCGATGCCTTCTACTACTCGTACACTTTTAGGTTTTTAAAGTTGAAGATTCTTAATGTTGTACCGTGGTCCGTGACAATTTACTGTGTGCCGATAGGGGCCACAAAACCTTCATAGCCGATTACTGTAACGTCGTCTTAGTAATCGGTCTTTGAATGGCTGGGATATTCGCGCATTGATCGACACTTGTATGCCAATCAAGACACGAGGTTAGACTACGTCATGTGCACACCTAATTTTCCTGCAAAGAGCACGTATACGCAGTAAAAGAGCGACTGTTACTTGAGTCGTAAATTGTCTTCATAATGCAATTTCCTCTGAACCGCAGCCAAAATATAACATATATATATATAATATTATAAGGACATAATAAGTTCTAAAATATGAATTATGCATGAGGCCAGCTATTATAGTTATATTATTTGATTATAAAATAGAAATAAGAATTACCTCCTGATACGACGTCCAGCGTAAAGGCGTTGAAGTGCCAGTATACCGTCTGGTTGAGTATGCACTGTAACAGAAGCAGAAAAATTAATAATAAAAACAGCATCGCTTCGGCCGATCGCAAGTACCGCTTCAGCACATTGCATCGCAAAGCAAGGAAACATTACAAAAAAGTCGAATCGTTTTCCGTCAACGACGTTTTTGTAATTTCAACGGGCTGTACATGAACATAGATCCGCGCTTATTCCACGGAATCTTGGCTAATTGTCAATGCTCACTGCATCAGGAAGGAATATTAATAAATGTCAAAGTCACATACGTACAGTCAAGTAAACACCGTCTCATATACACTTTCCGGTAAAAATAATGTCTTATAAATATAAATTTGTAGTAGAATTGCACATTTAAATTTACCAGTTCTTCTATTCATTGTTAAATTTCAACTAATAACCAAACAACTTATCGGTACGAGTGTAATAATAGGTACATGTGACGTTGACACATACAAGCGACGCACAGCAAACACCATTTTTCAAAATGAAAATCGCAACAATCTAAGAAATCTTTCAAAATAGAAAGAGCTAACATATCAATCTTTGTGACAGAATTGAGTCGTTTTATTGTTATATTTCCTATTAGAACAACCACCACCCATTAATGATTAAATGAAATATCAAGAACGATTAAGTAGATGAACGAAGAAAGAATTCATTCGCGTCGCTTCGTCCTTGCTATAACTATTCGGAACGGAGAACGATGTATGACAATATGTCACAAGAACATACCTACAAATAGTGCGTGAGTACGACTCTTGAATACAAACAAACGACATTTAAATTTGCGGCGGAGCTATGAACAATACGTCGTATAACGAAGGACTGCGAAATGACCATGATGGGCGCAACAATAACGTGACGTTGCCGTGTTAAACATGCCAATTATAGCGCACATGTCGACATGTACCTTCTGTTACGGCACTACTACTTTAATATAAAAGCTAAGTGCCATAACGGTGCTTATCACAGCTTCAGATTCCCACGCGTCGAATGAACTTTTATCGAGATTGTTGATAAACCGATTGTTGATAACTACAACTAGACACTGAGATAATATTCATATTTTAGGCACTCGTTGTAGGCAGTCCGCAGTCGTTCGGTATAAGTTCGCGTGTGGTGTCAAGTGCACTTACCTGCACTTGTCCCAAGGACAGATCGTCGAGCAGTGCATTATTCTTTTGTAAAGATCTTGTCAACAGTCTCTTTTTCCTTCTCTTATGAATTGTTAGAAACCTACTGTCAAGGACAGATTTGGGTTTCATGTTGGTCAATTCATCTAATGTTTGTCTTGGTTGGGTGTGGATTTCTGGACCTGTAACAAAGATAAAAAAATTGAAAAATTTCTAGAACTATTATGTGCAGTACATGTGTGGCGCGCTCTTACATACGACAAGGTTGAAAAAACAGAAAATATGTAAATTGAAGCTGACAAGTGTAGCAATATTAAAACCCGAGCGATCGAAGAGGTGTGTGACAATGAACGATTTCTCATTTAACAATCTGATAGCGATAGGAATGTATATCAGGGAACATAGCAGTTTATCAAGCACATTGTTTACAAAAGCATTGATAAAAATGACAGTAAAAGTGTGTACGTAGGACACCGAATAGTTGTGCATATGTGAGTATCGTAGTTTACAATCGATTACAGACTCCTATGAAGTTCGTTATCTGGCTCCGTGGACATACTACTGGTGAAAAGCGTTGCTAATTAGAAATGTTTTGCTAAGCGTTTAGCGTACTTATTTAACGATATGTCAATCAAAGAGAAAATATCACTCGCGTCTTTGTTTCGGAGCCCCAAGTCAAGTCAAAAGATACTACGTTTGCGACCGCTTACCGTTTGTAGCGGTAATTCGTAGCTTACACTATTTTTTTCCATGTGGATATCCCCAAGGATACCAGTTGGTGGCTATGGTGGACTCGAACCGACTAAAACCACACGTCGTCTCGGGTACAATAGGTCGAGGAACCAGGTATAACCTATTTGTGCCATATTCTCGAAGAAAGCCCTTGGAACTCGTAAGTTTTAAAGGAACAACGTTGATTGAGCAACGGTACGATCATATGCTTGATAGAAGGGTTCCAAGTCATGAACTACGGAACCCTTATAACTGGATGAAATAATACAATCTACTTTGGTATATATTAGAGTGGATATTTACAATATTAGACATAATATTGGTTCGAAATTTCAGATCCAATAGTGTTTAATAATAAATTAACACATAATTAATTTGCTCTACTTAACGTTGTAAACTTTCAATGTGTACTTCAGTTAATCTTCGTGGAAATTATCCTTGTAATAATATACAATAACCTTTTGTTTATTATGAAAGGAATTAATATTGAATTTATATTTTATAATACTATGTTGATTACATGTTATATAAATACTCTGGTTCGGATAACAACATTAATTCGTAAATAGCGAAATAATTCATTTAAAGCTATATATATAATACTAGCTTTCGCCCACGGCTCCGCCTGCGTGTATGTCGGTTATCGCGGTGAAAAGTAGCCTATGTCTTTTCCCAAGTTCAGTTCTATCTTCATACCAATTTTCATAAAAATCGGTTCAGTGGTTTAGGCGTGAAAGCGTAACAGACAGACAGACAGACAGTTACTTTCTCATTATTAATATTAGTAGGGAAGTAGGGATCATATTTTGTCGAAGATTTGTGACAACTGACTGCATAAACGCAGATTACCTATGCCAATATTAAGTCCGACACAGGAATCGAACTCTTAGACATCAGTAGAGCAGTCAGATACGCTACCACTTTATCAGTGAGGTAGTCAGCACCTTTAACTTAAATTTTCTATAGCCGATGATGGTCAAGGAGAGATTGGTAATTAATATTGAGCAGATTTATCATATTTTAAAGGAAGTCAAAACATTAATCTGTGCTAGACAGAATTATCTGGGTAGTCTGTGTTTCACCTGCGACTACCCGCAATTAATTGTTGTCATATCGCCATTAATCAATTTGAGCTGTTAGTCGTACTAAATCCTAAATATAACTGAAACTATATTTTTATATCGCTTAATTCCTTCTTGAATCTTTGTTTAGTATAGTATAATAGTAGCTAATCAAAAGCTTATGTGCGTAGGTAACTCCGGTTTATTCATTTTTATAAAAATAGGTATAATCATGAAAAGTTCACATTCCATTTGAAGTTACAGTATACAGTCAACTTAACGAAAAATTATTTTAATTTAAATTAGTCCGCAAACCTATTTCAATAGCTAACGGATATTATGTGTTTTAGATACAATTCAATTATATCACAAAGCTTGCAAAAGTAAATCAATAGAGCTCAAAATTCAGCAGCCTTTGTGTAAAAATAATTCTTAATAAAACAAAACTTTTGTAATATCTATAATGAAATCATTGGAACTCAAATAATGAATTCAATAAATTTATAAGTCAATATCTGTTTTTGAAACCGACAATCGGAATGAATGTTGAGCTTTAGCAAATGGTGAAGTATTTATTTTATGAGTAAAATGCTTTTACTTTAAGCTTATTGATACCTAATAATTATCAGTAAGGGCCACAGCACACTAGCTACTTTTAGCATCGGCGATCGGCAACTAGTCGCTTTTTAGAAGTTAAATACGGCGGCCGAACGCTCTACACCACACACTTAAAAACGCCAAACGCGGAGATTGAGTCGCTTTTTAGAATCGCGACACAGCAGCTGAACGCTACTCTCCGCACACATTCGGATGCCGGTAGCATCGATTTGGAATTTGAGCAGTTGCTAAAACGCGCGTTTGCGATACCGCGATCGAAAGCAGGAAGTCGCTAAAACGCGATGCAGCATCGATGCAGTCGCCAAATCGCCGATCGCCGATGCTAAAAGTAGCTAGTGTGCTGTGGCCCTAAAATGTTGCATACTATGTATTACATATTTGTTGCAAGTCATGCGTCTAGTTACGTGAAATGTCAATAATTGTATCAATTGTACGCCTCGATCAATGTGTTCATCGCAAACCCGATGTTTAATCATCTCAAGACCAACTTCTCTGACTCCGGCTCTATACGGTCATGTAATTAAAATATTCATTGGGTAAGTTTATGGAGAACTATGAAAGCTAGCTTTATGAGGGCAACACGTAAGTGTAGTATCATTAGTAAGCTAGATCACATTTCACTGCCTCTTCTAAATTATTATAGTCTTGCTACATGAGAAGCTCCTATGATGATAAATTATTAATCCATGTTTGGAAAAAATAACTCCCAGATGAAGAAGTAAGTAAGTAAGTAAGTTTAGAAGACTCAGCAAAATAATGAAATTTATGTAATACATAATCATTCTTAGAACATGGGGTACAATTACACATGTACATTTAAGTAATATGACTTCTTAATTACGGTAAATACTTACGATAATTTGGTCTTATTTCTTATGATAGACGGGAAACTAGGCAACTGATCACCTGATGTAAAGTACTACCGTCAGCCATGCAAATCTGGAGTCAAAACGTTACTGACCTTTGAGGTTAGGTAATGCTCTTTTCTTAAAGATTTTTATTTAATGTCATGTCCGTACAAAAATAATTAGTAGACGGAAAAATTTGTTCCACAGACTGTTTGTGCGTCGACAAAAGTTTCTATATTTTTTTTTTCGTTTAAAGAGTATTTATACATCAAATGACGTGTTCGTATATGCCAATCACATATTCTTATGATAACATGATCAAAAAGCTTTCCACGAACCGAGAAAAGTAGGCTTCAAAGTCAGATTCTTGTGTTCATAACGCAAATACTTATAAGAATATATTGACAGTATGCAATTTTTGTGTAAAGTACACATGTAATGATAACTAGAACATATGAACAACCGTGTAAAATTTATTTTAGGACATGCTTTTCCCTAGAGCCCGGAACGAGAAACTTAACGGCCCGTTTACGACCTTACCACTGTGAGCGGTAGCTAAGAGCGAAACGCCGAGCGGTAATATCAAAAGTATAAACATGTACGAGGCACGCCACGAGTCGCCGCTCTTAGCTAAGCGCCGCCGCCGAGCGGCGACTCGTGGCGTGCCTCGTACATTTTTATACTTTTGATATTATTGCTCGGCGTTTCGCTCTTAGCTACCGCTCACAGCGGTAAGGTCGTAAACGGGCCGTAAAACACACAGTCTTCAAATATTTAGGTTATCAAATTATTTATGTATTTCAAAAGTTCTAAACACACGAGGACATTAGGTTTTCCTTTTGATCTTAATTCTATAATGAGATCTTAATTAATATATCGATTTATTTAATAAATAAACATCAGTACCGCAATAATGCTTTCACCCTGACGGTAAACGTGAAATTACTATATTTAAGGACTGCAAAATTCCATACCATAAGTATAGATTACAAAATAATATAATATTTTTGTGATAAATAAATATCCAGGAGTCTTTCTTTCCACAAAGAAGTTGGCGTCTTTCGGAACATTGGGTACCATCGAAGCCAAGACAGATAACACTGACACTTGACTGCCTGGTTGGTCTAGTGGTTATCGTATACGGCTGCTGATCAAGAGGTCTCGGGATCGATTCCCGGGTCGGACCAAATATTTGTGTGACCTACAAATATTTGTTTCGGAGTCTGGGTATTTACTAAGTATAATATGTATGTATTTACAAAAAAAAGTATGTTTATGTATTTATATCAGTTGTTTAGTACCCATAATACAAGATCAGCTTGATTTGAGACTAGATGGATGTTGTGTGTAAAATGTGCGAAATATTTATTTATTTACAGGCAGACATTAAAGGCTTCAAATAATTAGGAATGGAACTGCTCGAGTCTTTTGATTATTTATGCTTCATACAAGTGTAGGGGAAAGAATAGTGACAATATAGCTATTTAACTATGTATTCAACATAACATACATACAACGTAACATTGAAACTTGTACAAGGTTTTGGATTAGATGCGCGTGGAAGTTCTGTACAAACATTTACATGTATATTGCTTTGTAATTTATTGTGTCAAATCGTTTAACTTGTTAAAAAAGCATTTGTAGTTATTAGAAGTTTTAATTTAAAATTTTAGAAATAAATTACATATGTACTTAACCACTTGACTCAGAAGATTTGTGATATAAATCTCAAATCGAAGACGCTTCAGTACTATGCTTTTCTTCTAATATTTAAGTACCTTCATACTTTCCAACCAATCTGGTCAGCGAGGTACATCAGCAGACTGAAAACTCCTTTCTAAGAAAAGTCTATATCCAGCTGCGGACTGTAAAAGATAGCTTAGTTGATGTGATAATACTTCACATAAAAATAAGAAGGATTTCGTATTTGCAAAAAGAGATAATACTCGCCTGACATGGTGTCTGCAGCGTTTTTGAATAACTAACATTCATTTCCAAAACAATCTTTCTATTAATTTATTTATTATGTTATATATAAACGACAAACTATTGGGACACCGAGCTCGGATCGACCACCAACCACAACTGAAGCCAAATCAGTGGCAAAACGCGACCAATGTAAAAGTTCTATTCGGCTTCAGGCCATGTTTGCTTCCATTCAGTCTATAGACCTGAGCATAAACTTGAATTTCAATTTCTATTGTTTCACAAGTTTAGGCCGTGGCTACCGTCGCGGTACTTTGTATTTCAAATACTATCATATTATATATAAAAGCGATGGCATAAACTTTCATTTGAAAAGTGCGCAAGTCAAATTATGTATTTTAAAAGACCGGGTATTGTGATTGCTTTGAATGTAAAGTTTAATTTCAATTTGTCGAATTATAACAAAAGGTTAGGAGTACAATAGCAAACTGATGTGATTTTAAAGTTATAAGTAGACAAAGGTCCGTATTTCAAACTAATTTAACGCACCTCTGGTTATGAAATCGCTAAAATCTAAAATTTTAACACAGTAAATTTAATTTTGTTGAATAATTAATATTACTTCAATTTACTTCGAGTTTATAACATTTTAGAGCAAAAACCCGAATTCCGAGAACTTTATTATTTTATAAAAGGTAAAAGTTTTACTGATCGCTTGCCGAACAATGGTGGGAACGGTCGGAGAATATGGATTTAAGATCATAGCGGCTTTAGGAGCTAACACGCAGCAAAGATGCATAAAATTGATGTCTACCCTATTTTCATCACTTTCATAAAGAATACTTTCTTTTTAGATTTCTGAACAAATTCTTGTGAATTTCCTCCGATATATCAAACTACTACTGACAGGATCATCGTTTGTTATGTTAGCAATTGTACAAAAACTAATTTCACATGTACCTTTTCATTGGGTAAATATGGTAAATATGTCGAATTACAGTTAAGTTATAGGTTTTAGCGTCTGATGGTGATTTCGTCGATCATTTTATAGATTTAAGTTCCGGAGTTCATGACTCGGAACCCTTTTAGATTCGCCATGTCCGTCCGTCCGTCCTCGACTTACCGTCCAAACGGTTAGTGCTAGAAAGTTTAGTGTGTTAGTGTGTTTCTATCACGTCAACAAAATGCTACAATAAAATCACGATTTTTTTTTTTATTTAGAGGGGAGATTTAGATTTTTAGTAGGGGAGGTATCACCTACACGCAACGTGAGATTTAGGGGTTGCTAAAACGATTATGTTATGTAGGCATCCGTTTGTGAATTATTTAGCTTTAAAGGACATTTTTTTGCAAATACAGTGCGTCCCTCCTCTAAAAGCTAAACGGCTGGCTCGAATAATGTAAAACAATTCGGCTTAGATAGCTTAGTTAGTTCAAGAGTTATAGAGGCCTAACTTGTAAAATACGCGGACTTGGAAAACTTTGTACAAAAATAACGAAATAATAAGTAAACATAAAAATTATCTATTGGGCCATAACTCGGCGTTGTATATGACTACGGAACCCTATTCTATGCGTGGCCAACGTGTACTTGTTCAATTTTATATCAGGAGTTATAGGGGCCTAACTTGTCATATGCACTGACTTGGAAAACTTCGTACAAAAATAACAACAACAACAACATATTGGACACATACTTAAATCCCCCTACCATTATGAGTGACTACGGAACCCTATTCTATACTTGACCTCACACGCACTTGGCCATTTTTTATGGATGTGTATGTTTATCCGTGTGGTGACGGATTAAGAATACAGAGTGTCACCACCCCTATTCATCCCGCGGGTGTCGTAAAAGGCGACTAAGGGATAAAGTACGCAAGACAACATCGATGCAAAGAGAAGGAAAACTTGAAACCAACCCTATCCAACCCGTCTGGCCAGCGTGGTATAGTAGGCCAAAACCTCCTTTCTAAGGAGAGGCCGATGTCCAGCAGTGGACTGTTGAAGGCTGTTGATGATGATGTTTATCCTCGAATTATATTAACACTACAAGAAGAAATATAATTAAATATTTAATTGGCCTCATATTTTAGACGTTCAATAACAGATTGGTATGAATAACCACAGTATATAATTTCGACATCAGCTGGATGTAATTGGTACATATGAAAAGTAACTTCTCCAACGCTACGACTAACAGATAATTTTGTTTAATATTACTTTCTACTCATTGGTCTACTGGTTAGTGTATGCGACGGCTAATCAAGAGGTCTCGGATTCAAATCCCGAGTCGCGCCAAAAAACTGTTGTTGGACTTTTTACAGAAAACTCTTAAAAGCCCGGAATCTGGAAGTTTGTCGGTGAATTCCGTCGGCCCTGGTTGTCATGAACATATATGTCAATCGTTATATGGAAGTCAGTGCACTCAAATATACTGACAACTAGTTCGACCTTCGAATTTCAGTTCTCTCTCAGGGTTGCGGAGGTCCGATGCATGTCGTTTCAGGTAAAACCGGTTGAACTAGTAGCAAACCCCAAATAAACATGGGAATGAAAGCTAGAAAGATGATGATTACTTACTAATTGCGTATAGGAAACACCACACACCATCATCAAGCCCCGGTCAACATGGTATAATAAATCAAAAACTCCGTTGTAATAAGAGGCTTATTTGTCTAGAAGTGAATGTTACGAAACTACTAAAATTAATATAGGTACAACCACTTCATATTAGAACTAGAAACTTCTAGAATTCTTGAGTCTGAGTGGTACAGGTTAATCAAATAATTTAGGCCACTAGACATTAAATACAAAACTTTATATTAAGCTACTCAAATACTATCTACATTGTTGAGGTATAAAACACTTACCTCTCAATCTAACTTTGGTCCAGATATCGGTTTAAATTTCAACCAATTTTGGTGTTCAGTTTTCAACTTCAAATTCTATGAATAGTTTATATTAGATTTTCTGACTACCATTCTCATTGTTTGATGAGTAGTCAAAAGCGGAGTTCGTAGAAAATATATTAATTAAATTGACAAATTATAATTAACCTTGTTCGACATTACACAAGATTTATTGACGTTTAAAGTTGTTTTTGTTTTCTATCAAAGTAATTCTATATAAATATCTTTGAATTTTAAAGTGATATTATCGAATAATTTATAGTTATATACATCTGATATTTAATATATATACATTGATATTTATGAATGTTAGCTTAACTTACTAAGCTTATTAGTTATCAGATATAAAAGATAGCTAGTAGTAATCTTCCCATTCATCATCATCAACAGCCTTCAACAGTCCACTGCTGGACATAGGTCAGCATATCCTTAGAAAGGAGGTTTTGGCCTACTATACCACGCTAGCCAGACGATGAATAGGGGTGGTGACACTCTGTATTCTTAATCCGTCACCATCCGGTAAATATATTTCTTAAATTACTCGAATGTAAAAGCTTAGTCATAATGTATAACGAATAATAGTCATAATGTATAACGAAACTTTCCGTTTAACCAGACGCGGAGATGAGTTTTTTGAATCAAATTGTTTGAACTTCTGAAAATGTCTCTTAGTTTTTAATTTGACTTTGAAAGGTTTACATATCTTTCTTTTATAATCTTTTTATCATTGCCGCCAGCGGTAACCGCCTGTGGTAGTTGGTAACAAGCGGGACTAGAATGGAATAATTTTCCCTATTTCAATAGATTAAAGTACTACTAATCTGCTAGTGGAAGTACAACCTAAATCGGTCCAACCGTTATAGAGAAAACAAAATTGATGAAGAATGAACATTTTCCAGAAAGCTATTAATTTATAATTACAAACTAACACTTTATAATTAGAAATCGTACATTCGATCTTATACTAAATATATATTTATTTTTTAATATATCGGGCATCTTACACACAACGCCCTCTAGTCTCAAACTAAGCAGAGCTTGTATTATGGGTACTAAACAACTTATATAAATACATAAACATACTTTAACATTTACATACATATTTGCGGATCACACAAACATTTGGTCCGACCCGGGAATCGAACTCGACACCTCTTGATCAGCAGCCGCATACGCTAACCACTAGACCAACAAGGCAGTCCATACTACGAATATATCAACGCAAGAGGGGACAAGTCAGTTGCTGTCCAATACAAGCGTTTCGGGAATAAATTATAAAAGAGAAGGTAGCGAGATACAGTTTTTATGAAGATACTCGTAGTATGAGTGATGGCTCGTTAAGGTCGCAAGGTAATCTGAACAGGCTCGTACCACAAAGCCTGAACCCACAACGTATCTACTATAAATACATATAATAAGGTATAATATTCACTTATCCTGTCAATATACACAGTTGATTAATGCATAATATTGATCCACGAGCTCATATCAGGGTTCCGCCCGCCATTAAATTATCTCACAGAGATCGGTATAAGTGCTCTTTATAGGAGGACAAAATAAATTACTTTATGTAAATGTTATTAGTTATAATTTGCGTTGTAGTTGTACGTTTCGAAGTTACTGTACTTATTTAGGTACAAGGCATTTAGTTTGCTTTTTTGTATAAATTCGGGCATATGGTAAGTTATTATGTATATGTTAAATCGAGTACAGTTAAATAATAAAAAAATGGCCAAGTGCGTGTCATGCCACGCATAGATTAGGGTTCCTTAGTCACCCATAATGGTAGGTTGATTTAAAATCGTGTCCAATAGATAATTGTTATGTTTACTTATATTTTTTTTATTTTTATACGAAGCTTTTCAAGTCACTGCATTTTACAAGTTAGGCCTATAACTCCTGAAATACAAACCTTTAAAGTTCAATATGTGAAATACCAACATCTATTTTTTCAACTTTTTTTGAGCTAGCCGTTTAGCTTTCAGAGGGGGGACGCCCTGTTTTTAAGAAAAAATGGGCTTTAAAGTTGAATAACTCGGAAACGGATAGGTATATCGAAAAATGTTTTGGCAACCTCATAATATTTTTAAAAGGCCTAGATAGGCCTTTTAAAAATATTATCATACTCCGCACGATGGGGTAAACTTGAGAAAAAAATCATCCCCACTTTATGTATAGGGGAGGTACCCCCAATAAAAATATTTTTCGTAATTTTATTGTAGCACTTTGTCGACGTAATCACAACACATAATCATATAAAGTTTCAACTTTCTAGCACCAACCGTTTGGGCGGTGAGTCGAGGACGAATGGGAATGGCGAATCTATAAGGGTTCCGAGTCATGAACTACGGAACCCTAAAAATGGTAAATGTAATAAGGTACTATCGTTATTTGTCTATGAATGGTAATTTGTTAATATATAATAGATCCGTGGAACAGCTATTACAATATAAATCCCGGTATGCTATATCTAGTAGTGTTTAGCAAATGTACATAATCACAAAACCTATAAACGAATAATTTAATTTCAATATGTTTAGAATTCAATAATAAAAATGAACCTTTACGAGATCCAGACTCTAAACGTTTCGCTGCATAACAGGAAAGTACTGACAGTCAGTAATGAAATTTTTAAATATGTACAATCCAATCCACCAAGAAAATACATCTAATATATAAAATTCTCGTGTCACAGTTTTCGTTGCCATACTCCTCCGAAACGGCTGGACCGATCTTTATGAAACTTTATATGCATATTCAGTAGGTCTGAGAATCGGCCAACATCTATTTTGCATACCCCTAGGACACGAGCGGAGCCGTGGGCATCAGCTAGTAAAATATAAAAACAATATAAGAGAATTGTTTCTTATCAATTTCACTTTTAAGAGTACCGTTCTTCAAAATAAAAACCAAAACTTTGTAGTTTGTTTGTTTGCTTGTACACGAGCAATACATCCATAATTCTCAACAGCGCACGGTAGTTCAGAACAACATCCATATTAAACAGTGGTACTTATTTAAAATAAGGTGTTTGGTTTGTTATAATCAACTGCCTCATTGGTCTAGTGGTTAGCGTATGCGACTGCTAATCAAGAGGTCTCGTGTTCAAATCCTGGGTCGGGCCAAAAAGTGTTTTTGGGATTTTCTTAGGAAATTCCTAATAGCTGCCCGGAGTTTTGAAGTTTGGCGGTGATTCACGCCCGTGCCTCGGAGAGCACGTAAAGCCGTCGGTCCCGGTTGTCATGAACATCTATGGCAATCGTTATTGGGAAGTCAGTGCCCTCAAATATACTGACAACTAGTTCAATCTTCGAATTTCAGTTCTCCCTTAAGGTTGCGGAGGTCCGATGCCAGTCGCTCCGTGGAAAAACTGAAATTCAGGTAAAACCGGTTGAACTAGTAGCCGACCCCAAATAAACTTGGGAATAATGGCTAGGAGGATGGTTTGTTATAATCAATCTTCAAAGTCAATCGAAAAATGGATATTAAAGCGTCAAACATTTCGTAGGTTAATTAAAACTTTTACGGTGCTTAACTTACTGACCAAACACACTTAGAGAAGGAAAATCTCACAGTATAAGTAGGTAAGGAAAAATCCGAAAACCGACTGGTTTCTTGTTAAAAATATTTTGGTATTTGAAAAATAAACTACGACGTATTTTAAAACGGCAAATTTAACTTCATTGCTCGTTAAAATGGATAAATATTCTCTATGTGTTTTCTAATATAAGTACATTTAGTGCGAGCGCCTAAAAGCACTCACTACTTTAGTTTTTTCTGTATCCTATTTGTCTCTACTAATATTATAAATGCGAAAGTAACTCTGTCTGTCTGTCTGTTACGCTTTCACGCCTAAACCACTGAACCGATTGTGATGAAATTTGGTATGAACATCGAACTGAACTTGGGACCTTTTCCAAGTTCAGTTCGATATTCATACCAAATTTGTATGTATATCGGTATATTATATGTATATATAATTGTATGTCGGTTATCGCGGTAAAAAGTAGCCTATGCCCTTCATAGGCTACTTTTTACCGCGATAACCGACATACACGCGGGCGGAGCCGCGGGCGAAGGCTAGTTTATAATAAGGAGTGAAATGAATGACTTCTTCTCACGTGTATATTTCCAAAATACCTACAATGTTATTGAACACGTTCACCAACAAAACACGTGACAAATAATTACAACAAAGGCTCAAGAACTTTCAAGTTCAGAAACAATGACGGTCTTCTCAAACAAGAGAAACATTGTTACGTTAGTGAAATGGCGGAGGTCGAATAGAAGCCAATGATGTTAGCTAATCAAAATTAACATTCAAGTTATAAGTGACCTTCATGTGAAGATTTAAACGACTTACTTTTTACTAAACAAACATTGCTTTTGAAAACAAAGAAAAACGTACTGTATATATTAATGGAAAGTTTTACTAACGAAGTATTTATGCAAGTTACCTTCAGAAGTTACCATATATGTATCGTGTTCTAAGTACTATTATTTATATATAAAGATATACTATGCCTTCGTAACATGAGGACCTAGAGGCGGAGGGGAGGGCGATTGTGGTAAAGCAAACCCCTATTTCCAAAGCATGGCTCTTATCCGACTAAATTCATACTAATGTTATAAATTGGCAAGTAACTTTGACTGTCAATCTATATTGCTTTTAATTGAATTTTGCTTTATGATACATTTAATTTTATGTTTGATTAAGGACATAGTCTATTCTTCAACGCGAATACCGACAAGCAAAAACTAGTTTTATGTAAAAAAAATATACTCGCTTCATGAGCTACGAACGAGCTCGTATATATATATACTAGCTTTCGCCCGCGGCTCCGCCTGCGTGTATGTCGGTTATCATGGTAAAAAGTAGCCTATGTCCTTTCCCAAGTTCGGTTCTATCTTCATACCAAATTTCATCAAAATCGGTTCACTGGTTTAGCCGTGAAAGCGTAACAGACAGACAGACAGACAGAGTTACTTTCGCATTTATAATATTAGTAGGGATATATATATATATATATATATATGTGTGTGTGGCGACTTCTGTTCCACATACAGCGCGACGACATACGACAGCGCCCGAGAAGATTGCCGATGGCAGAGCGAGCGGCGCGCGCAGATCTGGTCGTCGTAGCAACCAAGGATTGTTGATTTTTACGTTTTACAATTTTCGCAAGATAAATATTTTATCATCTATATTTTGTGCATTTATTATTACAACCAATAAAATTAGTAAAATCACACTTCACTGGTGACCCCGACGTAATCTGCGCGCGCCGCTCGCTCTGCCATCGGCAATCTTCTCGGGCGCTGTCGTATGTCGTCGCGCTGTATGTGGAACAGAAGTCGCCACATGTGTGTAAACTTTCTTTATATTTAACTCTACCAAAGTAATTCTGCCTGATGAAAAGCATGACTAAATTCAGTAGTGGGAGTCAGCATCCTCATTGAGAGTACCAAGAATTCAAAATGGTAACCCACACCATGGCGGACTATAGACATGCTTCTGCATTATTCCCCCGGTCTCCGGAGGTCAGGAGAACGATGCAGTATCAGGTCGCATACTCACTAATGAATTAAGACAGCACCAATGGTCTTCTGTGGGAGGGTCTACTACCTATTAAGTAATACTTAATTAAGAAGTATGAAGTAAGTTTTGCTGAACAAAGATTTCTATTAATATTTAATTTAGCCTACAAACGGTAGAAATTAGCCTATTTATATACGGAAGAAATTTGTATAAGTAAACTTCGCTCCGCTCGTATAAAAGTTTTTTTCCTAATAAATATTTAGTTTATGTAAATACTTAAATTTTGAAAGCAAAGTCTGTAAAAACTAATTTTGCAGGATTTGGTCTGAATATGGTATTTTACATTAAGAAGAACAATGATCAATAAAAAGAACAAAATAAAAACAATGAATAAGTTTCTTGTGTCGTAGCTTTGTTTAAGGTATTAAAGTTTTAACTCAATGAAATTTTTATTACAAGAGAAGTATATTTATCCTCAAGTTTTTGCTTTGTATAACAAACAGACAAATATTTTTAAGGTTGACTAGACCAGTATCAAATTCAGTCCCTAGTACTCAAACGCTTCCAATTTAATTGAGTTCGTATTGCAAACCTCTGTTTCTCAGGTCAAGTGGCGCAACCTGTTTCGCAAGCGCCTCTATAAACGGTAGGGAGGTGAGGTCCCCTCCCACCACGGAGAGAGCTTTTGCTGTTGGCAGGTGGTTCTGGTATATAATTATTTTCAGAAATTTCATCGGGAAGTTTAACCTGACTCCCGGAAATTGTCTCTCTCGTGACGGAAAACCGGTCGGTTCTGGTTGGTCACACGTCGGCATATTGATTTTATAAGTTGAAAGGCGATTCAGTTATAATTTATGATCAACCGATATATGTATTAGTTCATACATATATTAAAGTTTTTCTACAAAGACTTACTCATTCTTAAACTAGAAGTAATTGTATCTGAAAGTATTGTGCCGTAAATGGATGTTACCTTGCCACAGACTATATCAGTACCTACGTTTTTCTTTATAAACCAAGATAGTTTTGCGACGAACTAAGTTGATTAATTCCTTGATAAGACAACGATACCATATTAAAGTATCTCTATCGAATATACTAGAAGAAATATTTACGACTTGTCAACATGCACATAAATCCTGTCAGATGATGTATCTATAACTTCCATAGTAAGCTTTAATAGTTACTTATAATTAATAGCATTTTTAGAAATTAACAAATTGTAGTAACATACAAGTTCTTAAAAGGTATTTTTTATTATTATTTATTTTTACGAGAAGCCCAAAACCGATCAAAGTGGTGTGCAATGGGAGAGGCCTATGTCCAGCATTGGACTGCAATTGGCTGATGATGATTATTTATGTGAGGTAGAATTTCAGCTTCTTTGAGAATGTTAAACAATATCAACGCTTTATTGAAAAAAAATCATCCCTTAATTATTTCATTGGCGCAACTATTTAAGTCGATTATAAATAAAACATTCTATTATATGGATTATTACATTTCAAAGATCACACAATATATATGGATGAAATTGGGATAAGATACTTTGTACCGTGAAATAAGTAGTTATGTCGAGTAAATTACTTGTTATCAGAAGGAATACATCAGTGGGCCTAGATTGATAGCCGCTAAGAATAATTTCGGAGGAAAATCATGTGCTTTTTGAAAAACATGAGGATATCTCGCGAAGCGACTACCCCTCCGTTATACTAACAGCTTTTTTGCAATTTCGTTTTCTATTAATAAAGGACTACAAACAACGTGCTACGCGGTACTGCTCGCAACTGGTAAATGAGGAAATCCGGTCGATAATTCATAATTATGAATCGCGCTGAACAAAAATTATATTTCTATAGTACCTCAAAATGGTTTGTAAGTACTGGATAAGATATGGGTTTCTTATTCAATAACTATTATGTAATAGTAATTCAATGAAATAATTCCAATTCAATGAAATAATCAGGAAAAGAGGTGTGAACATAAATAGTTATTCCAATTTTTATGCTAGTTTAACAGTACAATTGTAACTTACCGTTAGTTCTAATAAAGCTGGAAATCTTATACGTACATGTTATAATTACGAACAGCTTGCATAAGGCATAAGTGAGGCTTCGATATGAGATTGACTTTAGTATGTTGAACAGACTGCATTTCTATTACTATACAACAAAACTTTTAAATATTAATATTTTGCGATAAGATGCATCGTATAACTGCGGTGAAATACGTCTTGAAAAATTTTTAAAATGATATTTAGAAATGTTATATAATACCATCGTATATAATACATTGTACAAATAGCTACTTTGGTATTTTATTATGTTTTTAATTAAGTTCATTTTGCGTGTAATAATGATATGAATGATTAGGATTTTGATTAAACAAACTTAATGTCAATAATTCGAAAGTACCAATTTTGTTTTTTAGACTAATATTGCTCCGTGGAGAACATTTATACCTTCGCAACAACAAACACGGAGTCAGTTAAATATTGCAAAAGTGAATTTATCCGCTACCTACTTCTTTGAATTCTTCTTTCAAAATTTTGTCCCTACAATTTACCTTGTGACAGTGACAATGAAACTTAGAGATTTAGATAATAAATAAATAAATATTGAGTAGCGTTTTAGTAATACGCAGAAGCGTCATGAGAAATTATTTTCCTCATAACATAGCGTCACCAAATGTATTGTTATTATTTTGTAAAATATCCTCAATTCCTGTTGACCTATTGTAATTTAAACTGTTTTAATCAAGCCATAATTATAATTCTGCTGACGGTTATATTCCCTTGTATAATACGGCCGGCGTATCTTGCCGAACGTGAACATAGGCTCTGCGAACTTTAGCGCATGTACACTCGTGAAGAAATACGTTATTGTCATATAATTTCCCTAATACAGTAACCAATTAGTTCAAATTAAATAAATATCAAGAAACCTTGGAGACAGAAAGCTACAAATTAACTTATAAATTAGAGATTCAATTTCGATGCCTCACCTTTCGACAGTGGCAGTATTTTTCATAAACACACACAATATTATTCGCCTCATGCCACCATATTGGTCCTAAAAAACGTCATTGTACAACCATCTGCGCGAAGTTCTGCCTCGCTAAGATATTTCAATACTGTTTGTTTTCTCATAACATTTACCATTGTATAATGACAACTTAACTAAGGGGACACTTTGGTATGGCTGTACGACTTACCTTACCTACATACCATAATTGAACTTCCGCGATAGATCCACCATCACATACTGCAATTATTATTATTATATTATAATAAAGAAATTCTATGAAAAAAGAAGACTTAATTTCTTGATAGTCAAAGATCGCCGTAGAGTGGATAACATGAGTCAGTTTAAATTTTCCTTCGTCATGCGATCAAAGACTGCGGTCAATCAGCAAAAGATACTTCTACTTTTATGTAAGCATATTCATTATGTACTGCGACTGAGTTTAAGATTGACTCTCTCCGATTGAATAAAATGCTCTAATTGCTCACTTTTATCCAGATCAGGCCTTTCTTGTAAAATGTATAAAAGCAATAAAATATATGTTACTTTTGAAATATAAAATTGGCCTAAATAAAATTATCTTTTCCAGGATTACAACTAAAAATACTGCAGTGCGTCTGCTGTTGTCGCATTATAACACATACATTAATACATAGCTAGCTACTTTTTGAAAGTTTATTTTAAGATAAAAACCGCAACGTAGTAGTCCGCAGGCTCTAATATTAATTTTAATAATATAGTCATCTTTTACCTAGCCTTATTCCTAATATTATTTGGGATCGCTTACTACTTCAACCGGTTTTACGTGAGTATCAGTTTTTCTACGGAGCGTTTTCATTGGCAGTCAACTAGAACTTAATGTGTTGTCGAAATTAAATTCTCCATAACAACAACAACAAATGATATATTTTGTCACTGTAACAATTGCAGCCTCTTCGCTTACCTTGTTAAAGGCATTTTGTTCCTTTGTATTATACTCTTGTACTTCTACAACCATTATATTACAAGAAATACAATAGGAAATAATGCTGACATTATAAATAATGATGAGTACACTACAGTAATTGAATGCTAGAATTGCCGCACTGTGTACCGACGACAAATAAATAACCTAAACGGTAAACCTTCGTGTAATACCTGGACGCTTGTAGAATAGTCTCCCTGGATTCCAACAATACTGTTTTGCTTAAGTGATTTTATCTCCAATACACATAAGAATAGAATTTATAGTACGAAGTAGGGATCCAGATAATTTCTGTGGAGAAAACTTAACAACAAGGCGATGTAACAGGTTATTGAAGTTTAAACGGGTAACCAATAATGACTAAAGTTAGTTTGAAAGAATTTTGGTAAATTAATAAAGTAGACCTTGCAAAGCCTTCTAAACTAGACCTATCAATCAATCAGAATACTTTTGAACTATGTAATACTTGTTGGAAGCTTGGCTAAGTAATAGATCACTCGAAGTAGTTGTTCTACTCAAGAACGCAACGCGTATAAACGAAGTACTTATTTCATTATCAAAAATAAGCAATACCCTGTAATGTACACATGCTCTCCATCAGTCAGAGAAGAATCACATTGGCAAGTCTATCGATAATAACTCAACTCTCATGGCCAAGGTGAGTAGTAACAGTCAATGAGCGTGAATGATTAAAGCGCGGTCAGAACCTGGATTTGTAACGGTTCCGTCCCCGTTTTTGATGTCACGTAGGATAAGAGTCTTGAAACTTAGTTGGAGGCCTTCGGACGGCTTAAAACATCTAACTGCAAGATATACATAGCCACAACGTTGTCTCTCTTACCCGTGCCCAGCAGTGGAACACTATTCAGATTAGATCATCAGCCTATCGCAGTCCACTGCTGGACATAGGATTCTCTAATTGTACGTCACTTAGTTCGATCCTCGGCTACTCGCATCCAGCTCCTGCCAGCCGTCTTGCGCAAATCATCACTCCACAAGGCCTGTGGAACACTATTGATGATAGTTAAAAAAGTCAATGATTGATATTTTCCTTTGGAGTTCCATTCGCCGTTAATACATTTCAACTTATATTCAAATTTAAGCAATAAACACTGTCAGTATCCATTATGTATCTATTAAGTGACACATTGTTAATTCACATGTCATGTTCTCCACGATTAACTTAATTACAAAGCTAGTGCCTATTACTTTGAATTAGCTCAAATTAGCTGATTGTATGCAAAGACATGATACCTACAATAATTTAGGTACATACGGTGGAATATATTTTATAGACAGGTAAGAAACATGTTCTAACCACAATTTGAATGCAATGAAAATACTTCTGTTTAGTTAGTTGTACGATGATTTTACTATTGATCTGGATAACTAGGCAGTTGTTTTATTCTCAGCTTTAAGCACATATAGGGTTGCCAACTATACTGTTTCAAAAAGTATTATACTGTTTTTCACTAAATTATACTTTTTACTGTTGAATCAAAATAAAGTATACAAAATACTGTCAAAATACAAACACATTATTGTGTGACTTAGACGTTCACACAAAGTTTTTTTTTTTAGTCAGGGGGCGCTCACTGCTCAGTGCAATTTGTGTCTGACTCAATATGGATGATTTATATTCAGAATTAACAAATTTCAAAGTAATTTATGAAAAAATATCAGAAGACACAGATTTCCATGAAATGAGTACTGACCAAAAATTGAGCCATTAATTAGTAAACACTTCAGAAGAATTTTAATTGTCTCATATCTACTTTTTGTTCCCGCCACCTCCGCATGTACTGAAAGAGTTTTTTCGGTAATGAATGCTAAGTGGCGGGAGGATAGAAATTGAGCATCTATTAATTTAATAAAAAAATGAGCTCCTTATTTATTTTCATTTCAGTTATAATTGTGATGAAGCGTATGAAGTTTTTAAAAAAGATTGTAAATTAGTAAGTAGTGCGAGAAGCTCTTAAAAATATATATTTAAAACAATAAAAAATAAAATTCTCTCCATTTTTCTAAAATACTGTTTAATATTCTTCATAGACCTGAATAAACTGTATTTCTTGTAAAAAAAAGTTGGTAACCCTAAGCACATATTAAGTTTTTATTCGGATTGCTTTCGACTTGCTACTTTATCGAAAACATCGGTCGTAATACCAAGCCTATGGGACAAACACACACCACTACACACAAAATGGTAACCATTATTTTGAAATACTTTGTATTTGACTGAAACCATGAAATAAAGATAAAGTTACCAGTGTACTTTTTGTAGCTTCCGACTTATTCAAGATTTACTGTAAGCTATACCAATTTAAGATTTCTGCATTATATACATCTAGGGACTATATAATGATGTACTACGCGACGACTTTGAATATAGGATTAAAGTAATCTAATTCTCAATATAAAAATATTAAAATACTCTATACTAGAATACATCGATCGAATCGAATCGATTTTCGATAATGACGTGACGACACATATATTTAGCTTAAATTTTGAACAAGACATTTCTATCACAGTGAATCTAGATAAATAAAAAATCTCATTTTAATTTAAAACAGATTAACAATTATGTGTTCAACATTCACATTTCCAAATGCCATAAAACATTTTCACATGACATCAGTGGCTAAATAGCCGATCTATCTTTATATATATAATTCTTGTGTGAGTGTGTATGTCACTGAACTTCTCTCAAACGACTGGACCGATTTTGATGAAATTTTTTGTGTGTGTTCAAGGGGATCTGGGAATGGTTTAGATTCGCAATTGGACCCGGTAGGTGGCGCTGCGATCAAGTTCTGGAATTTTAAAGTTGGGCGGTACGAAGTTCGCTGGGTCAACTAGTAATATATAATATTGTGAAAACACCTTTGAATGTACTGTATTTAATGTGAACTAAATAATTTCATTTCATCGTTAATTTTTTTGTAACACATTTTATTCCAAAAAAATTCACGATATTTTTAACCTTCTTCTACGAGAAGACCCCAGCTTATTAGTGGGACATTATGGGATTTTGTTGATGACATATTGTTAAAATCATGAAACAAACACGTATCTATTGTTCACGAATTCTCTTTTCTCGTCACGAATTGATATCACTCAACATCTATAGACACGACAATAATATGAAAATATACAGAGATAAAACATATCGGTGCTTAAAAGTCAATCCTTACTAAGCTATACAAGTACGCAAAATGAGTTACACATATCAGATGACGCAAAAAAATCTCACAATTCGGACAGTACATAAAACTTATTTTACCTTATAGTGTTGCTTACTAATAGACCTTCAGAATCAATAAATCGTTTAGAAGAGTAAATGGTAGTACAAAAACTTAAGTGAATGCAATTTAATTTGTTATGATTGTATTATTTCCTCTCCTGAGCGAAGATCCGAGTTGGTGTAGTTCGATTTCAATTCCATAATAACTTAGACACTGTGTCGGTATTAGGGCACACTAGCTACTTTTAGCATCGGCGATCGGCGATTTGGCGACTGAAACTCCTGCGTTCGATCGCGGTATCGGAAACGCGCCTTTAAGCGACTGCTCAGATGCCAAATCGATGCTCCGAATGTGTGCGGAGACTAGCGTTCAGCTGCTGTGTCGCGCTTCTAAAAAGCGACTCAATCTCCGCGTTTGGCGTTTTTAAGTGTGCGGTGTAGAGCGTTCTTTTAGCTTCTAAAAACGACTAGTTGCCGATCGCCGATGCTAAAAGTAGCTAGTGTACTGTGGCTCTTATGCAGTCGCTTTTTTCACATAAAGAGCAAAAGTACTCTTTTAGTACGTGTCACCTTTTAGTAAGAAACTTTTTCACTCAAGGAATTATAAGGTATAAAGAATAGTAGTTTTGGGCTTCTATAAACTTATTCGCTCGGTTAAAAGCCTCAAGGCATTAAGCCCACTATTATACAACATGTGCATACAGTTTAAAAAGAAATGAAAGTATCGCTCAATACAAGTTATCTGTGAAGCAGTTCTGTGCATGTACATTAGCTGCAAAACCATCATGACCTAACTGAATAAACATAACTATATTATATTGTACGCAATAAAGCATTATGATGTTACCCTTATTAACGCGAATGGTAACAACAAACAACGCGCAAGTGAGAGCAATAGCTAACATACTTGTTCAAACAAACACACATCTATATAATTGCGAATAAGCATAGTTGAGACTGCTGGGTAGCGCTGGTATTTGCATAAAATTGGTGAAACGTGAACGTATAAGTAGTTAGGTTTTGATTCAACAATGCCAAGCGTCACTACCATCATGTGCCGCACGATCGGTATTGGATAATTTGTCACTTCCCTCTGGACCTAGTAGGAGGTTAAAATAATATGTTTTTTTACAAATCGAAAACAGTTTTATTATATTTTAGTTTACAAGCTTTACACAAGTATAGTAAGCTAATTACATAGCAAAACCACGCTACTAGTATACGTGTAATTGTAGGCTTGAATCAAGAGACAAAAATTTTATCGGAAATTTATGGTCTATGATTCCATAGCAGATTAAGATCTACTACAGTACTGTACTAAATTATGTAAAATTATGCCATCATCAATTCGATTGTGTATCACACAATGGTGGCATAGCGGACTGTACATCAAATAGCTGCTTAACAGCCTATCATGGCAATTGACATAAATTTCATTTTAATAGCATAGTGTGGGTCACCCCGTACTGCATTATCTGCGGCAATGAATACGGTGACCATCATCATAATCAACAACCTTTAACAGTCCACTGCTGGACATAGGCCTCTCCTTGGACTGTGACCACTACTGTTTAATTCATACATCAGGCAGAGTGGAGTCACTTAGCAGGCCCGTACCATTTTTTTGTAAATTAGGAATCTCACTTGAGTACTGTATTCAGTTTCTATAACCAGAAATATAGCTGGTTATCATCTACTCAGTGGGAATAACATAGGAATTGCTTAATACGATTCCTTGGCCATAGTGGCACAGTCGTATCGGCTTTCGTATTGACATGGAACTGATAATTACAACTTATTTCGTTATATATTTAATACCTTGCATTTGGTGTTTTGTCCTTCTGAAATGTGATGTAGTAAGAAAAATACGGTCATCATCATCTTCTTAGCTTTTATTATTCCCAAGATAATTTCAGGTCGGCTACTTGTTCAACTTTATTTACTTGAATATCAGTTTTCCCACGGAGCGACTGTTCTCGGGCCTAAGCAACCCTTAGGACTAACTAAATACGAAGGCTAGTTGTTAGTATATTTGAGGTAACTGACTTCCAAATAACGATTGCCATAGATGTTTATGACAACCGCGAATGATGTCTTAACATGCTCTCTAAGATACGGGCTTGAAACACCGTCAAACTTCCATACATCGGGCTTCGTTATTTCTAGTAAGATAAACCCAACAACATTATTATTCTGACCCAAGAATGGAATCGAACATCTCTTGTTCAGCAGTCGCATAAATGAAAAACCTTATGAAAAATACGGTTCGAAAGTAATTAACAAGAGAAACTTTTTATTACAATATCATAGAAATTGCTATCTGTTTTCCAATCTCCTTCAATATGTTCAATATTGAAGGAGTTCTAGAATGGAAATGAAACAGTATTTTAATATATTAAAGCGACGAGCGATCTCCTAACAAGGAGAGGGGAACTAAAACATATTTGTGTGCAATCGGATCCCGTGGTACACAATATCTATAATAGGAAATACGACATCAGCGTCCTTGAAGGCGAGAAAAGCGTGTCCGTAGAAACAGTACGCGATATCGTTTCGTGCCGTTTTCTTAGTCGAAAGGACTTACTATGTCAATAGTAGTATTAAGTTATTAGGCGGGGCACCAGGCCACAGTTTCGTCGTTGTAGATTAAAGCTTGTTTTAATATCTATTTTCGATAGAACATTGTAGGTTCAATTTCCTAATTTAAGATCATAACTTTATTAAGATTTATGGGGAATTGAAATCTCAATAACTTGGACTTAGTTCTTTTGTTATGAGTTTTATTATGTAATACAGCAGTATGCATTCAAACCATATAAAATACTATTTAATTATACGCAAGAGATACTGGGATATTTACCATCATGATGAACTATTTCAGTTTCAATTACGGCACGTCGTGTAAACCGTATAGTGGTGTTGATGTTTTTCGACTTCATAACCAAGTATTGCTTACAAGAGAGAGCGGTACAAATTAATTCATGGATTTTTGTATATTGTATGATGATCACTTTGTATATAAAAGTTTCATATTAAACCTTTATATTTGATATTATGGACGTTAAAATGTTTGAAATTATGTCCCCATTAAAGTATAAATTCCACAATGTTGCAGGAATACATCAAAGCGGTGGCGTATTCGTAAGCATACCTTCTATAAACTCCTTTGTGACTTGAGCGAGTAACAGGAGACACAAAGTTGCATTTATCCTTAAATGGACAAGTATCCCCAGTATTTAATATATGTGTGCAACTAGATTGAGAGTACCCATGAAGCCAATTTATTTCAAATCTATTTTAAATTGCACTAACCACAATCCAATCCGTCGGTTTGTTTTGGATTTAGTGGATTATTTCTTGCTAAGGAAATAAATTATATAAACAATAGCTATGTACACTGTGTAGTTCATGTAGTTAATTAAATGGAAAGTTGCGAACGAGTTCGTTAAGATTCGTCTTTTGATTTATTACAACACTAAGTATATGGATGTTTATTTCATATTGACGTGTATCGTATATATATAGACAATTGTTATGTTAACTTATTATTTCTTTATTTTGTACGAAGTTTTCCAATTGAGTAAATTTTACAAGTTAAGCCTATATAACTCCTGAACTAAAGAAACTATCAAAACCGCTATAGATTTCCTTAAAAGTTGGACTTATTTTTATCAGATTTTTTGAAAGAGCCGTTTAGATTTCAGAGGGGGACGCCCTGTTTTTAGAAAACAATGCGCTTTTAAATAGAATACTCGTAAACGGATGCCTTAATTGAAAAATGGTTTTAGAAACCCCACAAGGTTTTATAAGACCTATTTACTGACACCCCACACAAAGAGGTAGACCCGAGAAAAAAATCATCCATATTTTACATGTAGGGGAGGTACCCCAAATAAAAATATTTCTTATAAATTTAATGTAGCACTTTATCTACGTAATTACAACACATATTCATGCCAAGTTTCATCTTTCTAGCACCAACTGTTTGGTAGGTCGAGGACGGACGTTCGGACGGACATAGCGAATCTATAAGGGTTCCGAGTCATGAACTACGGAACCCTGAAAATGGAACTCGATAAAGAAGCCCTAAATTTACTCTCGCCGCTGGCTACTAGATAGTATGACGGTACACTGTGTATTTTAGAAGGTTCATTTCGCACATTGATAAAATTAACAGCTCTACCTTTAATACATTAATAAATTAGATTAAGATAGATAAGTTGTACCTCCTTTTTGAGCAAATAAATATTATTATTAAAGATTCGTAAATAAATTTACAAAGTAAAATAATGACATCAAATATAATAAATAATAACTGACCCCTATTAGATTGCTGGTAGGAGCTGGATGCGAGAAGCTCAAAATCGATCAGAATGAGCAATGGGAGAGGGAGTCCAGCAGTGGACTGATATGATGATGATGATGAACCTTATTGAGATGCTATTAGTGCGTTAATACTTCTGCGCTACTCTAATTCAGATATTGCCTCGTTTTGCAAATAATATACTCGTTTATGACGATGAAATACCTAATAACGTTTTAGTTATTCATGTTTCCTTCCTCGTCTCAAGTAGATATAATTAAAGTGCATATTTACTTTCCAAAGTACCTCCACGTCAGAACCAGGTTTCAAGACATTAACAAACGGAGTAAATGATCTAGCTGGATATAACAGTAACTATTCAAATGTTTATCTGAGGCCAAGACTCACTTTGGGTCGCTGAGCCAACGGAGTAAGTATTCAAATATTTAGAGGTTTGAAATTAATTATTTAAGTTCTGATTTTGTATATAGCAAGAGTGACATAACTTTGGCTGGAGTAATCAGTTATTGCAGACCAGTTTGAACGATTTTGATCAGAGTTAATATAAAAATATAATATCTGTTAGTATGTTTGTTAATTTTTCAACTCAATTTTTAACGAACATATATGTTTCCTTTGTAACTAGCTTATTATGAGTGAATAGTACAAAGTAATTATTAAGTTAAACTTCGATGATTATTAACGCAATGTTTATCAAGAATATTACTTACATAAACTATTAAATAATACGACTTGACTTCCTAAACTTGTGATTTGAAAGGCGGAACTTCAGAAACTTTAAGAAGACTTTTAATTTCTAAAAAGCAGTAGAAAACAAAGACTGCCCTTTGTCACTAAATACGATAGTTATGCTAACTAAACTTTCTACATTTAAGTTTTACATATTACAGTTTGTTACTATTTTGCTTTGTTCTGAAAAGAGAATAATATTTTGATTCTGTATTTGAAAGGCAGACTTTTAATTCCTAAAAAGCAGTAGAAAACAAAGAGTGCCCTTTGTATCCAAATACGATACTTTTGCAAACTTCACTTTCTACATTGAAGTTTTACATATTACAGTATGTTACTATTTTGCTTTGTTCTGAAAAGAATAACAATACGACTTGTTTTTCTAAACTTTCGATTCTGTATTTGAATCTAAAAAGCAGTAGAAAACAAAGAGTGCCCTTTGTAACCAAATACTATACTTTTGCAAATTTCACTTTCTCATTGAAGTTATACATATTACAATATGTTACTATTTTGTTTTGTTCTGAAAAAAGAACAACAACTTTCAGCAACACAACAAGTAACACAAATATGTTACGCCGGTTGGTTCGGTCAGTCTCGAGGGAACTTTGCATAAAAATGTCTCGTCTTTATTTACTTTTGTTAAAAATGCGATTGTGTTCTTTGGATGAACAGCAATATAGTATTACGGTCTGCCTATCATTTTAGCGTAGGAAAAGGCGAATGTGTTTTAGATATAAACACTCTCGTGAGAGTGTGTTGTGTACTGCTTACCTATTGCATCAACATTGTTACATTACTGGAGTGTTTTTGTTTAAAATCGATTCAAATTTAAACAGAAAACATACTTGTCGGTACATTTTTTTTTATATTTGAGTCTCTCAAAGCGACTCTACTCTGCCTGTTGGAAAGCATGAATAAATTGCATGAGTAGTGGTTATTGTTAATGCAGCATGGTGATGCATACTATGGAGGTTTAATGATCTCATCTGCTGCTGCATCTCTGAGCCTCTAGTCTTGAACTCACCAGCGAAACACGCCAACACGAATGCTTTCATTTTACGTCAGTCTTCTGTATGAGGTACCGCCCCGGTGTAGCCGGCCCTATCGTGCAGAAGTCAGCATGGGTCTATTAACTTTACATAAAGATGAATTCTTATGTGTAATATACATATAAAAAATATTATAGCTATAGATTGAAAAGTTAAAGTATAAATTTATTAAGAGGTGTAGAGAATTTATTGTTAGAAAGAAAGCTCTCATTAGCTAAATCAGGCTACACGAGTCCAGTGTATAGGTTGATAAATAAATATAGCCACTTTTTGCAAGTTGTATTTACGATATTATTAAAAGCAATATAGCCGTGGTAACATTGAATGAATTTCAACCATGTTCTCATCAGAATATAAACTATCTTACGTAATAGATAGTTATGTCACATATTAATATTAACCACACTATGGAATGGGGTCGTTGGAATACGCATCTCCACTTACCGAGCGCTATGACTACTGCAGTTGCTAATAACGTATCCCCAAATATCTGGCGCACTGACTGTGAAGCGTTACTTGTTTACATCGGGTCATTGATATGAGCTTTCAGAATCAAATCGCTGTTCTCTATTCCACTTTACTGAATGAATTCAATTGTAAATATGTAGTTAAACTAAAAACATGATGCTTTGGTTTATATTTCAGATGTGCGCCGTCGCCGCGTCGGTTCGCGAACACATTCTTTCATACTTAAACTGAATAACATATAAAGAAATGTTTTAGAAGATTGTGTTACCATAACAAAATTATAAAAGGCATTAATAGCAAACATTTGGGTTCAATTAAAATTTGTAATATACGCAAACTTGCGAGGTTATTAGTACCATGTAATGATTCCACTACACATCTCCATGAAGTCCTCGCTCCACCAGTTAATTATTAGGTTTATTATTCAAAACTGTGGCATTTAAGTTTCACATACGTGTAACATTTCGTTTCTTTTCTTTACATACTAATAAATGCGTGTTTAAAATAACCACAGAGATGTCCTAATGAACTATTAAAAATAAGAGGCACGTAATTGACGTACAATTTAGTAATTTACCTGCACAGCATATTGAAGTTGACATCAATGTCCGTGGAAAGTAACAAAATATATTAGAGTTCATTATAAATTTCTATTCCCTTATTGAAGTAGACTACAGTCGGCTAATAGTACATCTGCTAGACGAAATGGATTTAGTGGCAGACTTGTATAAAACAGAAGTGTCGAAATATTAGCGCCATTGGTAAGCCGCGGTTTCCGACTTTTATAAGAAAGCCATTTAACTCGAATTCGTAAAAGTTAAATGAAGTCTTCAACGGAAATTTGAAACCATGAAAGGGACTTTGACAAACCGTTTAACAGCAAAGCGAGACGAAGATTAAGTATTAAGATTGTTTTGATCCGTTTAAAAAAATATCTTTCTGTTATTTTATGTAATTCAATTCATTCTAGTTTTATTTACATATTACAAGTTAAAGACACGAAGTAAGCGCTCAGACAATTTAATAGTCAAGCGAGTGTTCTAGAGATACCGAATTTTTGCGAGACGACATAAGCCTCTGCAGTTTTTGTTAAGATCTCCTTCAATAATAGAACAGTGCTTTTAATGTTTGAAAACAAAATAAATTATAGTAGGATGAAACCCATTGTAAAAGGAGGAGAATAGTACAAAAATTAAAGGAAAAATAAATTACGGGCGATCTGAGGTCGGGAAGGGGGAGAGGGGGGGGGGGTTAAGGGAAAAAAATGGCTTATCTCAATTTCCTGCAAAACTACAAGTTAAATAGCAAAGTTGTAGGTAATAAAAAGATCTACATCTTTTGCATTTACACTTTTTTCACATAACCTCAAATTTTATGTGAAAAATTTAAAAAAACCAAGTTTTTGGTTTTTTATTTTTATCTTTTACAATTAAAATTATCTTATCTATTCATGTCCTGAATACACCGTAATTTATTTGATTTGAAATATCTATCTTTTCCCCTCATTTTGACTGAATACCGAAAAAAAACCCTAATTTTCAATCGAAAATTCGTCCGTAAAAATATCAACGTTTTTCACAAAAGTTGGTTGTTTTCTATTCGATGAAATCTCTACTTTCCGATGGTATAAAAATATATATTTATTACCATAGTAAATCTTCTCAGAAAATGCAAAAAATGGAAAAACTAGAATTTGTTATTGAGATATTTATTAAAATTTACACTTTAATCACTCGAAAAACGTAAGATTGCATGTTACAATGATAAACAAAAATATTGCAAATTGAAATATACTACTATAATTAACAAACAAATAAATAATAAAGTTAATATTAATAAAACATCTACAATATTTTGAGAAAGTTGCAGAATCTTCTTTAAAGTATATGCGTATATGCCTATTTTACTATTTTAAGATAATTTAATACCTGAGTGACCTACGAAAAATACATAGATCTCAAATATCATAGGCACAATTGTCGCGGTTTGGGTACTCGGAATAGTTTTTCATCTAAGTCGGTTCCTTTTTGTTAAAATTATTGTTTCGTAAATATAAATTTATATTTATGGTTTGTTTCATAAATGATAATAGAGCTGTTACCAGGTATCTAGTTTTAGTGACTAAGGAGTACACAATTCTCTTTGAACGAGTTTGAGTTGATTTCGCTAAAACATCGGCAAACACAACTCTTTGCTACAAAGTAAAACCCCGTGTATATATCTCGGAGCAAAGTAAAACATAATTTACTTTGAAATACACGGGATTTTTAATGAACGTGCCTTAATTATTATTTGTTCACCGGCTCGAGTGGTAGAATTTCTTTTGGTAACAAATTAATTATGGCTAGAAATATAAACTGATATTTTAGTTAAAAATGTTGTCTAATTCTGATTATAAGAGTTTAAGATTTTATGCGATATTTATGTCATAAATTACAGATCGATTTTTAAGGAACGTTGTTTTTTATTCGAGACTTAACTTTATTTGATGAGATTCGCTTCTTTATTAAAATCAAACTGTGTTTTATTATATTTTAAACATATCATCAAACAAAATTGTCTTGGTTTCAGAATTACTTTCTCATTTATAATATTAACAAGGATTAGGATGTCATTATAAATTTTTAGTTTAGTTTTTTTTAAAAAGACAACTCCCGCATTAGGAATATAAATTCCTGTGTCGCGGGGGACATACAAACATACATGAAACGGACACAAAGAACACCCAGACTCAGAACAACAAATTGTGAATCACACAAAGTGTTGTCCTCCGTGGGATTTGAACCCACGACACTTGGCGTAGTAGGAAGCGGCGTGGCGACCGCTTAAGCCACTAGGCCAACCGTGCAGTCAAATTGACAAAAAAAAGTTTTGATAATATTTTTCTTTGTTAAATTGTGAATTATTTAGATGCTTTTCCATTTCCATCGAGGACATCGGTGCTACAAAACAACACACACACGTGTTAAGATGATGAAAAATATTATATTCTCGTAGTACGACTGGTAGACTGTCACATTTATTGCGTTCAACTTGGAACATAATTCGACTTTTTATTATTGGGACTGCTTACGTTATGAATGTTATTTTTACTCTCCAGTCACACGTAACTATTAATAAATTCTTGAATACTTCTCGTGTGTAATTTAAATACGAGAGATGAAATTTTGATAGCGTGCGTGGTAAGTTGTAATAACTAAATGATTATGTCTGTTTCATCATAGTATATTAACATTTACATATTTCGTATAATCAAATATCCATATAGAGGCAATGAGAGGGTATGCGTTATACCTATGTTATTTTCACTAGCGTTTCAAGTGTTTATATACTTAAGTACTCATTATTTATGTTAGACTTGAAGAGAGAGGAGTACCCTTAGTGATATTTTTGTTTTCAGCAATCTTTAAGGAACACCTAAGTGCTTCAAGGTCTTTTAAAATATAGGGACTAACGTAAGCTTCAAGTATTGAAACCATTAAAGTGAAGTTGGTGGAACCGAACATTATACTTGTTTACTAAACTACGTACTTAAAAATTACTCGTGGCAAAATTCCCGAAGAAGAAGCTTTTTAAACAACTAAAATTTGTTTAGCTTCACCCTCATAATACGAGAAAACGTACTCGCAAACCAACGACTTTGGAGATTGGGCATATTGGATAGAGGAAACATAAGCCTGAAGGGAATGCAATGAAAAACGGTTCTATTAAATCTATCAGTGATTAATGAGAGTGAGTAACAGCTCTAGAATATTATGGTCGGGTATCAACAACTCACAATAGTTATAACCGAACCCTTTGTACCCTTATACTAAAAAATTAGTTAAGTGCGTGTCAGGCCACGCTTAGAACAGGGTTCCGAAGTCACCTATAATGGTAGGTGGATTTAAAATCGTGTACAACAGATAATTGTTATGTTTACTTTATTTGTACGAATTTCTTTAAGTGAGTGCATTTTACAAGTTAAGCCCCTATAACTTCTGAAACGAAAAAGTTTTCAAAACCGCTATAGTTTTCCTTGAAAGTTCAATATATGTACTACTACACGATTCATGATTTTTTTTCAGATTTTTTAAGCCTGTCGTTTGGCTTTTGGAGGGGGAGACACCCAGTTTTTACAAAAAAATGCGCTTTCAAGTTGATTAACTCGCAAACAGATACCTGAATCGAAAAATTGTATTAAAAACCTCACAATATTTTTTAAAGGCCTATCTAATGATACCCCACTCGATGGGGTAGACACGAGAAAAAAAAACATCCCCATTTTACATGTAGGGGAGGTACACCAAATTTTTCATAATTCTATTGTAGCACTTTGTTTACGTAATTACAATACATATTCAAGCAAGTTTCATCTTTCTAGCACCTACCGTTTGAGTGGTAGGTCTAGTACGGACGGAAATGCCGAATGTATAAGGGTTCCGAGTCTTGAACCCGTAAAAAGATGTTTATTACACCTTTCCTTTTCCACAAAACATACACACAAATACGTAATTATCGAAAGTTATGGTAAACATCGTAATATATACGTAATATAAATATTCCAACTTAGTTTCTCTATTCATTGAGAACAGTAAAAATAGTAACAGGTTATTTTATCATGTCATAAATCATTGATTACTTAATAAATATAGTATATTTTGGATGGTAAACACAATCATGTCTGCCAACACTTTACTAGATAAGGAAACTCCAACCAACAAAGATGGCACGCGACCGAGATTTGACGGATTTGGCCTAGTTTATTGGATATACGAAGTATGACGATCCTGGGCCGAGCTCTCACACCATGCAGTGTTACAAATACACAACTGACTGATAAGTACCGATATGTGTCAAGACTTCGACAAACTTTCGCTTCTATACAATTTTCAATTTGCTTTATATTTTTAAATTTATACACCATGTCGTTATTCGGTCAGTTTTCCCTCATAACGTATGTAATTATCATTTGAAAGTCCTTTACAGAAATCTTTTTGAATGAATTTTACAATAGTCTTAGACGGTGAGGCCCGGAACTATGTATGAGTATATAGCTCATGCAAATCAATTAATTAAAATAAAATATAAAAATATATTAATTCGTCAACCTGTACATCAAAATGTGTTGTTGATCTACTGTTCGCTTGCAAAAGTGTAATTTCCTTTGACTAAGGGCCACAACACACTGGCTACTTTTAGCATCGGCAATCGACAACTAGTCGCTTTTTAGAAGCTAAATACGGCGACCGAACGCTCTACACCGCACACTTAAAAACGCCAAACGCGGAGATTGAGTCGCTTTTTAGAAGCGCGACACAGCAGCTGAACGCTACTCTCCGCACACATTCGGATGCCGGTAGCATCGATTTGGCATCTGAGCAGTCGCTAAAACGCGCGTTTCCGATATCGCGATCGAACGCAGGAAGTCGCTAAAACGCGATGCAGCATCGATGCAGTCGCCAAATCGCCGATCGTCGATGCTAAAAGTAGCTAGTGTGCTGTGGCCCTAACTCGGTGGAGCAGTGGTAGCGTGTATGACTGCAGTTCTTAAGGTCTCGGGTTCGATTACCGGGACAAAATGTTTTTGTGATCCACAAATATTTGTTACGGAGTTTGGGTGTTTTTATGTATGTATGTATATAAAAAAAAGTATATTTATGTACCCATAATAGCCTTAAATTATTGCATGTTTTAATTCGTACCTTTCTATAGTTATAAAGTAGTGATTATTCGATTATCAAAAGAACAAACCAATCGACTGAAGGAACTAACCCCTGTTGTGATCAATTAAAAGGTAACAGTATTTTGTAAACGTGGTATGTACTGTACATACACGCTGACATGCGACTAAGATGCAAGCAGAGTGCTACCGTGCCCGTTTTCTAATAAAAACTTTAACAACTACTATTTTGAGACGCGTATGTGTAAATCAGAATACATCTCAAATAAAAATAGAGATGTGTCACATTTAGCTGTGGCATTCCATTGCGTAGCAATAGCGTTATGTTTATCGAGAGAGAAGCCAGGTTATTTAATGTTTCGATTGACCCATTATGGCGGTCAAGTATTATTACTATTAAACTGTTTATCAACTACTATTAAGTTTAGAGTGCGCAAATGATTGCGCGGGCGCGTATTGGCTGCGTCGCCCGAGTGTCGTAAACTCCAGCGGTAATTCGGTTTTCACATGTCCGCATCACTATTATAATGTTGTGTTTATATTTCGTATGTGACTCAACTGCCTATATTCAGAGCTACGGCGACGCAACATCTTGCGATTTTCATTTTAAAATATTTTCTTATAAAATATTAATGACTCGAATCGTATAATCTTATTTGTATCAGAGTGGCAAAATCTTTCTAATAAAAGGCTTATTTATAGTCGCCCGCGGCTCTGCCCGCGTGTAGGTTATCGCAGTAAATAGAAGCCTATGTGTTAATCTGTGATAATATAAGCTATATTATTGCGAAGTTTCATCAAAATCCATTCAGAAGTTTTTGCGTGAAAGAGCAACAAACATTTATAATATTAGTAGGATTGATGAAGTCTATTGATGTGACATGATGTCTAAGTGTTAAAAAAAATCTTTGAGCTCTAGGCTCTAATGTTTAACTTTATGAAATTTCATTTGAATGAATTTTTAAATAGCAACCACTCATTTATATCATTTGAAAAATTGATAAACAACACAACATACACGAAAAATAATAAGAGTTCGCGAGGGAAATATACAAGATCGAAAATTGTACAACGTGACTTTTGCTAAAAAGCTTTTTAACTAAAGCCCTTCAAAAAGATCGTGACACCTTTGACGCCGGGTTTTGAGTCGTGGATATATGAAGACTTGAAATTTCGTTGAGAACGGTATATTCCGCGAAGGTCGGGAATAATCTTTTCGGAAGGTCGGGTCTTTGGCTCAAGATATTACGATTTAGTATCTACTACCTTTAGTTTTAGTTTCCGTTGTATTATTTATTATCATTTTACTGGAAAAACATACAGACGGACATCAATTTAAGAAATTGCTTTTCTGATGTTAGCATCGTACCTATTCACTTTTAATATCATTAGTAAAAATAACTGTTGATTTGTCATTAGAAACGGATACTTTATTTATTTACTTTTATTTACTTTTGTTGATAAAGTCTGTAGGATACAAAGAACAATAAAATAAACGTTTTTCTTTCTTTCTTTCTTTCAATAGTGTTAAGTAAAAATACTACTATTCTCCTTCAAAACGACGAGCGTCTATAGTATCCATCCCACTAAACTGAACTAAAACTGATCATATATGTACATATATGATATCAAAGTTTGTTAAACTGGTTATATTACGATTGGTTTGCCGATAAAACGCCAGCGGGGTGGCAGTATTCCACTATGATCTATTAATAGAATTAGGACTATAAATGATGGTAACAAAATGGTCTTTGTGAAATTTCTCGGTGGTCTAGTCTAGTGGTTAACGTATGTTGTTACTTGTTGTTTGATCAAGAGGTCTCGAGCTCAAATACCGGGTCGGGGCAAGAGTGTTATTGGGTTCTTAAAGGAAATTCTTAATAACAGCCCGGAGTATGGAAGTTTAGCGGTGAATCACGCATGCGCCTCGGAGAGCACGTTAAGCCGTCTGTCCCGGTTGTCATGAACATCAATGACAATCGTTATTTTGTATTCGAATATACTAACAACTAGATCAACTTTGGAATTGCGGTTTTTCCTCTCGGTGGCGGTGGCGGAGGTCCGATGCCAGTTGCTGCGTGAAAAACTTATATCATATACTCGTAAAACTGGTTGAACTAGTAGTCAACCCCAAATAATCTTGGGAATAAAGGCTAACAAGAAAAAGTAAGTTTTAGAATAATATAAAAGTAATGGATACTAAAGAATCCTATTTCATTTGACGTAAAAATAAGTTAATTGGAAATTCCGAGCGTCCGATCTCACGAAAACGAAAGTGCTACAAGATATTACATTTCAAATATCAGTTACACTAATTCGAATGATTCTGTTCAACGGTTCACTTATATATTTTATAGTTGATTGTTTCTCGAATTTAAAACAAAAGTATTCATTTTCTACTCAAATAAAAGATATGGAAATGTGTCTGTTTACAATTTCAATTCAACTTATAAAACATACTACATAGTATAAAACAAAGTCGCTTTCGCTGTTCCTTTGTATGCTTAAATCTTTAAAACTACGCAACGGATTTTTATGAAATTTTCTTTAATAGGTAGAATGATTCAAGAGGAAGGTTTTTATGTATAATACATGCATAATATAGTAGATAATAATTTTAGAGGTTTCTAATGTGATGTTTTTTACGCTTATATTACAAACGCTGGCTGTACGAGATAGATCAAAATAATGTACTACAGCATTGCACATCTTAAAAAGGTCTACAAAAAAGTCCGCGACGGTATATGTCTATCTCTTATCGATAACCCACAATAACCATTTTTCTTTTTTTTTCTTTTTACTAGAAATAATAGTTTATTTACGAAGCGATTATAGGCAACACAGTATTAATCCTTATCCAATTAAGTTCCTTAAATACATTGTGTATTGAATATAGATTAATATGGCCAGTTACAGTATGTAATTTAAATTAATACTTTTGAAGATATTACAGATTTAAAAGGCGGTACCGGCCGGGGCGTGTTAGTTGGCGCTGCTGTCGATTTGTCACTATCAGTTAATATCTAAACAAAATACTTTATTATAAAATAATATTCTAAGGCGGTTCCGTTTTTTGCCATTTGGCAACGGAACCCTAAAAAGTAACTTATCCTATGTTTTAGACTATATTACTATATTACATTACTATACTATATTATATACAATAATAAGCGCGGTTAACACCACAGGGCTCAGCTAATGTTAATATAATTAAAGGTTAGCTACACTATTTCGCTTGATCTATCAAAGCGTAATATTTTCATTATATAACTTGCATATATTTGCCTATAATATATCGGATCGGCATACGTTTATGATTACTGCTTTTCACGTTTGAGTTGTAGTTTTATGTCTTACAACTCGTAACCTACCTAAGTAAAATAGGCTATCTAAAAATAATTCAAATCGGACTGGAAGAATCATGTAGGTACGTACTCGTGAACAAACACAATTTTTTTGTGCCACACTATTAGGATCATCGTCTTTATCTTCCTTCTCTTTTTTTGTACAATATTATTTAGGTTCGGCTGCTAGTTTAACCAGTTTTGCATGATTATCAGTTTTCCAGCTTAAGGCTTTGGAATATTGCAAACTGAAGTCGAAGGTTGAACTGATTTTTTTTAGGGCAATGGCTTCCCAATAGCAACGATTGCTATAGGTGTTCATGACAACCGGGACCGACGGCGTAACGTTCTCTCTGAGGCACGGGTGTGAAACACCTCTAAACTTACATACTCTATACAGTGGCGTAGCGTGCCTCGGCGGGACCTCGTATAAAAATTTGTTTGGGGGCCTTTATGACAGGTCAAGATTTCTCACCAAAGAAAAAAGAATGTTTGCAAAAAATCAAAAGAAATATTTATTCATCATTAATCTGTCACTTTGTTTAAAATTTTTACAATAATAACAATTCAAATTAAATATACACTCTTCTCGCCTTTTTTTCGGCTAAGTGTTTAATTACTTTTGAACGCACGCTTAACGCAGAAAAAAAAATGACTTTTGTCATTTCTAAAATAAAAATATGAATTAGGAAGTTTTATTAATTTTTGGGGGCCCCCGTGTTCCGGAGGCCCCGTATAATTGATACGGCAGATACGGCGGTAGCTACGCCACTGACTCTATCAATACTAATACAATAACACGTTATTAGTGAATTATTATCGAGTACAACCATTAATAATATTACTAATTGTTATTGCTGATAGCGGTTTTAACAAATGCAAAAGCCATGATTGTATAAAACTATAAAATAACTAACTGATGACCGCGGTTTTTATCTGCCGATATACACACAAAATTTCATACAAATCGGTCCAGCCATTACGGAAGGATTTTGTAACAAACACGCGACACTTGAATTAAATTTATTAGACACAGTTAAGCAGCTTACATCACTGCCAAGAGAAGGAAAACTTGAAACAAACCCTTTACCAACCCGTCTGGCCAGGTGGTATAGTAGGCCAAAACCTGCTTTCTAAGGAGAGACCTATGTCCAGCAGTGGACTGTTAAAGGCTGTTGATGATGATGATAATGGTGATGATGATACAGTTTATTACTATGTTCCCGGATTAGGCTATTTGCATTATTATTTACTAGCTTTCCGCCCGCGGTTTCATTATTTTATATCGCGCGACACGGTAAGGGTAGATTAAACAATCTTACATGATTTTATGTTTGCTAATAAGGAACTTCGACACAAACTTTCGTCCCCTATTTCAAACCCAGAAAGAAGGGTTTGAAATACCTTTGTTTTCGCGATAAAAAGTATCCTATGTCCTTTCCCTAGTTCAGTTCTCTCTTTATACCAAATTTCATTAAAATCGGTTCAGTGGTTTAGGCGTGAAAGCGTAACAGACAGACAGACAGACAGAGTTACTTTCGCATTTATAATATTAGTAGGGATTACTTGCCGAGTCCCATGGTGTTACGTGCTGTTAAGGTTCGAGCACATTATGCCGGGCCGCAGCGTGTCGGGGCGGGCCGCATCGCACAGACGCAAATCCGCGTCGCAATAATGCGAGCCGCTGCGGCCCGACACAGTGTGCGATAATTCATACAATTTGTATTGAATGAATGATGATTATGATGATGATGTATTGAAGCGATTTGAGCGGATTTTTGCGCTCCGCCCCGACACGCTGCGGCCCGGCATAATGTGCTCGAACCTTTATTGTAATAAATCGTGAGTAAGGCTGCGGAGCTTAGCCAGTTCTAAAAAAAAGTAGTCTAAGTTACTCCTTATGACATTAGCTATCAGTCAAAGAAAGTCCTGTATGAATCGGTCCAGCCCTTCCAGAAATTTTACGGTACAAACGGACAGACAAATTTCAAAAACAGATTATTTGATTAAGTACTGTATTTACTTTGATACGCATTTAGTAAAAAGCCTCGTTGGTCTAGTGGTTAGCGTATGCGACTGCTAATCAAGAGGTCTCGGGTTCAAATCCCGGGTCAGGCCAAAAAGTGTTTTTGGGATTTTCTTAGGAAATTCCTAATAGCTGCCCGGAGTTTGGAAGTTTGGCGGTGATTCACGCCCGTGCCTCGGAGAGCACGTAAAGCCGTCGGTCCCGGTTGTCATGAACATCTATGGCAATCGTTATTGGGAAGTCAGTGCCCTCAAATATACTGACAACTAGTTCAATCTTCGAATTTCAGTTCTCCCTTAGGGTTGCGGAGGTCCGATGCAAGTCGCTCCGTAGAAAAACTGAAATTCAGGTAAAACCGGTTGAACTAGTAGCCGACCCCAAATAAACTTGGGAATAATGGCTAGGAGGATAGAGGACGCATTTAGTAAAAAACTGTTCCTTTCCAAACTGCCTTGTCTCGGCAGAGGTCTCGGGTTCGATTCCCGTGTCGGACCAAATATTTGTGTGATCAAAAAATATTTGTTTCGGAGTATGTGTGTTTTCTATGTATAATATGTATGTACAAAAAAAAGTGTGTTAATGTATTTATATCAGTTGTACGGGTGGGAACTGAACCCATAATACAAGCTCTGCTTAGTTTGGGACTAGATGTCGTTGTGTGTTAGATGCCCGAAATATTTATTTATTTATTTATCAGACAAAGAAAGTACGCATTTAGTAAAAAACTGTTCCTTTCCAAACAGACGTCCTTTCTAAGGAAAGATCCGTGTCCAGCACTGGATTTTAAAAAGCTATTGACGTAATGAGATCTAACATTGGTATTTTTTTAATTCATTAGTCAGTTCATTAGAACCTATGGTATATAGAAATAAACAATTTTCGATTTTGCAACGTATATTATATACATTTAGAAGGTAAATACGCCACAAATATTCTTTATCATTTTAACATTTCGAGTAAGATTTTACTGCCTCGTTGGTCTAGTGGTTAGCGTATGCGACTGTTAATCAAGAGGTCTCGGGTTCAAAGCTCGGGTCGGGCCAAAAGTGTTTTTGTGATTTGCTTAGGATATTCCTAATAGCAGCCCGGAGTTTGGAAGTTCGGCGGTGATTCACGCCCGTGCCTCGGCGAGGGAAGTCAGTGCCCTCAAATATACTGAAAACTTGTTCAATCATCGAATTTCAGTTCTCCCTCACGGTTGCGGAGGTCCGATGCCAGTCGCTCCGTGGAAAAACTGAATTTTAGGTAAAACCGGTTGAACTATTATCCGACCCCAAATAATATTGGGAATAAAGGCTCGCAAGATGAAGTAAGATTTTAGAACATTAAAATGACAAGTCGTAAACAATATTATCAGTATATTCGAAAGCTTTACTATAGTTGCAATACAAATATTCTAGAGTAAAAATTAAAAACGGATACGAAAAACTATTTGTTTTTTTTTTATTGTAGGTAGACCCAATGGCTTTAGCCCTCCTGAGAATAGACAAACCCAAGGAGTGGGACGTTACGTGTTGTTGATGATGAATAGTGCCTCTTTGGAATTATTCAACTACATTTCCAAATGTGTTGTGATATGCTGTATAAAATAACGAGTAGTATTTATGATATTTTGTGGGCCTTTACAAAGTAAATTCTAGAAAAGAGAAATCCAAAAACGTTTGGTTTCTGCATGTTTCTTTTAAATAAAATTTAATAACAATTATTAACTACTCAGAAACAAATGCAGCTGTTAAAGACGCAGTGTATTAATTATGGTCATTTTGATTAAATATTTACTTCACATAGCTGATATGTATTGTTTTAATGTATTTGTATACTAAGTATGACAGTATTATTATAGTATCAATAATTCAAGCAAGTACAACTTCACTAATTTTATTGTCAGTATAGCTGCTTTCCGTTATTGAATGCTTTATTACATTGTTTTACAGGTGTTCAATTTTATTATTTCGCTTTTCATCAATTCAAACTTTTGGACAGAATAATTAATACTTCAGTAACTATCCATAATGTATTTCCACATCTATTTATATTTTTAACCGACTTCAAAATAAGGAGGAGGTTCTCAATTATCGTCGGAATCTTTTTTTTTATGTATGTTCAGCGATAATTTCGTCGTTTATGAACCAATTTCAAAAATTATTTTTGCTTTGGAATGGGCGTAGCTTACAGGTGGTCCCATTATCACCATATCGGAATCTGATGATGGGATCCCAAGGAAATCGAGGGAACTCCTCAAATATCATAGGCACAATTGTCGCGATTTGGGTACTCGAAATAGGGGGAGTCGGTTCCTTTTTGTTAAAATTATATATTATGTTACTTTCAGATATATATATTTTACGACGTTATATCTGGTATATTATTAACCAGTATTTTAGATTTAATTAGAATACACTGGATACTTCTACTAGTCTGACACCTCATGATCCTACGAGTATACTACGGTGTCGATAGTGCGGACGCCATTGTCGCTCTCGTATTAAACTTTACAGTCATGCTAACACATTGCCAACGAGATGTTGTTTGAATCATTTGAAATTGTGTTAAGTTCTGTAATAAGATCTGTCTGGATAATCTTATGGGTATTTTTTATTTGTAAAAATCATTATTAATATACATCCGCCAGCCTCTCGCAGGCGCAGCGCCGGTCTTCATCAAGGCTGGCCCAATCCAATGACCAGCTCATTGTAATGAGCCGCGATTAGTACTACTTCAAGGAGCCCAGATCTCCAGAAAGTTTACCCGCCCCTGAAAGGGCGAGAAGAACACTACGACTCATGGTCTAATACATATCAAATTTGTATCCATGTAGCATATGCTGCTAAATTCAAAGGCTTATACATATTTTAAAACCACTTTCTTATAGATATGGTGCTATTTTATTATATTTTACAAAATATTTACACAATTTTTGTAAATAATAAATAGGTAGGAACTTATATTTTGCATTCTCATTCTTAAAACTGCAAAAAATACAACTCTAAAAAATGACAGTTTTTAAAAATCAGAAGATAATAGTAATAGGAAGTGTGACATAAAGTGGACGTCTATGCTATAAGGGGGCAAATATCTAAGGTAGTTAACCTTCAAGTACTGCGATCGAAGTCATCAAGGTTGCATTTAAATGTAAATTATGAAACGGTAAAACGGTCGGCGAATGTAACAAGCAATTTCCTAATGGATATTTTCATTAAATATTACTTATACGATATCCATCGATAAATGTCACTACCGACCATTTAGCACATTTCTAAAACATATTTTTAATAAAATTACGACGTTTCTTTATTGGATTTTGTTTACAGTTTTGTCATTTTCAATTTATAATATAATTTTAGACTTAAAATTTGGGAATTTATGACGTCATCATCATAATAGTCGTCAACAGCTCCAGTGAAACTGTAACAGTTCACTGCTGTATATGTACAGCAGTGAACTGAACTATAAGACGCTGGCCGTTTTGGGAGTAATCTCTGCATATACTAATATTGAAAATTCTTTTTCTAATAGAAAGTCACATTACTTATTAGTGTCATAGGTTTGATTAACCCGAAAACGATTATCGTGATATTCCCCATACATGTCGGTAAACTCGCCGGCAAAAGCTACTTCATAATCTATGTATATCTTAATTAATTTACAAAAATCAATTAGAAATTAAGTAATCGTCTCCATTCAAGTGAATTAGTATGCATACGCACGAATCAATCAATAATCGTACACGCTAATATTATCAAGCTGCCTCTTGCATTATTTAAATTATCGTAGCTTTCTCAAACAATTTCATCCACAATATTATGCTGTCGTAGTCTGGAATGTCCTGCTGCTTAATAGTACGTGATCGTTCATGATGGCCTATAAGAGCATAGCGTAGCAATTCTAATAAATTTTGTCGTTGGTGTTTTTAAAATTTGTCAAGGAAGCTTCTCTTTAATCATGCAAATCTATCTATATTTAGGTATGTATTTACAAAAAAAAAGAATGTTAATGTATTTATATCAGTTGTTTAGTACCCATAATACAAGCTCTGCTTAGTTTGGGACTAGACGATGTTGTGTGTAAGATATTTTTTTTTTTTTTTTTTTTTTTTTTTTTTTTTTTTTTTTTATCCGAAATATTTATTTATTATTATTATTTATTATATATATATATAAAAATGAATCCCTATTTCCCTTGGTCACGCCATTACGCGTGAACGGCTGGACTGATTTCGCTAATTTTTTTGTATAATATTCGTTAAAGTACGAGGATAGTTTTAAGGAAAAAAAAATACAAATTATCTTATAAGTTTCACTGGAGGGGTTCCGAAAATGCAAAACAATTAAGTGACGTTGAATCGACTGTTAGGCGGTACGAAGTTCGCGGGGTCAGCTAGTACCTAATATAAAATATATTGTCACTAATGAACGTAAAAGCTGTTTAGCCATAACAAACTGAAATTCTTCTAATAGTCCAAGATCTCAGAGCGATCAGACATAACTTATTTTCACATGGATGAAACCTTAACAACTCAGTAGCGACTAGTGTCCTTTTAATACCTGCGTGCTTGTGGAGCTTAAAAGGTATTTACTAATTGTACAACTATCATACAAGGAAACCTCAATAATTCCTCTGTAAAGTTACTACTGCAGTCGGGCTTAGTTAAATTAACTATTCATACTAAATGAATATAACTAATATGATAACATAATAATGAACATTCTACTGAACCGACTTTTTAGTCATTTTGAACGTGGTTGGAGAAAATTCTCAATAATAAAAATAAACTTTCATACTTAACTCTTTTATCGCAGATAGATTTAAAGATACATCTTGATGCAGATTAGTCATTGTATAGATAATTATTTTATTAAAATCAAATAAGACGTTTTCAAGAAAGCGCTTGTTAACTGTAGTGAGTTTTAGTCCGTTAATTTTTTTCTGTATTTCATTCATTTAATTCAAAAAGGTATACAAAATGAATAAATGGTAGTATTTTGTTACAGAAATCATGATTTAGCGAATCCTATTCCACTCCCTGAATCCGAAATTTATTATTTATATACCAAGGAATTCAGTTAAGTCACTTCAATTTGTTAATAGCCATGAAACGGTTGTGACTTTGTAATTTTTCAAGGATTGTTTTTTTCATTTTCCTCCCTTTGAGCTTAACTAAAAAGCAGTCAAATAAAGTAGCTAATTTACTGCAAAGATACATTGAGTGCCCTAAGAAGAAATTCAAAAAGGTTACCTAAATAGAAAACACTTTTTCTGGTTCTATATTCATTAAGTACATCATCATCATCATCAGCCTATCGCAGTCCACTACTGGACATAGGCCTCCCCATTGCCCACCACTCTGATATATTTTGGAATTCTCGCATCCAGCTCCTGCCAGCCATCTTACGCAGGTGGTCACTCCACCTCGCTTGTGGGCATCCTACACTACGTTTACCGAGACCTGGTCTCCACTCCAGTACATACATATTTACATACAAATTAATTATGAATATTGATTAAAAAACTGTACTCGTTTTAGAAATAAAAAGTAGAAATATTAAATAGAAAAAAACAAGGAAAAAAAACAAAAGCGTAGTATCCATCAAGATAGATACTACGCTTGCATACTACGGGCACAATACAAACAATAAATAAATGATTTTATTGATAACCAAGAAATTATTAATAATATTATACTCTAGATACACTACCATGATCTTCAGCAGCTACTTCACCAGTTATTCACCAACCAACAACTAAACAAAGTCATTTGCAATAATTTAAAATCACTTTATTTCAGTTTTAATAACCGACCTTAATAAGGAACACAACACAAAATCCATAAAACATGACAATAGCCACGTGTCAGTGTTTGTACACGCCTTAATTGGCAGAAACACAATTATCAAAGTGGACAAACATGCTTATACATAAACCGTGTGACACTGTTTACCGCCGTTATTACACTAAGGCCAAGTCAGGTGTCAGCTATCACCCAAGTCTTCATAAAAAAGATAATTCAATTAATTGGCTGTCGTTGGTTAACATTGGTTGATAACCGAAACAACAATTAAGTAGATTGGACAAACTATTTGGCGATATTGCTAATGAATTAACAGATAATATTCTAACTATATTGTGACGTATTTGAGAGAAAACGTATCGATAACAATACAAATGATTATTTATCAATTGTTTGATAATGTTATCAAAAAAATAAATAAATAACAAAATAATGTCCCAGTGCTGGACTCAGAGAGGGTTAAGGCCATGAGTCCCCACGCTGGCAGAGTGCAGGTTGGGGACTGGTAAGACATGTTGTGTGTACGTAATCTTACCGATGGATGTTTTTAAACTGCCTGAAGGTTTAATGTGTTTAAGGACAGTTGCGTTTTATTTGACTACCTATCTTAAAAAAGATTTATACATATATAATTGTACATAACATAACTTTGATAAAACTTTTGGAAAGTTGGACACACGCGATTGTCTGTGATGTGACTTGTTCAAAACTTATTTAACAAGTAGCGTCACTGTGGATTGTCAGATTCTTTAAATATTTATCAAATTTTTCGCATGAATTAATGGATGGAAAACGTAGCTGTTAATATAAAATAAAATGTGGGACAGGTAGTCCACGCATTGTCAAGGTCGTTAGTCATTCCACATATAATTACTACCTAGATAACATACCTATAAGCAAGTTCCCAAAGTCTCCGTAATATTTTCCATTGAAAGTTAACTCGAAACGTTCATGGTCAAGCACAAACCGATTAGTGTAATTATGCTTCAGCCACGGACAGCGATAATGTCAAAACTGTCACATGTCTAATACTGAAAGAGGAAAAGTGGACATTATGTAGATATTTATGGTGTCATCACTATAGAAATGGAACGTAAATGGTGGAACATACTGGATGTTTCACCATTCACGAAATGAATAGACAACGATAGCATTGTAACTTGAAAAACAATAGACTGGTCCATTAGTAGAAAAGGATTCTAACTGAAATAAAACTGCCTATTAATTCGGTCTCACATCATCAACATCTGGACATAAGACTCTTCCTTTGCACACCACTTTGATCGATTTTGGGCTTTTCGCATCCAGCTCCTGCCAGCAGGCTTGGGCGAGTCGTCACTCCACTCCTGGCCTGTGGGCGTCCTACACTACGTTGGCCGAGTCTCACATGTTAATTATAATTGGGCTTAGACAGATTGCATTGCTATGAAGCAAAAAGTACTGGCATTAGGAAAATATGCAGAGACAAAAAACATGGGTGAGACCAGTTTTTTTTTGTAAAATATGCTAAACCGAAGGTTATATAGAAAGGTATAAAAATACCAAGTTATGTCTATCTATAATTATATAATTCTCATCTTCTGCATACTAAGATTATTTAAACAGCAGACAACGGAGGTATTATATAGTCAGTTGGTGCCAACTATGCAGGCGATGTCTCGCGTAAATGTGCAGAATTTGTTGAAAGATCAGTACTTACTAGCGCCAAATTTCATATGGCAAATTTAGAAATATCTGTTAATTTAATAAATAATTCAAGGTATGCGGAAATCTCTGATCGTTAAAATAGATTGTTGTGACAAATTATATTCATCGCTGTTCTCAAGTTTATTATTATTTTACAAAATTAAAGTAAATTATTTAGCAATAGGGAGGCGTCACAATTTAATCCTCTGGCAGTTTCCCAGGTCCCTACTGATTAATAAACGTCACTTGTAATTAATGTTTACCCTATTTCGAATCATGGTATTATTTCTGTAATCGAGTTTTCTAGTTTAAGGAAATGCCAGCAGCAGACAGCAGTCCGGTGTTTAGAAAATGGGGGTAATAGCCCCTGTGTTTCGGAGCAAAAAAGCCATCGGTCCTGCCTTTGATCTCTCCCCGTCGTGTCAGATAAATGTCCCACCGAATTATGAGAGGGAAGGAAAAGAATGTGCACCACTTTTTGCCTACACATTTCTGCACTATAATATCTCCTGCGTAGCTAGCTGGTCTCCATCGAGACTGCTGATATCTGCTAGAAATGTATGTAATTCAACCTAATTTCTGCTCACACTTTTTATGTACTGCCGACCCGATACGACCTTCAAGATCTTCCTTTCTCAAAGGGCAGGATTGGCGCCTGTGACTCCTAAGTATGGCAATTTTAGACGACGACTTGCATACATCACGTGACTTGCCTGCTCGCTTGCCCGCTGTCATATTATTTTATTTTTTAATTTTGCCAACCGAAATTACTGTACTCTGTCTGATGGAAAGCATGAGCAGAATCCAGGAGTAGGGGCCACCATGCTCATTGTGAGTTTAGGCAATGTATGGTGACCCATAACATTGCGGCCTGGTTAGATCTCTGCAGCTTTTTCCCGGCCTTCGATGTCCGGGAGAATGATGCAGAAGAAAGAAAGAGGATGTAGAATGATTGGAAGTAAATTTGGTGACACGAAAGTGATTAGCCAACAGGTTAGATCTATACTAGCAGGATAGAGATATACTTTCCAAGGCATGTTATCAACCATGATCACTATTGTTTAGCAAACCGCTATTTTCTTTCAAATACATAATACCTGGACGATCAAGCTTTGTCAGTTACTATTGTTTATTGTTTACAACGCCATTAATTCTCTCAAATAGGTATAGTGTTGCTGTGTTGGTGTACCAACTACCAACCAACTAAGTATTACTGAAATAATAGTATAGAAATAGAAATGTATGAAAATCTGCTTTCCCCCAAACATACTACTAATATAAATCGTGTTTTCATCCCCTTAAACCCGCATATAACACATTTCAGAGAAATCGTTAGAGCCGTTTCAGAAATCTATTAATATATATACAAGAATTGCTCGTTAAAAGATATAATATTAGATAGATAAATGAAGAGAAGACTAAATTGTTTTATTTTTAATCCCTGCTGTGCTGAAGTTTACACAACAGCAATGATTGGCTATCAGTATCACATTATTTTTGATTTGTAAAAGTACGAAAAAAAATTTAAATTACGAAAGTTTTAGTTTCAATTATTGTCAGTAAATCATTTTTTTCGATATTAGACCATGTAACCGAACTCCTATTTACCGGTGTCAATGTACCTAATCAAATAAAAATCATTAAATAGTTTATTATATTCTAAATTTTCATATTAAGTTTCTGTACTGTTTTGCTGGGTTTATAGAACCCAAGTAAATTATTTTATGTTCAGAATTTAACTATCAATATTACATACTTATTTTTTAACGCAAATAGGCGTAAGTAACAAAAAGGGAAGTCTAATATATCTTCTTCTTAGTCGTTCCCTCAATGCTGAGGATCGCGACCACAAGTTATGAGCTTCCACTTCGTGCGGTCATACACAAGAGTGGACCGCACGGTGCATGCTGCCGCCCACCGCCTCCTTCACAGTATCACTCCAACGTGTAGGTGCCTTGCCTAGAGCACGTCTGCCGTCCATTTGCCCAACAATGATCTGCTACTCCAGACTGTGCCTTGAGGACCGCATAATATGCTGAAGAAGCTTAGGGCTCGTTTCCGGCAAAGTGAGGACGGCCGCGTCGTGATGTTGATCTCTTTTAATAATAATATATCAGTCCTTACTTTATAAAGCGGAATAGTTTTGTATCATTAACATCATTGGTTTAGGGATAAACTATATTCTAATTATATGGTTATGTTATCATACGCATACGTTAAGACAGACAAAACTGTTAAAATGGTTTTTTTTTGTGTTAGTACCATTTTTACTTTGATATATTAGCATTTAGTAAAAACTGTTAATTAATAATAAATGATAATAATAAATATTTTGGACATCTTACACACATCATCTAGTCCCAAAGTAAGCAGAGCTTGTGTTATGGGTACTAAACAACTGATATAAATACATGAACATTTTTTTGTTGTAAATACATTCATATTATACATAGAAAACACCCAGACTCGAATCGACACCAAAACCTCTTGATCAGCAGCCGCATACGCTAGCCACTAGACCAACAAGGCTGTCAATTTGATATTACATACTTACAGACATTCCAATTATATTTATTTGTATAGATTTAAGCGGTGTCGGCAAAGTAATACAAGGGTGCGGCAACACGATATGGCAATCATCACCCTACGTCTCGGTCCCTGAAAATTTAACCGAATCCAATTGAATTTAAATTGCTGTTTAACAGACCATTTAAGACTCGGAAAATCCATTTAAAAATGAAATTACATTATTATGTACATTATTTTTATATTTAAAATTAAATACATAAACGTATGATTAGCCTACATCTCAAATTGTTTGCAGTTAAACTCCTCCGAAACGGCTTGACCGATTCTCATGAAATTTCGTGTGCATATTGGGTATGTTTGAGAATCGGACAACATCTATTTTTCATAGTCCTAGGACTCGAGCAGAGCCGCGGGCATCAGCTAGTTTTTTTTATAAAATTAATGAATGCATACATTTTTCACCGAAGTATTTGAATTGAAATACATATTTATTTATATTTTATTTCAACACTTAAACGGGCTCAATTAGAGGGAAGCCAGGTAGGTTAAATTTTGCATCAAATTAGATATGGTTTACTTGTATATGTTGACGGCCTTGTTGGTCTAGTGGTTAGCGTTTGCGGCTGCTGATCAAGAGGTCTTTAGTTCGATTTCCGGGTCGAACCAAAGAGAGTGATTCACAAATATTTGTTTCGGAGTCTGGGTTCCTTTCTGTATATAATATGTTTGTATTTACAAAAAAAAAGTATGTTTATGTATTTATATCAGTTGTTTAGTACCCATAATACAAGCTCTGCTTGGTTTGGGACTAGATGACGTTGTATGTATATGTATATTAAAATTAATTTAAGTACATCTGTATTTACATATAATTAGCAATGCATTATACTTCAATGATTTCAAATCTATAGAAGACCTAGACGAGTATATACTTATATCAACTCGTCTTGTTTTCGGGACTTGCCCCGTAAACACCTAAAGATATTAATTTATTGCAAAGACTTGTAAAGCACTTTTAAAAATTAAAATTAGTGGTCCAAAAACCACTAACGCACCAATGGTTACATTTGACTTAAAATAATACACATATTTGTACAATTCTATAAAGTGTAAAGCCATTCACTAAAACGTTTATCTTTGATCAAAATACATCAAGATTAGTTACCAACGGAATATTAAAGAACTGGTAAAAAAATCCTCACTCTTTTTTCCTTTACGACGCTAAGGTCACGACCTTAACCAAAACAATCTGGAATAATTATTTAAGATTAAGTTTGTAGAATCACGTGCCTCTCCTTCGAAGTTACTTTCCGGTTCGACTTCCCGGTAGATATCTAAATCCATAACAATTCATTTGGCCATTTCGAAGATAGATTTTTATTCAATTAAAGTATAAATACGTTTCCGAGTAATGTCACTATCATCGTCTCAATTAAATATCATCATTCATCGCATTGGAATGTCCCTGAATTTACCCGCAACGCGAATGGTCGTTGTATATAACCCAATTTGATATCATTGTCATTTTTGACATCTGACCATAGTGCTACCTTTTGCTCCTTCATAACCTGTTGACTTGTAAGAATATAATAAAGCTCTCAATATCTACACAGTCCTAGACCTATAAATATAAATATTTAACGTAAGGTTAAATCAGGCATCCCTGTAACGTTTGATAACTTCTTCTTTGTTTTCTTCTTTTTAAAAAGACAACTCCCACATTAGGAATATAAATTCCTGTGTCGCGGGGTACTTTACAAACATACATACATGAAACGGACACAAAGAACTCCTAGATTCAGAACACAAATTGTGAATCATACAAAGTGTTATCCTACGTGGGATTTGAACCCACGACACTTGGCGCAGTAGGAAACGGTGTGGCGGCCGCTTAAGCCACTAGAGAATTCGAGTAACAACCAGTAAATAAAGTATGGAAAATATGGCTTTTGACTTTCCATCAAAATTTTAACTACGATTGGACTTGAAGAGTTCTGTCGATCTGTTTGAAATACGATCGCACAATACGCGCTTCTGCCTCTATGCGGAATAAAAATAATTAAATTCCAGCATAAAAATCGTATCACGTGTCTTTAAGAGCAGGATTTTAGTAGGTACACGAGATCAAAGAGAATGCGCGTTGAATAAATTTTCGGGAAAATCATTGTAGCAATACGTATAGGCGTAAGTACATCTCGACTCGTCACGGTTACCAAATCAGACAATACAGGATTATCTACATTAATACTACAAAGAAGTAAAGTTTGTGAGGTTGTAGGGGATTCGGAAAAATTCGGAAGCCGGAAGAAATCCCTTTGATTTTTTCCGGCTTCCGAATTTTTTCACAAATATGAAGCTATTTCAACATTTTGATTGTCATACGCTATATGATTTTTTTTGTCGTAGCTATTGGAATTGTTTAAATAAGGGTTAAACGACTAACATTGTGGCCATCTGTTGATTGGTATAATAATGGAACAAAAACGACCTCAAAGATGTGCTGTGATGCTGGTGAAAAACATACTTTTAAATTTCTAAACTCAAACTTATTGTAGAATATAAAATTATACACACACATAAAGAATGATCGCGCTTTAACATACATTTAATTGTCCTAGGTTTCTGAAGACAGAGGTCGGATTGGCAGACTGACTAACCTTTAAGACCAATAAGCTCATCGATAAAACTAAATGACTTAAGGATACACAAAGGTATAGCTCAGAGTTCGGTTCCATGTTGGTTGAGTTTGCATACACACACTCGATGTGTCGATACTCTGCACAATCAGAGAAGCTCTTATGGATAATTTCAGGTGGGCTATACACCCATTAGCATACGAAGATCTAGTGATAGTCAAGCCTAGCAATATATTCCACAGGGTTACAACATTTAAACATATACTATGACTTTGCAGTGGTCGAGTAATAAATTTATTCTACGACTGCATTTACCATAATAATAAATTGAATTCAATTAGCCTATCAAACACCTATATAAAGTTTAGTTTCTCTTCTAAGTGATAGAAAACTAAAGAGCACTTAAGTGAAGTGAAACATTCCAAGTCCACCTAAGCCTCGGATTCGTCCAGCAATCACGATTCAAGACTTACTTCTCTCGTTACGTTGTACCGGGAATACTTTGCAATTGTTCACATAGTTCAACAATATCATCCTCCTAGCAATTATTTCCAAGTTTATTTGGGGTCGGCTACTAGTTCAACCGGCTTTACTTGAATTTCAGCTTTTCCACGGAGCGACTGGCATCGGACCTCCGCAACCCTAAGGGAGAACTGAAATTCGAAGATTGAACTAGTTGTCAGTATATTTGAGGGCACTGACTTCCCAATAACGATTGCCATAGATGTTCATGACAACCGGGAGCGACGGCTTTACGTGCTCTCCGAGGCACGGGCGCGAATCACCGCCAAACTTCCAAACTCAGGGCAGCTATTAGGAATTTCCTAAGAAAATCCCAAAAACACTTTTTGGCCCGACCCGGGATTTGAACCCGAGACCTCTTGATTAGCAGTCGCATACGCTAACCACTAGACCAACGAGGCAGTTCAACAATATATACAAATAAATAAAACTGAAGTATTATTTGTCATTTCAAATTAACAGCTCTTAACTGTATACGATTTCGAACGTAAAAAAGTATTTTGTTTAATTTATTGTCTTGTTTTTACAGGTAAACTCTGGAACAGCTTGACAGATTTTGTAGTGACTTTCACTGGTAAATAGCTGATAATATAAAGACTAACTAAAACTACTATTTTAGACTGGTTTCACCAACGGTTACCCATGATTGTTTTCGTCGTGGCTTAACACCACGGGTTTCGCCTAGAATTTTGTAAAATAGGGTCAAGCCTTTTTAACCGACTTAAAAAAAAAGAAGGAGGTTATCAATTCGTCGGAATCTTTTTTTTTTTTTTTAATGTATGTTTAGCGATAATTTCGTCGTATATGAACCGATTTCAAAAATTATTTTTGCATTGGAATGGGCGTAGCTTCTAGGTGGTCCCATCGTCACCATATCGGGATGGTGGGATCCCAAGGAAATCGAGGGAACTCCTCAAATATAATAGGCACAATGTCGAGATTTGGGTACTCGGAATAGTTTTTCATTGAAGTCGGTTCCTTTTTGTTAAAATTATAAAGGAGTATAGAAATACGAAATAGGTATATGTAACAATTGGATTTCTAAATACGTATACTCCATAATGGTTTAATGATATGATGCGTTATCATAATGCTAAAGTGCTGTTACGTTTGTAATTTAAGGCCGATGTTGATTGATATAATGTCAGCTCTTGACGATTTGTTGTAAAATATTCATACTCAACAAAATTAGGTCATAACCAATGCATGTTTATCTCGGTTTGAATATTCCACTTGTTATGAAATGTTATATATATGGTGCCGCCAAATAGTTTAATTAGCCGTTTAATCAACAGCCTATCCTCTACTGAGGCGTCTATTCATATATTCAATTTGTTTACGTTTGGAAATCCCCTCGGACCGTTACCCCGCCAGGGCATGCGGCGGGGAGGTGAGTCGGACTCGAACCGACTAAAACCACACGGTGTGACCTCTTTGTGCCTGTATTTTTGGGAGGATTCCAGGTAAGGGATTTCCTTCTGGACCCCTCCCAGCGCCAGCCCGCACTGTTGCGGGCACCGTCTCCTTTCCTTCAAACTCTCTAATTGGGCGACGTCCGGTCACACGCGGACACAGCCCCCTCGCCACTACTATATAATATACTATATATGTATACTAAAAACCTTTATTTTTTTTTATGTGTGAAAAATCATCATGGACTGTCACTCCACCGAGGGTTACGGCGGGGTGGTGTGTCGCACTTGAACCGACTAAACAAATAAATAAATATAAATATTTTTGGACATCTTACACACAACATCATCTAGTCCCAAAGTAAGCAGAGCTTGTGTTATGGGTACTAAACAACAGATATAAATACATAAACATACTTTTTTTTTTGTAAATATATACATATTATACATAGAATAACACCCAGACTCCGAAAGAAATATTTGTGGATCACACAAATATTTGGTCTGACCCGGGAATCGTACCCGAGACCTCTTGATCAGCAGCCGCATACGCTAACCACTAGACCAACAAGGCAGTCATCAAACAACACACAGTGTGCCCTCTCCGCGCTTCTCCGTTTAGGAGGAGGAGAAGTCCAGGGTGGGATCTCCTTTTGAACTTCTCCAGCGCCTGCCCGCTCTTGATGCGGGCACCGTCTCTGTTCGACGACCCTCTCTTAGGCGGCGTCCGGCCGTCCGTCCGCCGCGCGAAAAACCTAACCTAACCTAAAAGAACAGATTTTAGTCTGAGTAGTAATAGTAATTGATGAGGCTAGGCTGTTGATTGATCGACTAAGCTAGTTGGCTACTACATATACACAGTATGAAACAAAGATAGCTCACAGTAGGAACTGATCTATTTAATACTTAAGGAACCTGGAAAAAAAAACTTGGTCCTATAAAAATTAGGTAGTAGATCATCGCGGATTTCAACATGAACGATCGGCTCAACCAGACCAACACTACCATCACACAGAAGACTAAATTAAAAATGACAGAATTCGTTTGTCGTATTTCGTTGGTGAGAATGAGACCTGAATGATGCAGTTGTATCTCACTAGACCGCCATAGTGAGTGCTACATTGGCTCATTCACAATGAGGATGGTGGTCCTATCTCCTGGACTCTACTCATACTTTCCATCAGGCGGAGTAAAGTCACTTTTTTTTATTAATGGTATATTTTCCTACAATGTCAGAATCTATTGAAAAAGCTTCAAATGTGACACATTACTAATTTTAGTAACACCAATTTTTAGTCTGCCTTGTTGGTCTAGTTGTTAGCGTATGCGGCTGCTGATCAAGAGGTCTCGGGTTCGATTCCCGGGTCAGACCAAATATTTGTGCGATCCACAAATATTCGTTTACGTGTCTGGGTGTTTTCAACGTATATTATGTATGAATTTACAAAAAAAAAGATGTTTATGTATTGATATCAGTTGTTTAGTACCCATAACACAAGCTCTGCTTACTTTGGAACTAGATGATGTTGTGTGTAAGATGTCCAAAATATTAAAAAAAAAAACAATCGCATTAAAATTATATCGAGTATAGAAATAAAAAAAGTGCATCTGTTAATAAATCGTACTTTACATTTAACAAAGTGAGACAATAAAAGAAACAATAATTACAATTATATTGTAACATAGACATCGTTGATAAGATTTCACGTAATCGTGAATTATTTAGATAGTGTTTACAATTAAGTTAATCAAATCGCTACTGTATCACAGCTATAGGCACTATCTCTATAGAACATGGCGTTATCGCCGATTCGTAACGAGTTCGTTACGGATTGGCGACATTTACACGACGTACGAGCAAGACTGATCTGTGTCGATAAACTCCTGATAACTATCGTTATCGATATGGCACATGGACGATTTTTAAACTGTATTTATGTATTTACAATATACAACATCTCAATTGGAACAGTACAATTGCTTTATGACACAAATTATTACCATAAACGTGAAAGTTTTTAAGTATAGATATTCGCAAGGTTGTTACTCTTTTTTTTTAAATCTGTAAGCTAATTGATATAAATTTACAGATTTAAGAAAGCCTTGATGTTTCAAGAAGTTCTTGGAATAGAATAGTGAATTCTTTATTGGTTTCCTAGTTTGGAGGCGTGAAACACACCCAAGCTTCTTTATTTCTTGCTGTTATTAAGATTCCTTGTAAGAAAAACTCAATATAAGTTTAGGCAATATAGGTTTAAGTAATAGTAAAAACAATTACATTCACATGTTAAATAACCATATACATTTTTTAGTAGGTCACTATAGTGATAAACTTATATATCTTGATATCAACACTTTTGTTGATAAACTTAGATCGACTCGGGGTAAAGTGTATCTACCTATTAGTTGTAGACACAAAATAGCTAGGCTATTAGCTTTTAATATTCACACAGACATAAGTAGTATGTCTAAGTTTAGTTATATTATTAACACGGCGACTATTACTAATAATAGTAATGTACAGGTGACTTTAAATGAATATAGCATTAGTGCTATAAATGTTTACAAACATTGTACTGAGGAGAATCCATGTGTCACCGTGGAAAATCCTCAATTAGGGTCTATTAGTAATAGGGTCTTTTTGTCTGAGGATGGCACGATAGTCTCCGGCCTCACTCCAAATATTAATATTAATTTAAACTAGAAAGTGAGACAATGGAAGGTACCATTAACAATATTGTTAATCCTACCAACAGTAAGGTGCCTTCTTGCACTCAATTAGTTAGCAAAAAGGGGCCTCATCAGAACACCTTAAAATTATTCCACCAAAATATCCAAGGCATTTCTTCCAAATTATTAGAAATTGAATTGTTTTTAGAAAATAGTAAGTTTGACATTATTTGTTTTACTGAGCATTGGCTACAGGATTACCAAATGCTTATTAACTTTAAGATCTATATGGTGGGTAGCTGCTTTAACCGTAAAAGGTTCCCTTATTTTAATAAAAAATAGTTTTAAATTTAAGCAACGTGATGACATAGTGGATCTTTCGGTTGAACATTGTGTCGAACTGTCCTGTGTTGAGCTAGATAAGCATGTAATTGTGTGCGTGTACAGACCCCCAAACTATCAAAACTTTACCTTATTTGAATCGATAATGGAAGATGTCCTGGCAAAACTTGCAGCCAGTAATAAATATACAATTATTTGTGGTGATTTTAATATCAATATTTTAGAAGAAAATTCAAATAGTAGTCGGTTAATAAATCTTTTTAAGTCATTTGACTTGACCAACACTTTTATAGAACCTACTAGAGTCACTCCATCTTCTGCTACTTGTATAGATAATGTTTTCTGCAATTGTAATTACTTAGATAAAGCCATAGTAAATTGTCTACCGTCTGACCATAGTGGACAAACAGTAACTTTTAGGTGTAACACGCCATTGCAAAAAGTTCAGATTAAATTTAGACCTATAACTTCCAGCAAATTAGATAGGTATAATAATTCCCTACAAAACAAATTAAGTGTTATGAGCCTTGACGATATTAATATAAATCAATTGTATGAGCGTTTCTTTTCAATAGTTCACACGGAATTCAACAAAACTTTTGAAAAGAAGACAAAAAGTATTTGCCCTAAATTTATATTTAGTGATTGGGCAACTAAAGGTATCAGAATAAGTAGGGAAAGACTATTTGAGCTTTATGGCCTTAAGCCTTTTATAAACTCTGAAACTTTTAACAAGTATGTTGCTAAGTATTCAAAAACTTTTAGAAATACATGCAAGGTTGCTTAAGCCCTGCACATTAGCAACAAGATCAAATCAGCAGAAAATAAAATAAAGACAGTTTGGAAAGTCATAAATAACGAGACTAACAGGAAGAAAATACGTAACACTAGCTACACATTAGATACAGCATGTGGTCCTAAAAGCTCAAATCAGGAAGTAGCTGAAGAATTTGTAAATTTCTTTACCAATATACCATCAAAAACTACTGAGGCTCTTAATTCCTCACCTGATGTCTCAATTGATTTATTAAAGGCGAATGTGTCTAGCTGCCTGGCTGAATTTAAATTTAAACACATTAACCCTATGATAGTTATTAAGGCTTTCCGGCAAATAAAAATCAAACTGACCGAAGATCTATGGGGAATGTCTATCAAAGTTTGTACATCCATACTTGAGACTATAGCCCCATACTTAGCTTTAATTTTTAATTTATGTGTTGACCAAGGAGTTTTCCCTGATTTAATGAAATACAGTAAAGTAATACCTCTTTTTAAATCCGGGGACAGTAAAGATACTAATAATTATAGACCTGTATCCGTGTTACCAGTTTTTAGCAAAGTTTTTGAAAAGGTAATGCTTAATCAAATGCTCGATCATTTTAACACCAACAGAATCATACATGATCAACAGTATGGTTTCACCAAGGGACGTTGTACAACTGACGCCGGTGTAACCTTATTAAAGCATCTATTTACTGCGTGGGAAGAGTCCCAAGACGCCATAGGAATTTTTTGTGACCTCTCCAAAGCATTTGATTGCGTAAATCACGACACATTACTTTTGAAACTTGAGCATTACGGACTAGGAAGGCTTGCACTGAATTTGGTTAAATCTTATTTGAGTGATAGACAACAATATGTGCAAATAAATGGTGTTAATTCACAGGGTTTAAAAGTAAAAATGGGGGTTCCTCAAGGCTCAATATTGGGTCCTTTCCTCTTTCTAGTATATATAAATGATCTACCATATTTATTAAAAAATCAACCTCAAAATATGGTGTTATTTGCTGATGACACTTCCTTAATTTTTAAGATAAATAGACGGGCCCAAAATCTAGATGACGTGAATAATGCCCTAGTTCAAGTCCAGAATTGGTTCACAGCAAACAATTTGGTATTAAATGAAAAAAAAACCAAATGCATAAGATTTGCTTTACCGAATGTTAAGAGTAGTGATTGTGATATAATATTGAATAAAGAGAAACTTGAATTCGTAGATAAAACTGTTTTCTTGGGGATTACGCTTGATGCAGGGCTACAATGGGGTTCTCATTTAACATCTCTTGCGGGGCGGCTAAGTTCAGCGGCATATGCTATTAGAAAAATCCGTCAATTTACTGATGCAGATACCGCTAGACTGGTCTATTTCAGTTACTTTCATAGTATAATGTCTTACGGCATCTTGTTATGGGGACGGGCTGCAGATATTGAGTCTATATTTATTCTGCAAAAAAGAGCCATCAGAGCCATATATAATCTTCGTAGGCGCGATTCTCTAAGGGAACTGTTTAAGAATATTGGCATCATGACGGTACATAGTCAATACATCTACGAAAACATAATGTACGTTAGGAAAAATCTTCATCTTTTTGGCAAAAGAGGTGATAAACATAATTACAGTACTAGAAATAGGAACCAACTAGTTCAGCCAGGCTTTAGACTCGCTAAAGTAGACTCTTCTTTTATGGGGTACTGTTTGAGATGCTATAATAAAATTCCACAAAGTATTCTTGAACTGAATGAGACAAAATTTAAAACATGCATTAAACGCACACTATGTAAGCAAGCATATTACAAGTTGAGCGATTATATCGCTGATAAAAATGCTTGGCTCAATGCTGGTCCTGCTTCATAAGGACAGGGGCGCATAAATTGATAGCATTAAATGGTATTGTTGGAGCTGCTGAAGATTGTACAACTTTCTTTGCATTGTATAGATTCAATCTCTTTAGTATTATATAATCGCATAGCCCATATTGTGTGAGTACTATGTACTAGGAAGCTATTCAAGCTATCATTCACTGAAAACCTACGTCTTTTCTTGACTTGAATCTGCCCTGGCGGTTGAGAGTATGTCATGCTCACTCAAATGTCACGCTGATGGTGGCGCGTGTGTCGGATCATTTAATTCCCTTCAAAATGGTTGAGTTGAATGGTGCGGATCCCTGCGTCATGTTCGTGAACGGGCGCTGTCAGTTGTGACTGGTCATCTCTTAGTTGCCACGGCTTATTTGAATTAATTATTTTAATTTTCAATTGTATTTTTGTTGTACTATGGACACTTTTAACGTGCACGTCTTGCTACATCGTTCTCACATAATGTACCATCTCAACATGAATGATGTAACCAAGATTTTGTAAAAAACATTTTGATTTAAAAGAGTGTCCATGGAGTTTCTTGCCCGTTCTTCTCCATAGAGATCTACGCTAGGGAATGGGCAACTACAGTACTTTCACAGTTTTTATGTCTTGTGACTGGGACTGTAGCTACATTTAATTTTCATTTTTGTTTCGACAATTCAAAAGTGCCTGTAACTGGCCTACTTGAAATAAATGCTTTGATTTTGATTTTGATTTTGATTTTGCTCGACACGGGATTTAGTCTGACAATACAATTTATTTTAATCTTCGAGTCTTAGGAATTTTGAAAACCGTAATTTCTTTTCACAAAGAGATAATTGGAATTTTAAAGCTATCGCGACAAACTACGGGATTATTTATTCTATGTAACATTATGTAGAAAATAAAGGTTTTATGTTCTATATCGATAGGAATATTTATCAGGCCTTTACTAACACAGATCAGATTTGCGCTACCGTTATACAAGCTCGTAAGGGATCGATGATAGTGCCGTGTTCTATAGTGATAGTAGCTATAGCTGTGATATAGTAGCGATTTGATTAACTAAATTATTAACGATTACGTCAAATCTTATCAACGACACGATGTTATAATTTAGTGTTACGCTTATTAGTTTCTTTTATTGTCTCCCTATGTAAAATGTGAACTGACTACGATATAGAAACACATGCTTTTTTTGCATAACATACGATTTAATTTAACAGTTTACTCGGTAGATATGAATTAAAGATGGGCAGTAATGATTGCTGGCATGACAAATCTCGTGCGATTAAGCACGTTCAGACGCCCACGCGGGGCACTCCCCCACGTGGGCTGTGCTGGGCGGAGTCCAGGAAGCTGCACAGTGATGGCATTGTGTCGTCTACTCGCGTCCGACCTTATTCAGATACTCACCGAAGCAGCCATGCCCGGTGAGTATCTGCGTCAGTCAGTAAGTTACGCGACCTCCCTCCCTACCGATAGATACATCGATATTTAATATACGGAAGCTAGCGCTGTTTAAATCACCCATGGCAGTTTTCACCAATGTCCCCTGCATTTGAAGGTCCACTTATAGAGAGCTAGATACGAAAATATAGGTAACCCTTAATGATATTTTCGTTATCACCAATCTTTCATCACTTAAGTGCTTAGCTGTACTCTACAATTTAACAACATGTATGGAGACGGTTTAAGTATAATTGGTGGAAACGGACATGACAATTTCGACCTTAAATAACTAGCTCAAGGAACTAATAACTAACTGTAGGCATCAACTTTCTTCCTTAGATGTTGACGTACGTTGCCGACTATAAGCTCTGGCTAATCTGCTAATCTAAGTAGTAACTTTAGTAATCGTCTGGCAAATTTGATTTAAAATAGCTATACATTATTCATTCATACAACACAACGTTCCGTGTCATACAGTAAAATATGTCAGTACAAATTATAACATATGCCAACATAATTTCATTCCAGCTACAGTTAGTTGTTATGAAATTGCGATCCCACGAACAGACCAAGGGCACACATCAGTCATTTAGCCCTGTAATGAGCACTCCGGAATATGCATAATCTCATAAAGTGTAATTTCAAGTGAAATAAATACACGGCCAATGCTTACAAGTACATAAGTTAAGTTATACATAAGTTCAAAAATTCTATGTATACAGATACTCATCATACAAAAATACATTTTAGAAATACGCTACGAAGATGAATGAGCTTTGGTGTGTCGATATATCAATTTGTTCCGTTTTCTACAAGCGAAGATAGAATGAAATCAAATTATTATTTTGATAGAAAACGTGTTACATGTTAATCGAGACATCTTTATATATCACTTAAGTGAGGAAGAGTGAGGCAATTAAAATGTTATGTTATTCTACACTGAGTTTTTGTAAAGATGCAATAACGTGGTCTTTATGCTGTTTCTCAACAGTTTTTTTAATTGTTTCCTCACAAATTATGAATGGCTTAATTTCTAAATTTATTTGAATGATATATTTACTTAAAAGTACATTATATATTGGCACAATGATGAAAGTTGGTGAACATATGCAAGTACGTACAATTTTAAGTTACTCTTACTGCCAAAGTACCCAATGAAATACACGTGGTTTCTCAAAGAAATCAGATAGAGTGTTCTCATCGTTATTTCCTCTTTGATTTAAATGTTTAGGAAAAAACACCCATTGCTTTTTAATAAACCTAAACAAAAGGAGACGCATGTCTGTGAAATAATAAATGTCCTCGAATATGCTCTAAGTAGAAATTTCAGCTTTATATCAAAGTGACATTACTCGTCTGTGACTTAACGACACTTAAGATTGATAAAAAAATTACAAAGTTAAGTAAGTTGACATAAGTGAAGTTCCTAATTTGATCTACACTCGGTTCCAAAAATAACGGGTCAGAAATAACGGGTCAGTCACATAAACCCGAATATCTCCCGAACTACGTATGCCATCCTAATGAAACGAAGACTGTTCAATTGAGAATTTAATTATACAGATAAAAAATAAAATAAAACTTAGTTACACCCACAATATTAATCTTAAATTAAAAAAAAACTAAAGTAGTCATATTTTTCTTAAGATTACATTTTTTTTATGATTGTTTTTTTGCTGTTTTTCATCACTTTCTTCATTTAATACTTTGTATTGCCTCCACGTGATGAAGCCTCCAGTGATGAAAAACAACAAAAAAACAATCATAAAAAAAATGTAATCTTAAGAAAAATATGACTACTTTAGTTTTTTTTTAATTTAAGATTAATATTGTGGGTGTAACTAAGTTTTATTTTATTTTTTATCTGTATAATTAAATTCTCAATTGAACAGTCTTCGTTTCATAAGGATGGCATACGTAGTTCGGGAGATATTCGGGTTTATGTGACTGACCCGTTATTGGTTTATGTGACTGACCCGTTATTTTTGGAACCGGCTATATCTTGCATATTAACTTCCATATTTCTTTTGCTCTTCAACTTCCTACTTTTTAGGGTTCTGTACACATAACACGTACTCGGGTACATAAAACGCGGCCTTATTACACCGCTTTGCGTCCGTCTGTCTCCTGGCTGTATCTCATGAACCGTAATGGTTAGACAGTAGAATTGTTTCAAAAATGTTGTATTTCTGTTGACGCTATACCAACAAATACTAAACTACAGAATAAAATCAATCTACTAAATAAAAAAAAAGTGATTTTTTTAGTAGACGTTTGAAATATGCAGATCCGACTTGCTCGTTTTTCTAATGTAGTGACTATTGTCGGTTAGGCGTGTCTTGAACTTGAAATGTAGTTGTGTTCTCATTGCTGCTCTTTTAAAGCAATAATTTAATCCCTACATGTAACAATAGATGGTTGACGCTCCTTGGGGAAGACTTTCATTCAGCAGTGGACGGCGAACGGTTGATACTATGGAGCAATAACAACTCAACAGTTTGTCATTGATTTAAATTGATATATTTGAGTGTTTTTCAATTCATTGGTGCACTCAGTCAAATCCATTTAATTAATCCGAACGTCAAACCGTCGATATAATGCAATCACTCTGAGTGTACTTGTGTTTAGGAATTAAATACGTTATGTCCGATGATTTCAGTAGTTTTACGTTGAGAGTTTTATTCGTGGCAGAACGGTCCCATCAGAAAATTAATTACTCGAGTCATACTCTACAAATAAATAACCCACTTAAATACTAAAAAATCTATTAATAAAAGTTTGAATTTAAATTAACTTTTATTTTAGTCGAAGGGCTTACCCTTTTTCCTTGCCTGCCTTGTTGATCTCGGGTTCGATTTCCGGGTCGGACCAAATATTTGTTTTGGAGTCTGGGTGTTTTCTATGTACAATATGCATGTATTTACAAAAAAAAAAGTATGTTTATGTATCAGTTGTTTAGTACCCATAATATAAGCTATGCTTAGTTTGGGACTAGAGGACGTTGTATGTAAGATGTCCGAAATATTATTTCCGCTAAGAGATAAACTACGCAAGGCAACATCAATGCAAAGAGAAGGAAAACAAGAAACCAACCCTCTACTAACCCGTCTGTATAGTAGGCCAAAACCTCCTTTCTAAGGAGAGGCCTATGTGGACTGTTAAAGGCTGTTGATGATGATGATGATTTTTCGCGTTTAAGGAAACGATCTGAATGGTTATATCGGTGGTAAATAGATCAAGTATCACTTATCAACCCCTACCTATGTAGATGTCTATGCGTTCAGTCAAATCTTAATTGACATTTAAACAGTAGAGATAAGTGATTCAGAGGTAGTAAAGACAAATCTAAATCACGTTTCTTTTTTTCATATCTCTTATCATGCCAATGATATTATCATTAAGATTAAAGTACGCAATTCGCAGTTTTTTAGGTAATGAACACACGATGTGAATAATAATTTAAACTAAACTCGGTCGCAACAAGTGACGTACGCATACTAATAGACAATCTGTTATTCTTGAACTTCTGGCGCAAAAACCGAATCTAATATTCACTGTGTCTGTTTCTGGCACTCAGACCTACCGGACATGCACACAAAATTTCATACAAATCGGTCCAGCCGTTTCGGAAGAGTATGGGAACGAACATTGTGACACGAGAATTTTAAAGAGGTCTATATAAAAATATTAAAATTGATTTTGTTTATTGTATTTTAAAATATTACATATCTAGTGTATCCCAATCTAATCTATCTTCTTATCAATATAATTTGAAAAACATCAACTCTTTTTTAATAACATTAAACTCACTTTTTAAATTCTAATTAAACAAGAACATGACCGAACAATACTTCAGTAGTTTAAACCACTAGATCCCCAATTGAAAACTTATTTACAAAAATACGTTATGTGCATACGTACTGCCTCACCGTAGTGTATAGTTGACAATTTTTGTTGTAATCTTCTAGATAAGATAGTTCTATCATAGACTACATCATCACTTAACATCACGGAAATGTTAAACATGACCCATATTAATATTATCATATTTGAAGAAAAAAAGTTAGACTAGAGTTTCCAACCATCATTTTTTCCCAGGACATATCCTAGTTTTTGAAGTGTCCTGGGATGTCCTGAATAGTTTTTAAAGAGCTTCCGGGGTTATTAAATTCAAAATAATTCGCGCGCCTCTTTTAAAATTTTATTGTTACATTACGACCGCACGGCTCGCAGTCGCATGCCATGCCATGCCGTGCCGTGGAAAAACTGAAACTCAGGTAAAACCGGTTTAAGTAGTAGCCGACCCCAAATAAACTTGGGAATAAAGGCTAGGAAGATGAATTACTGAAGTTCCATTTCACCTATATTCACTACATATTAATTTAACTATTGCAAATTCTATTGTTGCGTCCAGTTTTTAAAGTGTTGTCCTGGTTTTTTCAACTTCAAATCCTATTTTTTTTTTATTTGGGGATGGTAACCCTAAGTTACACTATCAGCGGAGGAGACAAGTGTGCACTAATTATTTGTTACGTATAAAAGTAGGTTAACAGGTAAACATAAGATTAACAGAAATCTAGTCACAGCTGGTGTTTGTATATAACTGCCTCGTTGGTCTAGCGGATAGCGTATGCGACTGCTAATCAAGAGGTCTCGGGTTCAAATCCCGGGTCGGGCCAAAAAGTGATTTTGGGTTTTTCTTAGGAAATTCCCAATAGCAACCCGGAGTTTGGAAGTTTGGCGGTGATTCACGCCCGTGCCTCGGAGAACCCGTAAAGCCGTCGGTCCCGGTTGTCATGAACATCTATGGCAATCGTTATTGGGAAGTCAGTGCCCTCAAATTTACTGACAACTAGTTCAACCTTCGAATTTCAGTTCTCCCTTAGGGTTGCGGAAGTCCGATGCCAGTCTCTCCGTGGAAAAACTGATATTCAGGTAAAACCGGTTGAACTAGTAGCCGACCCCAAATAATATTGGGAATAAGGCTAGGAAGAAGGTGTTTATATATTCTTCTCCTAGTAATGGAGAGTTTTTTCAGGTCGCAGTATACACCATTAGCGAATCAACGTTAGTATTGTATAGACATAGTCATAAACTATTTTTATTACGTTTCACTAGTTTTGACTAAGACTACTGCTTGTTTGACACAGTACCTTTTAGTCCTATTAATTTCCGTTTGCTACTAATCATTATATATCATAGAATGTGAAGGTTAGTACAAACAACATTATATTTTATTAACCAATAAAGGCTCAAAACCGACTGATTATAAATGAATGAACTTAAACGAGAACGTGAACTAAAAGTAAACATGCATACATACACACGGCCAGACACTATTAGTCATTCGCTCTACTATACTAGAATAATACTAGAAAAATATCTTAGACTAAGAATGACCTAGACCGGTCATATGCGTGCACCCGTAAGGGATAGCAACAAAGTACATTAAATATGAATGTTGCCAGGTTAAAACAATTCCCCTTTAATAAGGGAGAATCGTTATTCCGTTTACTGTTCCAAACGTTTTAAAAATTTAAATAAAGTAACCGGGATCAAGATTGATTATTACATTAAAAAAAACATTTTTTAGAAGGTTATAGTATTTATTGGCCCATAAAATAAGTATGTTGAAGAAATTAGTTTGTTTTCTTGTCTCTAGTTATCAGCATATTTTTGTACTGTAATATATCCTTACGTTCAAATATTTTTACATATAGCTTTGCTATTGCCCAACATTGTCGTCCAGTAGCCTTTAACCACATTTTACGCACATTTTCATCTTTTGGAAATCTGGAGGACAATAAAACACAAATCAAATCAAATTAAATTTCCTCACCATATGGGGTAATTTCAAAAGGCTGATGCGTTATCCCTAAAATGCTGGTAACCTTGCAAAATTACCTTAACACATTAATGGTCATTCAAACTTTTGCTGTGACAACCTACGCAATTTGGTCGGATAATTACAAAATTTTCACACTTTAGAAACTAGTTTTTATCACTTATTTTCAATTATTTCTGCACATTAACAAACAAAAATTGATGTAATTAATCGTAGATAATATTAAAAACAATATTAGGCCGATAAAACGCTATTTTTTATACTTACGTGTGAAAGGTTATATTTTCATATTTGCGTTCACTACGGCTTTTGTGGCCGAAAACACAACACTGTACCATATTTATTAAAGTATCTGGGTTGAAAACAATTAGTTAAACTTAAAATCACACAGTAATTCACTCAAAAAGCCTTATTTTCACTCCTGATAAATTCCCGCTTTGTAATTTGTTTGACACAAATGTTTTGTGACAAACCTATACGGCGATAAGGACAAAAAATACGTATCTCTATTTTTTTCTAACACACTGGAAAATGGTATCGTTATCTCACTCTCTCGTGGTAACGCCTGTTGGCGTGTCAGGTCTTGGTCATTCTTAGTCTAAGAAAAATATCAACTAATATTTAATGTAAGTACAATCTTTTTAATTTTGACATTCACGATAGGAAAAACTGACTAAAAATATATAGTTACAGATAGGTATATAACCAGAAAAAGTAAAAAACAAAAACTAAAACGCGACTATGTTTAAAGTTTTGATAAAATAAATAAATATTGGGGACATCTTAGACACAACGTCATCTAGTCCCAAAGTAAGCAGAGCTTCTAATATGGGTACTAAATAACTGATTTATATACATAAACACATTTTTTTGTAAATACATAGAAAAACACTCAGAATCCGAAACAAATATTTGTGTATCACACAAATATTTGCTCTGGCCTGGGAATCGAACCCGAGACCTCTAGATCAGTAACCTCAAGACTAGACCAGACTAGACAACAAGGCAGTCAAAAAAATGTCCCATGGCTTCACTGTAGCCGGATAAAAAACCATGTGGTGCTTTGCAATATTTACCTGCATATGGCGATGAACACACGGCACCGCGCACCGCCGCGGTAGGCGGTGAAGCGGATCTCATGTCATATTGGGATCTACTGAATCCGTTGATGCTTAACACACGTACACCGACCGACCGCGCGGTCGAGCGGTAATATCGGAATAGCATGTACAGAAGCTTCGCCTTTATATTAGGGATGGAACACAATACACAAACACAAAAGAGGTATGTTATACGTGTGTGTTTATGACATAAGATATTATGCCTGACGCAAATTTGTCTTCGTCTAAACGTCTAATGAATAGATAGAGCGCCTGGAGATAGAATGCCCGGTATAATTCATAACGTCTTTGTATACTTAATGTAACCAAACGTAAGTATAAAATTTTAGCTTTCCGCACTCTTCAACAAAGGCTTTACACGTTCCAAGTCGTAACTTGCGAAATTATGTAAATATGCTTACAAATCTCTTCATGTAATAACATCCTAATTCTTAAGTTAAAGTTAAAAATAATTATCTATGCAAAGTGTCGTCGATATACTTAATACATTTGAAAGTATAAACGGTACATCAAAATGATAATTTTTAATATAAATGATAAATTAATAAATGTTTTGGACATCTTACACACAACGTCTTCTAGTCCCAAACTAAGCAGAGCTTGTATTATGGTTACTAAACAACTGATATAAATACATGAACATGCTTTTTAGGGTTCCGTAGCCAAACGGCAAAAAACGGAACCCTTATAGATTCGTCAAGTCTGTCTGTCTGTCTGTCTGTCTGTCCGTCCGTATGTCACAGCCAATTATTTCCGAAACTATAAGAGCTATACTGTTGAAATTTGGTCAGTCGATGTATTCTCTGAACCGCATTAAGATTTTTACATAAAAATAGAAAAAAAACAATACATTTTGGGGGTCCCCATACTTGGAACTGAATTTCAAAAATTTTTTTTTTAGTAAATAAATACATAGAAAAACACCCAACCTCCGAAACAAATATTTATGGATCACACAAATATTTGTTCCGCCTACAGGCTAGGTGGAGTGACTGTGCAAGATGGCTGGCAGGAGCTGGATGCGAGAAGTCCAAAATCGATCAAAGTGGTGTGCAATGGGAGAGGCCTATGTCCAGCGGTGGACTGAGATAGGCTGATGATGAATGATGATGACACAAATATTTGGTCCGACCCGGGAATCGAACCCGAGACCTCTTGATCAGTAGCCGCATACGCTAACCACTAGACCAACAAGGCAGTTGAACAGTAGGTAACAGTAGGTAATGCTTATATCTGGAACGGCAAAAAAAAATTGACTAGTTTTTTGAAGGCAAAAAGCTGATGAGATAATTAGTATTTTTCACCGCGGAAACCAGCTTGTATAGACTCGATAATTCCCTGTGAAGTTAGTTCAGAAGCTTAAATAAGTTAGCAGTCCACCGACACTCATGAAGCGTTGTTTTGTGACACTCATGATAGGGTGGAAATTTTCTGATCTGTCTATTTTAAAATTTTGATTTGACTATATCGCCATAGTGTGGGTCGACATCACCACACTGCCTGTATACACAAACAGTCTGTTGGCCCCCACTCCTGGATTCATCTTGTGCCTTCCAAGGCATCAGATAAAAAATAAATAGAAATAGTACATTGTTCACCGAGCGAGGAAAGGGACCGATTACTAGCGAGGGAGCAGTCTGTGGCCCGAAGGCGCAGCCTAGGGCCACAATACCGAGGTAGGAATGGGACTTTCACCCGAGTGCTACACAGTGCTTTATACTACACCTGTGAGGAACATTTAAAGTATTTTTAAAATAAAATCAAAACGTAAGACACCACGTAAGACACAATTTAGCTTAGAATATGACCAATATTTCGCACTTCTTTTGTTTTTTTTTTATTCTTCACAAAAGGATATCAGTGGCACGGAGATTCCATATTTAAATTATATGAAAACTCTTTGGGCAGGCGCGTGCCATAGATAAGATACCACATGAGAAATGAAAATTCATACAACTTTCTCTCCCGCTAAAACACGTTAGAAATGGATTTTCATACATTTTTTCCTCCCGCTTATTCAGGTCAAGGAAAAGAATAACGATCTCTTTTCATTTTCAGGGAATATTAACTACTGTTCCGATCATGTGTTGTATAAATATATTTTTTGAAAAGACTAGAGTAAAAGATAGAATCTTTACCTAGATTAAGCATGTCTACGTCTATAAACTTTATTTCAGCTGTAAATCTATCACTTGGGTTCGTTACACATGATGTGAGTTGAGTTTAATCTTAGTGCTATAGATTCTGTCGTTAAAGAACATTTTACCTACCATCCATGCAAAATGGAATTAAAAGTCATATTAAAGCCTTTAATTTGTATTTTATATATTATAGTCACTTCACTGATAACGTTTTGGAATTGTGATGTACTCGAGAATTGGAAATTACTGCGAGCAATATTTCTTTATGCGATTGCGAACATGGAACACCTTAGCAAAGTGTAAAAGTAAATAGTTGGCCTTATATGGTAACTATAAGATAAAACTATAGTTTATAGAACGAGGTCGCCTTTAAAGCGACAAGCGATTAACTTGTTAATATAGCGGATTTGACAATAAGCACGTTGTATTAAATGGCTCTAAATACTAGGTCACTCCGTCGACTGGTCGCGATTCAGGTATGAGCTATAGAGTAATTACACTTGAGAGATTATGTGTACATTTTATATACTAAAATCAATCTGAAGAAATAATTATAATTTTTTTTTTTTTTTGGACATTTTTTTTTTTTGGACCTCTGACACACAACATCATCTAGTCCCAAGCTAAGCAGAGCTTGTGTTATGGGTACTAGACAACTGATATCAATACATAAACATACTTTTTTTTTGTAAATACATACATATTATACATAGAAAACACCCAGACTCCGAAACAAATATTTGTGAATCACACAAATAATATTTGGTCCGACCCGGGAATCGAACCCGAGACCTCTTGATCAGCAGCCGCATACGCTTACCACTAGACCAACGAGGCAGTCAAATAGACTAGTATTGTAAAGATTATATTATGTAAATATATGAGATCAATACGCTAAATACATACGTAACATGTTTAGGATGAAACTAGAACATATAAAAGCTATACAACAGTTGTTCCGCGCCACAGCCGTTGAAGCAGCAAGCCGCATATCATTCACACTACATATTCATTTAACTGTTCACGCACAAAGGCGGTCTTAGTGCCCGATTAGTGGGTAACAAGACGCACCTAAGCTTCTCGTCAATGGATCAAAGATAAGAAACGTCCAAACTATAGATAATTACGTGCTCATCCGTGATGATTATCTAAGAAATGGTACGTTATATAGGTCAACTTATACACCTGGATTTATGTTGCGTAAGCGGATATAACATCGCTTATTAATATTATGAGTACGCATAAACATGAGGGCAACGGATACTTTTTTGTACCAAATCGATCTTAGGGCCATAGCACACTAGCTACTTTTAGCATCGGCGATCAGCAACTAGTCGCTTTTTAGAAGTTAAATACGGCGACCGAATGCTCTACACCGCACACTTAAAAACGCCAAACGCGGAGATTGAGTCGCTTTTTAGAAGCGCGACACAGCAGCTGAACGCTACTCTCCGCACACATTCGGATGCCGGTAGCATTGATTTGGCATCTGAACAGTCGCTAAAACGCGCGTTTCCGATACCGCAATCGAACGCAGAAAGTCGCTAAAACGCGATGCAGCATCGATGCAGTCGCCAAATCGCCGATGCTAAAAGTAGCTAGTGTGCTGTGGCCCTTAGACCGAACTTTGGCATTTGAATTCAAAATCTTTCACGTCTATACCCAACTGAATAGATCACTGGTCTGTGGTAAATAGTCTATCAATTTGGTGTTCTAATGCCTTCGATCAGGTAGAATATTGATATCTATTAGTTTGATGTTTATCGTAACATATGTAACGTAATTTATCACTGTAATGAAAAACGTTCGAACAGTTTTCTAATTTTCACGGTACAATATTAATAAAACGTACATAATAATAATCTGTTGTAACTCAATCCGTGACCAAATTTCGTGTTTTTAATTTCAATAACTACAGAGTATTTTCTTGACATTTACACATGTTGTGTTGTACTATGATTTAATTTCAATTTTTTTTATTACTCGGTATGTTGCTGCTCTTTGATAAGTGTAGAAAAGAACTCCTGCCCAGCGGTGTCTATTCACTTCTTTTAACTTCCATCTCCATAGATCATGGAACTACATGAAAGGAAGAAATTTTCTATTTAAATGTGAACCTATTTCTATCTTGACGTTGGTGAAAACTACTACATCTGTAAGATACGTATAAGTAAATAGATGGGCATTACGTGAATACAGGTCAAGTAAAAACATTCCGTGTAATAAACAGTTATTGGTAGTTATTTATAAATGTAGAATTACAATAAAAATATAGTAAAACACATCCCACGCTTATTTGCCGCATAAAATCTTCACATTTGAAAAATATTTACTACTCTGTTCGGTCGGCTACTAAAAGTGTTAAGTTTATTTAATTATAAAAACAATAATATTAGCTATTTATTATAAAACTAACAGTTTTTCACGATTTATTAAACGCGTGTTTTGATGGGTTGCGTAAGATGAGATTGTTAACATCATACTTAAACCTATAGGAGTCGAGCATGATTGAAAAGAGACGAAAACGAAGTTGTTTGACGAAGTTGTTACGCGGCAAAGGTTTTAGCCACCGAGGTCTGCCCCACCCTTGCGTAACGGGATTTATTCCGTATAGCTCTGTAATGAATCCTTTTTTTTTCTAATTGATTGAAGCATAAAACAATAGAATAATACTAAATATATATCTTGCACTTGCTATATACACGCACTACACGACCCTTTGCCTAATTTAATCCCTACGCCAATTACTCAACCAACTCAAAACGAATCCTATAACCGGTTTTTAACATGCAGTAATTCTCTAAGCATCTACACAGTTTATTTCTGCTTGGTTGTCCGTTCTATCACAAAAAAAAATCAGATTAGGCTAGAATAGAGTTTTACTAAAACAAATATTACGATATTTTTTTATTAATTTTTTGTTCATGCTTTACCCTAAAACAAATTCTGGCTACGCCTTCGCTAAAAGTTTATTGCGTACTGCATAAAAAGCTAAAGCACGTTTAATAACATTGCACAGGTCAAATAAGAACTTATGAAGCTACTATTTTGAACGATTTAAAGACTAAATATTTTAAAGGTAAATACATATTTCATTTCGTATTTTATATTGTTCTCATTTAAAGTTAGGTGAAAACGTAGTCATTGTTTGCAGAGAAGCCGTTGACTAGAGGTAGATCAGAATACATTTTATCTACAAAATATACCTATATGTATTCGATATGCCGCTGCTAACTTTAAAAGCCTACGTTAGTAGTACTTATATAATATCCTATCATGTATGCAATAAGTAAATGAATCCACTAGGTACTAGTACAATTTGTAAAAGAATGAAGAGGCTGGCAATGTCCGAGTAGTTGGATGAATTCCAAAGAGGTCGCGAAGTTCGCATTCCGGTTAGAAATCTTTTCCTTATTTAAAATAAAATAACAATGAATGTATGTAATCTACATAGTCGACAATGAAAATAAATCTGTTCTGAATATTATCAATCGCGTTCAAAGTTTAAGCATATTCACTGTATGATATAATATAGGCATTGATACTTATCATCAAGTCTAGACGTATTGTAAGGTTTTTGAAGTTTGAATGGAATAAATAGTATTAATACCGATAATTACATGCACCAGGAAAATGTTCGTAAAGAAGGTTAAGGTTAGGTTTGTGAGATTAACAATGAAAACACTATTTAAACTTTGTTGTTATTCGTATAAGTTGTTATCTGTAAGGGCCACAGCACACTAGCTACTTTTAGCATCGGCGATCGGTAACAAGTCGCTTTTTAGAAGCTAAATACGGCGACCGAACGCTCTACACCGCACACTTAAAAACGCCAAACGCGGAGATTGAGTCGCTTTTTACTACTCTCCGCATACATTCGGATGCCGGTAGCATCGATTTGGCATCTGAGCAGTCGCTAAAACGCGCGTTTCCGATACCGCGATCGAAGGCAGGAACTCGCTAAAACGCGATGCAGCATCGATGCAGTCGCCAAATCGCCGATACTAAAAGTAGCTAGTGTGCGGTGGCCCTAATGCATAAATAATGTGTAGCTACAAAGTTTTTTTTTTGGATTTGTCAAGACGTTCAAAATGTTATTCTACAACCGTTAAAATCTACATCGGTCTTATTTATGTTTGAATACTGGTATACGAATATGTTGTCAAATTTTATGCCATACACACTGATCAACAAAGTTCACAATATAATCAAACTTATTAAATACTAGCTTTCCGCCCGCGGCTTCGTCCGCGTGGAATTCTTTTATATCGCGCTACACGGTAAGGGTAGATTAAATGATCTTACATGATTTTATGTTTCTTAATAAGAAACTTCGACACAAACTTTCGTCCCCTATTCCAAACATTTTCTATATTTTATTTTCGCGATAAAAAGTATCCTCTGTCCTTTCTCAAGTTCAGTTCTATCTTCATACTTAATTTCATCAAAATCGGTTCAGTGGTTTAGGCGTGAAAGCGTAACAGACAGACAGACAGACAGAGTTACTTTCGCATTTATAATATTAGTAGGGATGATCGAAGATTGACGCGGTATAATTAGCGCATCTAGTGTGCAACACGTGTTAGTAGTGAGCTCTGAAAGTATAGTTTTTAACTAACACCCTTCATATTCAATCAAATACTTCATCATCATCATCAGCCCATCGCAGTCCACTGCTGGACATAGGCCTCTCTTATTACACACCACTTTGATAAAATATTTAGTTTATTGGTTTTCATGTTCAAACTAAATCACCGCAAATTGGGTACGCTGCGAAATTATTTAGATGTATATATTGAACGAGCTACAAAAGAAGGTTTTTAACAACAAAATCAATCTCAACAGTACTCGTATATGACAACGTAAAGAAGCGGCAAGGATTAATTCGAAAAATTCCTCGAATCACTATCCGTGGTATAAGCGATAGAAGATGCAGAGTGATGCTACATCTCTATGCAGCGCCAAGGGATCAAGCCGATCTGAAAGTCGACGATTCGAGTCGCTCTCCGCTGAATGCTGTTCAGAGGGAGAACAGTATTCCACATGCGGACGAACCTGCGCTTTGTAAAGTAGAAGGCCGGAGTGAAATACCGTCTCGCTCTATTGAGCACACCAAGCTTCTTTGAAGCTAATTTGGCCTTACCCTCCAAATGGTCACAGAACTGGACTTTGATCGATATGAACATGACTCTGCCCTGCCTGATGGTAAGCATGAACAGAATCCAGAAGTGCGTGAAAAAGCATCTTACCAGGCCGCAATAGTGTGGGTCACCGTGCTGCACTGGCCGCTGTGGCAGTGAGGACGGTGGCCGCCACTTCTGGATTTCTTATTGTAATGGTCTTGTAGATTTAGGTATATATTTTTATAGCAGTATAGAGAAAATAATAATATTCTAGTGTGGTGTTATCTACCAAGGATTTTTTAAATATCTCATAACAATTTGACTAGATGTTTATAAAAAAATTGATAGAATAGAAGATACAATTTTCGTCTGACAATTTTCTTATTTGTAACGAATTGCTATTTTATATAATTACTTTTATCTAACGCATAAAATGTATAAGTTAAATGTTTCGGATGTTTCAAATAAATAAATAAATATTTCGCACATCTTACACACAACGTCATCTAGTTCAAAACTAAGTAGAGCTTGTATGAATACTAGACAACTTATATAAATACATAGGTAAATGTCAATTTTTTGTAAATAGGTACATAAATATTATACTACATAGATAACACCCAAACTCCGAAACCAGTTTTTGCCGATCACAAACATTTGGTCCGAACCGGGAATCGAACCCGAGACCTCAAACACGGCAGTCGCATACGCTTGCACTGCGCCACCGAGGCAGTAAACTTAACTCTATATATATTCAAATAATAAGTATGAGAACTACAGTATTTTTACTGCACGCGTCACTTAGATAACCATCTAAGTGATGTGCCGTTAGGTAATTTGAAGTTATGTCGAAAAAAAAACTAACAGCAACAGCAAAGCGCAATAGAGACTCCGCCTTTCACAGAGGCGGGGCTGAGTAGTTTACGAATAAGAGCCACCGTTCAGATTTAAGACAATTAATTGCAGTTTGCGGGGACAACACAGACAGCGGAAAAGCACCTAACAACAGTTGTTTCTTGTTACACATTAAAATTCTTTTATTTTAGTTTGCAATATACGTCAACAGAAAGAAAAAGCTGATAATATTATTGATGCCTACGTGTCATCTGTCAGAATGTATATACAATACACACATTATTCTCAGACCAGCTAGCGACTCATAAGAAATGACAGTGCCTACATCAATGCGATGAAGTCGGATGACAATCGCTCACGTAATAAATCGAATAATAGTAGTATCGTATAGTAGAAGACCTGAAATAACTTGAGGCCGACCATAACCTCGTTAAGATTAAACAAAAGTCATCTAACGTGTCAGATTACCACCAATAGATACATTCAACTTAGAATCACAAATGCATTGCCGACCTCTTATTGACTTCAGGTGATCTCACTCAATCGCACGAACTGTACACAGCCTTGAGCAATGCAACCTCGGCCCATACATGCCTAACCAAAACTCACTCACGGTTAAAAAATAATTCATGGATATATGTGGTACAAGGATAGATCTACTTTCCTGAATCCATTTGTAGTTCACCTTTGACTGCATTTTTAACCAGATCATGACCTGGTTCAAAGGCCATTTCCAATCACAGAACAACCCCGACCTGATCGACTGTTGCTGTCCAATATTTACAGTAAACCCTGATATTTCTAGTTAATTTGTTTTTTCTAGCTCACAATAGCCTTCTAACTTTACGTAGTACGAAAATAACCATATTTTCTAGAAAGGTTAGCAATCATGTTATTAGTTTTGAAAGAATGGCAATCATTTTCCATAAAGCAGCCAAAAATAGTCACAGTTTAGAACAAGGCACAAAATGCTGATTAAAAAATAACAAAAGCACAGCTTAGATCTTAAATATTCTCAGCACTATCTACATTAGCACATCGAAAATATTTTCATTAAGAAATATTGAATAAGGCCCGTAGGGTATTTTTCGATCGCCCGGATTGCGGGAATACTACTTAGCACATACCAACTCACAGAAGTGGACGGTAAAGCGAATAGTTTGTGCTTTTAAGATAATATTCGCTGTATGCATGGGAAGTGGAATCTGCAGCATTATTATTATATAGCAATTTACACCTTACTATTATAATATTATAAAAAAAATATATATAACTCTTTGTGTGCCTGTCTGTAAATAGATTTTTAAATGAAATTTCACACAGATAATCTAGAGATTAAGAAAAGTCAAATCTGTATAGAATTCTATGTTCAGGTCTTGAATGCAGCTCCGAAATATTTATATAATAAAATGCACTTCACCAAACAATCCACACCTAGATTGTATAACCAACATTTTATTTTCAAGTACAGCTATTTACAGTTACAGTTAATTAAAAATCTAGCTATGGTATTAGCGCTCATATTTCGATTTACAATGGTAATATATTACTTCAAGTTTCAGTCTAATCACATGAAGATATTTTAATACTAGAGAAAAAAATAAAAAGTACTATTCATATAGAAAGCCAAGCGGATCACAGAGCTCTTTCTTAATAATCGCGGCTGGGAACGAAGCGTTCTTAGAGTTAAAATGAACGTCTAATCCACATCTTTAGACTTCATAATTATAATTCAAATAAATATACACATTAAATAATTGTATTCCAAAAGTCAATAACAAAGACTTTCAAGGAGCTTTCTTATTGTTAAGTGCTATATAATACATGCTTCACGCACAATGTAAGTACACCACGTAAATAAATATTTTTTGTGACATAGAAATCATATTCTATAAATAAAAACCCCGCTTTCTTTGCTATAATATGTTTATGTTCACAGGTACAATGGCGAATACCTATCTCATCTAAATATTACGTTTTATTGAGAATTCAAGTACCTAATTATCTTAATACTTGGATTTCTGTATGGACGTCTTTTGTTAATTCATTTTATTTTTGTTTGTTTATTATTTCTATAGTCCAGTCAATTAAAGCTTAACTTTGCCATTTTGGTTGAACACCTGCAACCAACGCCAAAATTTCCGTGAGTCTTCGTAGATTAATATACTAAAATTGCAGGGTGCTGCAATACCGGCAAAGGGTGCAAATACATTGCAAAAGGGTGCAAAAACAACTTTTTCGTCTATATCTCGCGATTCGCTGGAAAAATAAAAAAAGATCCTACTACAAACTTGTAGGAAATTAAATCCCCTACAAAAAATTGTAAACGTATTTTCGCGTATCTCTCATAGTTTTTGCACAAAATGCATTTAAATGTGCAAAATTGTAAAAATATTATTATTAATCTTTTTTTTTTCATTTTGAAGCGATCCTACATGTTTCCTTGGGATTTAATTAATATTTTTCGGACATTTTTGTTTACTTATTTATACCTTTTTTCATATACCTAATAATCTTGGCAAAAAATTCATTTCAATTTTATTAAATGATATTTTTATTTTATATTTTTTTTATTCCATCGGATTCAGCGCAAATTCGCAAATTTTCAAATTTCTGAGGATGGCCATCTAATGAACGGGAGGCATGTAATATGCCTGATAGAAATGTTATATACGATGGTGATACAAGAGGTGAAATGCCTAAACATAGTTTACTAGGATCTGCATAGGTGATGTTTTTTAATCCAGAAGGCAATCTCTCATCTTACATCTCATCGGTGATATCTGTTGTAGGTGCTAATTGCGCTGCAGATTTTTTTACATTTGATTGGAGTTCTTTTATATCAAACACTACTTGCTGGTGTGTACACTGCTATGCCTCCTAAACAATGAAAAGTCTCCTGACCACCTGAGGTTCTTATACAAGGTGGGCCAAAAGAAGTCATCCGATGTTGTTCGGCTCTCAATTTTTTTCTAAATAAAAATCTTCGATTTTGTTTTTTGATTATGTTTATTTGATCCTTTAGAATTTTAATAGTGAAGTCGAGAAGATGATATCGGCCAAATGGGCGCAGCCACAATCGATTGCTATACGGGCTCGTTTTATGGCATTTTTCATCACTTCAGCGAGAACTTCGGGCGACAGATTCTCGCACTCATGTGCTCGGGCTTGTTCACGTAAACACGAGACTTCAAAAAACCCCACAAAAAAGTCTGGAACGGTTAAATCGGGCGATCTTGCGGGCCAGTGCAAATCGCCAAAACTAGAGATGAGGCGACCCGGGAACGCTGCCTACGTAATATCGGTTGTGTCTCACGCAGTGTGTGCCGTTGCTCCGTCTTGTTGGAACCACATGTTCTCCAGTCTTAATTCGTTCAATTGTGGCAGAAAAAACTCGGTTAACATGGCCATATAGGGCGCACCGTTCACTGTTATCGTTTGACCAGCGGCGTCCTCAAAAAAAAAAGGACCGATGACTGTTCCAGCTTGAACAGCGCACCATGCAGTCACTTTTCGCGGGAGTAATGGCTCCTGGTGCTACACTCGTGGAATTTCGGTGCCCCAGAAGCGATAGTTTTGCTTGTTCACGTTCATATTAAAGGAAAGCATCAGTAATTATAGTCTTATGAGGTTAAATTATTGATGAAGCTTCATGAAGCTGAATATTATGGTATGATGTGCAAACACCCAGTTTGCTTAGTAGATTGATAACTAACATCGATCCTGTTTTTCGATAAATGTATGTCTCAACAGCTAGTTGAAGAAACGAATGAAGGATTTAGGACGGAGTGCTGAAATAATACTATAGCCAATACTATCTTTTTTTTGGGATAACAGGACATTCATCTGACACGATATTTTCATCATTTAATATTAATTTATGTAGGAAGCAAGTTAATAGTGGAGGTATTTCTGATACAACGTTATCAGGGAATTTGTCCGATTGTAGATAACTTTTTGTTTCGTAAAGAGTTTCCTTTATTTTGTCCTGTAAAATTTCTGCGCATACAGTGATAATTATTTTCTTAGCCATTTCACTGCGGTCCTCACTTTTACCATACCAATCACTACAATCAGTATGCAATCCTGAGAAGATTGCATACTTTTCACAACAATTGTTGCATCTTACGTTTTCTTCATACAAATAAAACATAAAAATGAAGGATTCATTGTTTCGTTTAAATTGAAAACAGTGAATCAAGTTTATTCTGCAAAAAAATACTTTTGGACAGTTAGAAGCACAAAAACGAAATATCCCTGAGACAGTTTGGAGTATAGTGACAGTAAGTGACAAACAGTTAGTTGAGCATTTTCTGCTGCAGTCTTACTCATTGCACTCAGCGATATAGAAAAACAAGCGCATGTGTGTGTGTTCTCAATGGTACTATTTTCGTCGAGCGCAAGGTTCTCATTTTTGTTTAAATCTCTATCTCTTTCGCTCTGATTAGGAAACGTATGGTCTTATTCAATCACATGGGTCCTATTTTTCGATCCTATTCTATAGATCTTGAATGGGACTATTTACGTCGAGCGCAAGAGTCTCATATTTGTCTTATTCTCCCTATTCACTCTTATATTGAAGATTCTTATATAGAAAATTGGAATCAGTGGGAGCAAAAGAGTAGAATAATAGTAGAAAGAATAATATAAAATATACCACGCTCTTTCTCCGCTAGTGATATATTATTATAAACGTCCCCCTGAAATTAAATTTATAATAGCTCAGGTAAATGGAGAGGTAATATATACTGCAAATATACGTTTCAAATGCTATTTTGCTCTGAATTCAATGGAATAAAAAAAACTAAAATTAAATTATCACTACATAGTATAAGCCAAAGTCGCTTCCACTCTCTGTCTGTCTATATGTATAAATGCTTAGATCTTTAAAACTACGCAATGGACTTCGACGCCGTTTTCTTTACTACATAGAATGATTCAAGAGGAAGGTTTATATGTATAATACATGCATAAAAGTAGAGAAACATTGATAATTTTAGAGGTTTTTAATGTGATGTCGTAAATAAACCCATTTTTTACGCTTACATTGCAAACGCTGGCTGTACCCTACGAGATAGATCAAAATAATGTACTACAGTATTATACACCTTAAAAAGTTCTACAATACTTTCTTTCTTTTTTACTAGAAGTAATGGATTATTTACGAAACGATTATAAGCAATACAGTATTAATCCTTATCCAATTAAGTACCTTAAATACTTTGTGCATCTCATATAGATTAATATGACCCTTTACAGTATGTAATTTAAATTATTATTTTTGAAGATATTACAGATTTAAAATGCAGGAACAAAGCGACTGTGGCGGTACCAGCCGGGGCCCGTTAGGTGGCACTGCTGTCAATTTATCAGTATCAGTTAATAACTAAGCATAATATTTTAATGATTATTCTGAGGCGGTACGAAGTTTGCCGGGTCAGCTAGTCATATAACAAAATTTAAATGTTTTTTTTGCCAAGATTATTAGGTAATTGAAAAAAGGTGTAAATAAATAAAAAAAAATGCCCGAAACATATCATTGGAATCCCAATGAAACATGTAGTATCACTTCAATATGAAAAAAAAAGATTAATAGTAACATTTTTTTCATTTTGCACCTTTAAATGCATTTTGTACAAAAACTATGAGAGATACGCGAAAATACGTTTCCAAGTTTTTGTAGCGGATTTAATTTCCTACAATTTTGTAGTAGGATCTTTTTTAATTTTTCCAACCAATCGCGAGATATAGACGAAAAAGTTGTTTTTGCACCCTTTTGCAATGTATTTGCACCCTTTGCCGGTATTGCAGCACCCTGCAATTTTAGTATATTAATCTACGAAGACTTACGGAAATTTTGGCGTTGGTTGCAGGTGTTCAACCAAAATGGCAAAGTTAAGCTTTTATTGACTGGACTACTATTGAGTACCTCCTTTTTGCGTATGTTAATATCGTTCTAGTGGAATGAAAATAAATAGTACTAAAGATGACGACAAATGTAATCGTTAAATTGATTTTGATATTCAATCTGGTTGTAATCAATTGATATGTAGTACTGATCTTTAATTTATCAAACTGATTAATTGCTACCAAAATGTTTTTTCGATTGCTTACTATAGTTTAAAGATAAACAAAGATATAAACTAGTACCTATACATAGTTGAGCCTATTTAAACATTTGAAAGATACATTTGTCATGTTGACGATATGAATAGAAGGTTTTGGGGTCGGATACACTTTCTATTGTAATTGCTCACCATGAGTCGCAGTTTTGTAGAATAGCATCATCACACAAGCATTTAATAGCTGATTATGGAAATTCGTACTAATTTTTAATGTTCATTTACACACATGATGGCCTATTGTTCGGATAAAAACAGATAACAACTTCCGAAACGAGTGAAAACGTTATACAGATAGTACATCCTTATTTAATATTATAAAGTTTGTGATTATGTATTTATGTTTATTGCTCGTTCACGCAAAAAATACTGAACGGTTTTGGATGAAACTTTACAGTAATATAGCTTATATATCAGAATAACACATAGGCTATATATAGCTTTTATGTCAACATAACACACATAGGCTAGTTTTTACTGCAAAAATCAAGACACACGAGGGCGGAGCCGCACACGAAAGCTAGTAATTTTACTATACATTACAAAATTGTTGATGTTGGTCAAGTGTAGGAATAATTTGTGACGGTACATTCATGTTATATGACACAGATACTTAGTCTGGCCATAAATACTGTTATAATTAAAAAAATAACACTTATTATTATATTTGAGTCTGAAACCTGTCGTTGTTATAGCTTGAATATAGCTTGGGACTTTATTTTCTCGCCCATCATTATCAATAAGTTTTGTGAAACAAAAATGGATACAACACAAACACGAACTGCTTGACATTACAGAAATGAAACCATTTAATGACGGGCAGAACAAAATGGAAAATACATCAGTCACTTAGGGCCACAGCACACTAGCTACTTTTAGCATCGGCAATCGACAACTAATCGCTTTTTAGAAGCTAAATACGGCGACCGAACGCTCTACACCGCACACTTAAAAACGCCGAACGCGGAGATTGAGTCGCTTTTTAGAAGCGCGACACAGCAGCTGAACGCTACTCGCCGCACACATTCGGATGCCGCTAGCATCGATTTGGCATCTGAGCAGTCGCTAAAACGTGCGTTTCCGATACCGCGATCGAACGCAGGAAGTCGCTAAAACGCGATGCAGCATCGATGCAGTCGCCAAATCGCCTATCGCCGTTGCTAAAAGTAGCTAGTGCGCTGTGGCCCTTATTGCGCGGAGCAGACCAAATCTGCTCTACCGTCTCCAATACTACTACTACTATACCAATGAGCTGACCAAATAGGGGTCACGACCCTCGAATCGGTGATAATGACACACAAAAATTCCCTTGTAACAATATTTGTGGCAAGACTAGTTAGTTATGATGAATGTTAAATACTTACGAATTTCTTCGTCTTCACCAACGTCGGCGTCGACGTTGTCGGATACCTCTTCGATCTTCTGCAATAACAAAATATTTCAATTAATGTTTGTGGTTGTAATTAATTCTGTGGAGTTGAAATTTATTTGTTCGTTTGATTAACACGACATTGAATGGTCAATATTGATTGAGACACATCTCAGTTAATGTCTCGAACTAAGACAATATATTCTGAAGCTTATAGATATATATATCTTTTCGCGAATGCACTAGAACAAATCACTTTAAAAGATATTGTGTCTTGTGATTTCCTGGGAGATGTTTTATACCCTCAAAATATGGTTTTAAAGGTGGAATAACGATATAACGATTGTTAAGTATATATATAATCACTTCATAGTATAAAACAAAGTCGCTTTCTCTGTATGCTTAAATCTTTAAAACTACGCAACGGATTTGGATGCCATTTTCTTTATTAGATAGAGTGATTCAAGAGGAAGGTTTTTATGTATATCTAATACATGTATAATATAGTAGATAATAATTTTAAAGTCGTAAATAAACTCATTTTTTACGCTTACATTGCAAAAGCTGGCTGTACCCTACGAGATAGATCAAAATAATGTACTACAGTATTGTACATCTTAAAAAGGTCTACAAAAAAGTTGGCGATGGTATATGTCTATCTCTTAGAGATAACCCACAACAACCATTTTTTATATTTTATTTTTACGAGATATAATGGCTTATTTACGGAGCGATTTTATGCAATACAATGATATTCCTTATTCAAATATGTACCTTTAATACATTGTGTACTTATTTAATGTAGATTAATATGGCCCTTTACAGTATGTAATTTAAATTAATACTTTTGAAGATATTACAGATTTAAAATGCAGGAACAAAGCGATTGAGGCGTTACCGCCGGCCGGGGACCGTTAGTAAAGGCTGCTGTCGATTTGTCACTATTAGTTAATAACTAAACACAATACTTTATCATGAATTAATATTCTAAGGCGATACGTAGTTCGCCGGGTCAGCTAGTAGTGTATAATACAATATTAAGTAAATAGTATAATAAGTAAGTAAGGTAAGAGTACTTAACTAGTCTTAAGCTACAGGACTTGAACTTGGGCGATTCTTCACTTATTTACTTAATGCCTTTATTAGCAACGAAATTCTCAAAAATCTTGTCATTGTAACACGTTTTTGATGTCAGTAATATTAATACTGTAAGGACAAAGGCCAGTGACGTAGAAAAATTAAGGAATAAACATAAAGAATAATTCACCCGGTGGCGTTATAAAAAATTTAAATAACAAATCATGTAATGTATACAGTGATGGAACACAGCAGAATGCCGCTCAAATTTGACCCTCCTCACTAGGTCAGTGCCCTTTAACACAGAGAATACCGCATTAACCGGAATTACAGCTGTTTTTAAGTTTAATTATGAGTACCGGTAACCGCTTAAATTGGGTGAGGAATTACTCTGTTTAAAAACAACACATATACTTAATAGGTTATTTTGGTGCTTTTTTATATTCAAAATAATTAATAATAATAAAGCCATTTAATCCAAAGCTTGCTTATGTTTTACAATGTTGTTAGTACTTAATTGCTTAAATTTAAAATGGTTACTTATAATTACTGTTAGTATTATTATTTATGTATTAGGTTTGGATCCCTGTTGGGTAAAGGCCTCCTCCATCTATTATTTTATTATTATATCATTATTATATCAAATTCAAAATAATTACAAAAGCACAAATACGTAGTGATATCAAAGAAAACCGATTAAATTTTTTATTAAACAAAACCGTCATTTAATTAAATGAAATTAATAAACTGTAGTAACGCGAAATCAAATTTGGTATCTCATACTAGCTGCGCCCCGCGGTGTTACCCGCGTTATCATTATGGTTGCTATGCAAGTTTGTTATGCATAGCAACCTGTGAAGTTTTGACAGGATACAGTTTGACATCTACGATTTAATGTATTTTTTTAATCACCTAGTTTTCGTCCGTTTATCTCGATTATTGCAGTAAAAAGTAGCCTATGTGTTACTCTGATATATATACATAAGCTATATTACTGTAAAGTTTCATCCGGATCCGTTCAGTAGTTTCTACGTGAAAGAGCAACAAACATACATACACACATACTCACAATCTTTCGCGTTTTTAATATTAGTAGGATAGTAGGATTATCGACTGAGCCGTCAGTTTTACAAGCTGCGGTAGCTCGTTAGAAAACGTTGTCATATCAATAAATTTCAAGGTAACCGATTCCTTCGTTTAAAGTCTTTAACTACACTCGGTTCCAAAAATAACGGGTCAGTCACATAAACCCGAATATCTCCCGAACTACGTATGCCATCCTAATGAAACGAAGACTGTTCAATTGAGAATTTAATTATACAGATAAAAAATAAAATAAAACTTAGTTACACCCACAATATTAATCTTAAATTAAAAAAAACTAAAGTAGTCATATTTTTCTTAAGATTACATTTTTTTTATGATTGTTTTTTTTTGCTGTTTTTCATCACTGGAGGCTTCATCACGTGGAGGCAATACAAAGTATTAAATGAAGAAAGTGATGAAAAACAGCAAAAAAACAATCATAAAAAAAATGTAATCTTAAGAAAAATATGACTACTTTAGTTTTTTTTTAATTTAAGATTAATATTGTGGGTGTAACTAAGTTTTATTTTATTTTTTATCTGTATAATTAAATTCTCAATTGAACAGTCTTCGTTTCATTAGGATGGCATACGTAGTTCGGGAGATATTCGGGTTTATGTGACTGACCCGTTATTGGTTTATGTGACTGACCCGTTATTTTTGGAACCGGCTATATATTAAAAACAATATGAAATAAAATTAAGTTAATTTATAAGATATTTAAGACGCTGTTGTATGTCATATTCTAACTAGAGACTTGATAGGCATTATTCAAATACATATTATTTAATACGGATAAAGTGGCTTGAAGCCAGAGTAAATAAAGAAGAGGTATGGAAAAAGGGAATGTTTGATGTGTGCGTGCAACCACCAAACTCAATTGATCACTTGATTCGCTTTACCCTTTGTAACAAATCCGATTGAGTTCCTTTTCTTCAATTATTTTGTTTAATATAATTTAATAATTGAAGGAAATCCATAAAAGTATGAAAATAATTATTAAAGGGCCCCTCTAATATGCCATTGATCAGTTGGTACTTAACATCAAGTTTTCTATCAAACTCCAGTTAATCGTACTGATTTGGCTGGTTCTATGTCTATTCTATGTCACTGTTCGATGGTACCCTAGAAATTGTTAGGAAGGCAACACCTAGATGAAAATTATAGTGATACGGGCATTGCGTAAGGTATAGTTTACAGTTCAAATTTACATTGACAATGTGTTGGCTGTTAAACCAGCGGTATATTCCTCATTATATTATTTTTATACAGCACACACAAGTAGCTCAGAGAATACTATAGGAAGATCACCGCTTAGCATATATACTCGTATTCAAGTAAATTGTAGCAATTTATCGCTTTACGATATGGACCTGTGTGAATTTTTGTGTGTGTGAATAATTTTACGTGATTTTACTGTAACTGTTGTGTATATAAACTAAACTTACATGAAGACGTGTCAATCACTTCTTGGACTTGCAGTTGACTTCGCGAAACACGTTGCGCAATCAAAATTTTTTTTTTTAATTTTTTAGGTAGAACGAGCCCGTGTATACACAACCTTAACCTGATTTAGATAATAGAACAGAACAACAAAAATGATATCAAAGCCGAATGCAGATAGTCTTAACGGAAACGGGATACGTCGAATAATTCATACGATAAGTACTTCGTCAATCGTAATAGTTATCGAAACATTTAATTAGATAAATAGTAGTGTGTGTAGTTTAATTAATTGCTATTCTGTATTTATAAATAATAAGTACGAACACAAATGCTGGCAGGATATGGTAAACTCAATCAACGTTAAATTCAGTTTAATTGCAGTTATAGAATGGCCAACAAGAAGCGATAGTAAATGTAAATAGTAAACAAAACCAATGAACAAAATTAAATTATTTATTTGTTACAATTCGAATTTTTGTATTTGATGTTTTGTTTGTGATTTACATTAAGTAAAAAATATTTCTGAAATAACGTGTGGTGACGAATTAAGAATTCAAAGTGTCACTACCCCTATTCATTCCATGGGTGTCGTAAGAGGCGACTAAAGGAACAAAATAAGCAGCTAACTTCACTGCCAAGAGAAGGAAAACTTGAAACAAACCCTTTACCAACCCGTCTGGCCAGCGTGGTATAGTAGGCCAAAACCTTCTAAGGAGAGGCCTATGTCCAGCAGTGGACTGTTAAAGGCTGTTGATGATGATGATGATGATTTCTGAATATCGCATGTCAAAAAACTGTGAGCCCGGCGTATGGTAGGCTTGTCCTCTGTTACATAGGGATTAGTGTTTTAATTTTTTTTTTTATTAGTTATGGTAATAGAAATTGATACAGTTCTTTTTTTGACGAAATCTTTATTTTTTCTTGTGTCGCCACGAGCGCCTTCCGATAGGAAAAGAATCACTTTCAATACTTAACTTGCCGATCGAATATTGGCGATCCCATTGATACCAAAATTTTTTGCCGTGGAACGAGACATCACGACAAACACAAAAGGTGTTAATTCTACAAACGCTTTTAAGGTAAATGAAGTTTCATATCGCTTCCCGTTGGCCGTACTTTAGTGAACATTTATGTTGCCATTGGTTGCTGAATAACTATTGTAGTTTGTTGCTGTTGAACACAAACAATACTTCATTACAGTAAAATAAAAAAAAAATGTTTAGAATAAGTTTAGTATTAGAATTTAGAAAATGTTTCAGAATGACGCCAAATCTATGGTGGGATGAAAAATAATCTATTATTATTCCAATAAATGGCTTTAGTTATCTGTATCGCACAATGTATAAATCAGATTGGGTTCTTTATGAAACATTTCTGACAGTTTGTTTTCATGTTAAAAACCGCTATGTGTTTTAAACTCATAATTTATTTTATCGTCAATCCTATCAAAACTCATACTCGAATGCGAAACTCAATTCATGTCGAAGTATAACTCCCTGTAGTACATTGTTTATACTACATTATTACTTTGTTTTAACTTTACATATATTGTCACTACCGATTGGCAAAGATATGCAAATACGGTTGTCGTTAAAGGCGTCTATGTATGTCACCTACCGGCGAGAATCTATGAAAGGCCTGATGAATATGGAAGCGAGCTGTATGTTAGGACCGTAGCAAATTACGTTTCGTCATGTCTGTCTATGCTGGACGGGAGGCATGACTGTGACGTGATATTTTGTATGTAGATTTCAATACATATGAAACTGTTCCGTTAATTACTGACCGACAGACAACGCACAGCCGAAATGACTCGGAGCAGGAAGCTGAAATTTGCCTAGTGTGTTTCTTGAGAAGCATAGGCGAGGACTAAGAGTGCATTTTGGAAAATTTTACCCCTAAGGTAAGCACGAAGGCGATGCCGCGAGCAATAGCTAATCTTTATATATATAATTCTTCTGTGAGTGTGTATGTCACTGAACTTCTCTCAATGGACTGGACCGATTTTGATGAAATTTTTTGTGTGTGATCAAGGGGATCTGGGAATGGTTTAGATTCACAATTGGACCCGATAGGTGGCGCTGCGATCAAGTTCTGGAATTTTAAAGTTGGGCGGTACGAAGTTCGCTGGGTCAACTAGTTAGTATATAAAGTAAAGGATATTTAACAAGATAAACTGAGTGAACTAAGGAACGATATCGAAATTCAAATATTTTGGGAAAGGAGCGAGAAAATGATGATGATGAATCAGAAACCGCTTACTCATATCTAGAAATACTTTAATCTGAAAAGAAACATCAACAAGTTTAATATAATAGCGCGATCACTTCAATAACACAGTTTAGATGCCCAGCGACGTTTCATTTAGGACCAGGACCCCCACTGTCAAGTTTTGTCAATAACACCCGAATTTATTTTCTCACAAAAATATTTTGATATACTGTTAACCTGTGATGTAGCCATTGTTCTTGACAACTAAGTAAAATAAAACGGTCTATAGTCTGATGATTTTACAAATAGGGACAATAAAAAACTATAACTGGATCGTCAGCGTCAGCGATCTCCGTTCTAAAAGTTTACTACTCATAATTTTAACAAAAAGGAACCGACTTCAATGAAAAACTATTCCGAGTACCCAAATCGCGACAATTGTGCCTATGATATTTGAGCAGTTCCCTCGATTTCCTTGGGATCCCATCATCAGATCCCGATATGGTGACGATGGGACCACTTGTAAGCTATGCCCATTCCAATGCAAAAAGATTTTTTGAAATCGGTTCATAAACGACGAAATTATCGATGAACATACATAAAAAAAAAAAAAAAGATTCCGACGAATTGAGAACCTCCTCCTTGTATTTGGAGTCGATTAAAAACGGTTTAGTAAGATTTTTTCGTAGTAAGTGTACCCTGTCTACCCCTTTGACAGATAGGCGTACCGTTGTGTATGTATGTAAATATGCTTTAGATATGCGGCCGAGTAATTGCGTCAATGTCAGATTAAATTTCTCCTGATGAACCACAATGTGTCAAAGCGAAGCGTAACAAGAGCTCATACCTATTTAAATACGATTACTGAGATCCCGTTCATCTGTAGGTCCATCTTAGTTACCATATTATGAGATAAATTGAGTAATGTCTAAAATAGACTACGTCACAGTCAAAAGTAAGGTTAATCGTTTTGGGTTGATTAATAAACCGTAGGTACCTTGTTTTTACACCGGTTGATGTCTTTCTGTTTTTTTTTTTTATTCTTCTTATAAATAAATAAATAAAAAATTTGTACTTTTTTTTGGACATATAACCCTTGTGCAATATGTACGAGACAACTTACATTAACATACTTTATATTATGTACTTACATATTATACATAGAAAACAGCCAAACTCCGAAACAAATATTTGCAAATCATACAAACTGTTGGTCCGAATTGAATTGAACCCGAGACCTCTTGAACAGCAGCCGCATACGTTAACCACTAGACCAACAAGGTAGTATCATTATTAATCCTTATTAAACTTGACAAATGATCGTAGTATAAATCTAACTAATCAAGTCTATCTTTAACAGTTGACCTTTTTAAGTATCCAGCACCGACTTACTATAAAAATACTGATCTAGATCTAGATCCAAAATTCCTGATAGAAGTTTGTCATGTGGAAATTTAAAAAAAGTTATACGGATAGGTACTTTCAAAATGTTTGCCATGAATTGCATGAATTGCAAATGTGAAACAGACTAACCCCGTAAATAGAAAATTAAACGGACAAAAAATACGAAGCTTTTAAACAACATTGTTGTCATTCATTGGCGATTGGCTTAGCATCATAGACGATCTCATGATAGTTCTTGAAATATCGATTCCACTTATTCATTCCACTCAAAAACAGAGCGTACCACTTCAAAGACTGGCAACGAGCTAAGGACTTCCCAGTTTCAGGCGCCCATGAGCGGCGGTAGTTAGTATACATGTGACACCTCTACTCATTGACCCCCCTTTTTTTTCTGTGTGTTCATAATCACCAACGGTGGTATCCCCTCGGATACCACCGTTGGTGATTATGTCGGACTCGAACCGACATAAACCGCACACTTTCTCAGGTACCAATGGCCGGTGAACCAGGTGTACATTAGGAGGGGAAATCCCTGGAACCCCGAAAATCATTGATAAAAATAAAATATTGCTTAAACGCGTGTCAGGCCACGCATTTTATAGGGTTTCGTAGTCACCCATAACGGCACATGGATTTAAAATCGTGTCCAATAGGTAATTGTTATGTTTGCTTATTATTTCCTTATTTTTGTACAAGTTTTCCAAGTAAGGCCTCTATAACTCCTGAACCAACAAAGTTATATCAGCCATTAAAGATTTCGTTTACATTTCATCACATGTACTACCATTATGATTTCTTCAAATTTTTCCGAATAAGCCGTGTTTGTTTTAACAATAAAAATCCTTTGAAGTTGAATAACTCGCAAACTGATACCTAAATCAGAAAATCGTCTGAGCATTCTCTCAATATTTTCAAAGACCTATCTAATGATACCCCACACGATTGGTTGGGCGCGAGGAAAAAAATATTTCCACTTCACGTGTGGGGAGGTTCCACAAATAAAAAACAATTCCGCCATGTTATTTTAGCACATTTTCGACGTTACCAAAGCAACATATCAGTGCAAAGTTCATCTTTCCAATTCTGGTAGGTGATTCGAGGACGAACGCCCGGATGGACAGATGGACGGACAGACATGATGAAGCTATGATCATCATCATCATCATCAACAGCCTTTAACAGTCCACTGCTGGACATAGGCCTCTCCTTAAAAAGGAGGTTTTGGTCTACTATACCACGCTGGTCAGACGGGTTTCAAGTTTTCCTTCTCTTTGCATTGATGTTGTCTTGCGTAGTTTATCCCTTAGTCGCCTTTTACGACACCCGCGGAATGAATAGGGGTGGTGACACTCTGTATTCTTAATCCATCACCACACTGATGTAGCTATAAGGATGTCAAATCATAAACTACGGAATTAAAAGACATCGTAAAAGCTTGAAGTAAACAAGAAATATAAAAGCGTTAGAAAGACTCGATTTATACGTGTGATGAATAACGAATTGAATTGTGTATTCCTTTGAAAGGATATTTCCTTGTCATTTTCTCATTTTATTTGAAATGAACTAGCGAATATTAAAACGTGACAAGATCACTTTTACTTAACTTTGTTGACGATCAAAAAAGTAGGAAGTTCAAACGAAAATGAACTTAAGTTAACTTACTGCTCGTGGAGGTACTGTACACTCAAGAAGAATTAATTGGCTACAACTTTTTATACGACTGCGGACACAAAGAAGAGTAAAGTATAACATGTATTTAGCACACGATAGGCTTTTAGGTGCGACGATGGTGATTTCGGTCACAATATGAATTTACACTTATTACTTAGTTTACAGTAATAAGTGTAAATACAGATAAGAGCCACAAACTATCAGTTACGACAAAAATTACACTTGTATTAATTTCAGAAAAAAAAAATTTAAGATTTAACCTATTTGAGATTTTCATAAAATTTAAATACATAAAACCGTACCCAGAATATTGCGAAGATGGAATAAACGTAACATACACATTATTTATATGCTTCTTTATATTAAGAATCACTTAAAACTCGCATGCTAAATATAACACAATATACGTAATACATTTTATATAGTGTTTCAAGGTGCAGACATGCTGTCTGAGGGAAATGATAAGAAAACAAACGTAACGCTTGTTTGCGGGATGATCATAAGCGCGCAAGCTGATAACTTACTACTTATGATGCTATGAATAAGGAAGTATATTCATTTGTATTACAGTAAAACATAATATTAACCAATAAACTCCAAAGGCGATAACACACTTATGTCTCTTCAGTTGATTATAAGTGGCGATAGTCGCTTACCATCAAAGATCATCTCCTCTCATGTCCCGATGTCATAAAAAATATAACTCATTTGAGTGAAACTTTAGAACTCGGTAAATGAAACTTAAGCAGTATCACCAAAGTAAAATTATAGTTAACTGATAACACTCTGTATTTATTTAAACAAGCGCGGATATTGTAAATTTATTCATGTAAACATTTATAACACGGCAGTAGTGGTTTAGTCGTAATACATACTTGCGATCGTGTGACTCGAGAACACGAACACATCGAACTCAACCTACGCTACGTTGTATACATAAACCTATTACAAATAAACATTTAGTTTAGCTGGCACTCTAACTAAACTAACGTTCCAAACAAACGTTTGGTTTAGCTTGAGCGTCTGCGGAATTGAAAGGAAACGACGACTACTCCAATGACATTTAATTGAAGTACCCGTAGCTTCGCTTGATAACGATTTGCAGAGGCACTGGGTGATTTTCGTGCACAGTGAGCACACTTTACTTGATTGAATATAATATCTGAATTAGAATAAGTATTATCTCAATGAACATAATTATTCTGCTGTATTTCTTTATCTTTCTTCAAGAAAAAATAACTGGTTTCGCGGATTGAGATTATGTTTAGGTAAATTGCATTTCTTTATTTACTTAACCGTTTTATTGCTTTACATATGTAACCCCATTTTCTAATATTCTTTACTTGTATTTTAGGGTTCCTGATTTAACTAATCAAACATTTTCAGAAGCTTTGAATTTTATAGTATATTAGAAATAACATTTGTTTTTGCCTGCGCTTCTCTTAAGTACCTAATAAATATTCTGTCTTAGCAATATCTTTCATTGATATTCAGCTGCCATTGGTAAAATTGTGATTTAAAAAAAACTGATTCTCCAACACTAAAGGATTTTTTTAAGACGATTTAATAGTTTTTATATTACATTAATTTTTATATTAACCAGAAAAATCAATACTAGGTATACCTCCCCGATGCAAAATAGTTCGTCGCCCAGTGTAAAATTTTCTCTGTGAGATTTTTTCTAACTTCATTATTTTTGTGTATATTTATAAAATATTATGATGTTCCACTATTGCATGTCGTGTTACCTATGCGTGAACCAATAAACTATTTTAGCTTTTAAAATTTATAGATATCCTGTTTAAAATTCGAAAAAGTTATAAGCAAAATAGTTCGTCTCATTGTTAATCGATGCAAAAGCGTCGATCGGTGCGTTAAATAGGATTATTCCTTCTTTATACAATTATATTGCATAATTTAAATTTGTAGATGTAATTCTGTGTCATTTGTAATGCGAGACAGTATAAATTCTGAAAATTTCAGTTATTTTCATTAGTTTTCAAATAACAATAGGTCGTGGCAAACCCATGTGTGAAGATCTTCGAAGGCGAATAGTTTGTAGGGTCGAAGCTGGCAAATCAAGTTACCAAATATCTAAAAACTTGATACTTCCCAGATCTACAGTCCAATCTATAATTCAGAACGACTTGTTGTTTGAAGAAAACTGGTCGACCAATCACGAGTGCAGCAGAAAACAGAATCTTGAAGAAAATTATTAAAAATAATCGTCGTTCTCGAGCTGAAGAACTCACATTGCAATGGAAGGACATGATTCACGAAGTTGATACTTGCAAGAGTCCTAAAAAGAATGGGTTATGGATTTTACACCGCTAAGGAGAAACCACTGTTGACTGCTGTATAAAAGAAAAAGAGGTTGAAGTTTGTTCGTGATCATTTAAATTGGACTTCCGATCAGTGGCGTAGTATCATTTGGAGTGACGAGTCCAAATTTGAAGTGATAGTCGGCGATGAAAGGAAAAAGTGATTCGGAACAAAAATGAGGCATTTCATACTGATTGTCTCAGACGCAAAGTGAAGTTTCCGGCGTCTCTTATCATGGCTGCATGTCTGCACAAGGGAATTGGTGGTATGCAGTTTTTGGATGGTTCTATCAATGCTGCGATGTATCAAAACGTAAACGTTCTTAATTATTTTAACAATATTTACTTTCTATATTTTGACTTGTTGGTCTAGTGGATAGCGTATGCGACTGCTAATCAAGAGGTCGCGGGTTCAAATCCCGAGTTTGGCCAAAAAGTGTTTTTGGGTTTTTCTTAGGAAATTCCTAATAGCAGCCCGGAGTTTGGAAGTTTGGCGGTGATTCACGCCCGTGCCTCGGAGAGCACGTAAAACCGTAATTCCCGGTTGTCATTAACATATATGGCAATCGTTATTGGGAAGTCAGTGCCCTTAAATTTATTGACAACTAGTTCAACCTTCGAATTTCAGTTCTCCCTTAAGGTTGCGGAGGTTCGACGCCAGTGGAAAAACTGATATTCAGGTGAAACCGGTTTTACTAGTATCCGACCCCAAATAATATTGGGAATAAGGCTAGGAAGATGATTTACTTTCTATATTTTACGCTTTGCACTACTTTCCATACTAGACGAAATATTTTGCTTCGGGGCTTGTATGTCCCAATTGTGATCCGGGGCGGGCGGCTACTGTATAAATTAATTGAACTCCTTTTTTACTAAAATTATACGAATTATGTGTAGGAGAAACATAAAGTTATAAAAATAAATAGAACTATGATCCAATGTCGAGTACTGGGCGATCTCTAGTTATTTAATAAAGATCGAATACCGTAGTAGTGGCATGTGACAATTGACCGTTTATGATGCATCAACCGCTCCGCTACATATAAAATAATAGCCTGCAATAACGAACCACTATCTTAGGTGTCAGTCTTTGTTAAAAGGTCATGAGTTCTGAAGGAGATTTTATCTGAGATTTCTAAACTAAACGACCGTTAGTTCTGATGTAATAGGCGCTGCTCTTATTTTCCGTACTGTCCTCGTAAACCTTAACCAATTTGGACATATTTCATCATCATCATCATCAACAGCCTTTATTAGTTCACTGCTAGACATAGGGCTCTCCTTTGAAAGGAGGTTTTGGCCTACTATACCACGCTGGCCAGACGGGTTGGTAAAGGGTTTGTTTCAAATTTTCCTTCTATTGGCACTGATGTTAGCTGCTTATTTTGTTCCTTTAGTCGCCTCTTACGACACCCATGGAATGTATAGGGGTGGTGACACTTTGTATTCTTAATCCGTCACCACACGGACATATTTACTAAGGTTTTATAATATCTGTTTGAATTTTACCCATGTTAGTCAAGTTAGATTATATTTACATGTTGTGTACTTTTATAGGATTATAATCTTTGAATGTATTGTCGGATTCTTTGGATATTTTCTTCCTCCATTCTGACCGTCTGTATAACGTCAGAATCGTTTAGGAATGTACCTAAGCGTTCTTTGCGTACGAAACTATACTATGTGTATATAGTATATAGCGAAAGTACTCTCTTTAATTAAAAGAAGGAAAAATATGTTTTCTTTTCAGATTTTGACCTATCTCTTCTACAAGTAACAACATTTTCAAGATTTGTTACCAGCGTTACAGCAATAAATAAAATAAATAAATATTAGAGACATTTTTACACACAATGCCATCTAGGCCCCAAACTAAGCATAGCTTGTATTATGGGTAACTAGACAACTGATATAATACATATACATACTTTTTTTTTGTAAATACATGATACATATTATACATAGAAAACACCCAAACTCCGAAACAAATATTTGCGGATCACACAAACATTTGGTCCGACCCGGGAATCGAACCCGAGACCTCTCGATCAGCAGTCGCAAACGCTAACCACTAGACCAACGAGGCAGTCCGTTTTCTATAAAAATAAATATAATTAAAGTGATTATAATATCAAATCAACATTCATTTGCATATTAAAGTATGCAGACAGTTCTTTTATACAAAAAGCAACTTTTTAAAATTTCGTGTCTATCAAGTAATCTCAGTAAGGGCAGAACCCATTTTGACGGGATTTTCACTGGCGCATGAAGAACTGGTGACATAAGAATTAACTTAGACTTTAACTTTTAAACTTCGCTTCACTTGGGTTACTTCGTTGCGGAACTTTTTTTTACTTACTTAAGGAAAACTTGAAACGAACCCTATACTAACCCGTCTGGCCAGCATGGCATGGTAGGCCAAAACCTCCTTTCTAAGGAGAGGCCTATGTCCAGCAGTGGACTGATGAAGGCTGTTGATGATGATGATGATGATCAATACACTTGTAGGAAACTTTTATTTCGAATTTTACTCTTTTTTGCTTTGGCTATTTTAAATAATAACGCAATGACATAACGCCTATCATTTGAATTAAATATTAAACATTACTAATAATTTTAAAGAAAATCATGTTCTTAACAGTCAGCGATCCTGATTTTCATGAATGAGCTATTTTGAATTCATTTGAGATGACAAATTTCTTACAATACGGTTTTATGGGTTTCCCATAGATGCGTATGTGAGACTATACGCTTGAAATATAATGTACTTATTAAAACATATAAACTACTTTGTGTTTTCCTACTTCATCAGCAACATCATCCCAGTCTTTAATAGTCCAATTATTGAACATAGCTTACCGACCACGGGTAGAGTTTGCTTTGCAAAATCAAAAAAAGGAGGAAAGGTTCTCAATTCGTCGAAATCTTTTTTTTTAATGTATGTTCAGCGATAATTTCGTCGTTTAAGAACCGATTTCAAAAATTCTTTTGGCATTGGAATGGGCGTAGCTTACAGGTGGTCCCATTGTCACCTTATGGGAATCTGATGATGGGATCCCAAGGAAATCGAGGGAACTCCTCAAATATCATAGGCACAATTGTCGCGATTTGGGTTCTCGGGATAGTTTTTCTTTGAAGTCGGTTCCTTTTTGTTAAAATTATTTCTTCATGTACTCAGCAACTCAAGAATTCAATCATATCTGTTCGCCTCTTTCTCATGTTACATTGTTGCTCACGATGAACAATTCAGAAACTATTCCCATTATAATGATTCCTTTTGTATCAATTTCGATAAATACTTAAGGCGTATGTGTTTACAATGCAATTATTACTATCTTTGTTTCCTTGTATTTCATTAACAGTTGAAACTAGTATCTTTACTAATATTATAAACGCGAAAGTTTGTGAGTATGTATGTATGTTTGATGCTCTTTCACGCAAAAACTACCGTACGAATTTGGATGAAACTTTACAGTAATAAAGCTTATCTATCAGAATAACACATAGGTTACTTTTCACTGCAATAATCTAGATACACGCGGGCGGATCCGCGGGCGAAGGCTAGTAAAATAATATATATACTATATACTATCTTTCGCATGCGACTCCGCCAGTGTCTATGTCAATTATCGCGATAAAAAGTAGCCTATGCCCTTTCTTAGTCCTTATCCGGGTGCGAAATTTCATTTAAATCCGCGCAGTGGTTTTTGAGTTTATCGCGAACAGACAAACAGACCAATTTTCCAATAGATGGCTTTAGTTATCTGTATCTCGCCTTGTATAAGTCCGATCGGGTTCCATTGAATGGCGTTAGAAAGATGAGATTTCGTACTAAAAAAACCTTCTACATCATGCTCCCGGCTGTACCCAAACCCAAAAGCTGTATGAACAAATCATGGGCAAATCTTTCCATAATAATCCAACGTCACATCAAAGACGGACAGATTATCAAGTTAAGTAAAGCTAATGAAATACTTTGAATGAAATGTTGTAAGCAAAGCCTTTCAAAGTATATTTGTTTAATAAAATAAGATGTATTTTCCATTATATTTTCAACATTGGTGAAAAACATTTAGGTGGCTTAAAACACGTTATCAACGAAGTTTTATAATTCTTGAAAATAATCTATAGTTTTGACTGCCTTGTTGGTCTAGTGGTTAGCGTGCGGCTGCTGATAAAGGTCTCGGTTTCAATTCCCTGGTTGGACCAAGTATTTGTTTGATCCACAAAAATATTCGTTACAGAGTTTGGATGTGTTCTATGTATAATATGTATGTACAAAAAAAAAGTATACATTTTACAAGCTCTGCTTAGTTTGAGACTAGTCATCTAGTCTCAAACTACTAGAAAGATCATCAATATTTTCTCTTTATAGCCAGTTGATCGCAGGTGGGAGCTTAACGAAGGCTTCAAACAATAAATATCAATGAAATAACTGACGATAAAATTGTAACCGCATCATATCAGACTTTTATCTTGTAGTGGAATTTAAACCGTAACGGTACATATTTGTATTGGTTATTTTTACTATTTTACATTAATTTTATATGTTGTTATTCAATGATATTATAAATGAAAATCGGCCAAGTGCGTGTCAGGCCACGCACAGGAAAGGGTTCCTCAGTCACCTATAATGGTATGTGGATTTAAAATCGTATCCAATAGATAATTGTTAAGTTTATGTATTAATACGTTAATTTTGTATGACGTTTTCCAAGTGAGCGCATTTTACCATATAAGCCTTTATAACTCCTGAACTAAGAAAGTCATCTAATCGGTTATAGTTTTCCTTCAAAGTTCATTAGATGGACCACCATCACGATTTTTTTCAGATTTTTTGAGCAAGCCGTTTAGCTTTTAGAGGGGGGGGGACGCCCTGTTTTTACAAAAAAGTGCCCTTTAAAGTGAAATATCTCGCAAACGAATACCTAAATCAAAAAATCGTCTAGGAAACCCTTTATTGTTTTTAAAAGACCTATCTAATGATACCCCACACGATGGGGTAGCCTCGAGAAAAAAAAATCATCCCCACTTTACGTGTAGGGGAGGTACCCCAAATAAAATTATTTTTCATAATTTTATTGTAGCACTTTGTCGACGTAATTACAACACGTATTCATGCAAACTTTCATCTTTCTAGCACTTACCGTTTGGACGGTAAGTCGAGGACGGACGGACGGACGGACGGACGGACAGACGGACATGACGAATCTATAAGGGTTTCGAGTTATGAACTTCGGAACCCTAAAAAGGAAAGTAACTCTAACTGTTACGCTTTTACGACAAAATCGCAGCAATAATAACTATTTATATTGATGATTGATTGATTTATCATTTATCAGGCTTTTGATATGCTGAGATGCTGCGGTATCACTCCATTAGAACCGGTCCATAGCGATGTACGACTCATCATCATCATCAACAGCCTTTAACAGTCCACTACTGGACATAGGCCTCTCCTTTGGCCTACTATACCACGCTGGCAAGACGGGTTGGTATAGGGTTTGTTTCAACTTTTCCTTCTCTTGGCAGTGATGTTAGCTACTTATTTTGTTCCTTTAGTCGCGTCTTACCACACCCATGGAATCAATAGGGGTGGTGACACTTTGTATTCTTATTCCGTCACCACACGGAAGACGTACGAAGAAGAAGTACGACTCTCACGAGGTTTTTTGACCGCTACTAGATGAAATGTGACCAACCTTTGTTTTTTAAAAAGAAGAGATTTGAAAAGCCTAGTAGCTTTATTAGCCACGTTGAAAGCAATAATATCAGTCGCCGCCTTTAAGGTGTGACTAGTCGAGATACAAGTTTGAAATTGCTCGGGGAGAAACGGGCCGCGCCAGCTCATCCGGTGTCGCTAAGTGTGGACTATTAGGTACTATACTATGGTCAACAGACACATTGGATTGTTGAGGAGTAAATATCTCATGATAGTAATGGTATTCCAACAACGAAGGTATCGTATCTGCTCCGTTCAGAATTTCCATCATACGGTAAAAATGGACGGATGATTTTCCTTTATGTAAACGTAGTAATTGCTGTGTAATTATCAATGTTTTTATTACACATATTGAGTTACTTACTCAGATGTGTTATCTTTTATTAACTTTACGCAAATATTTACATGATAAATTTTGTTTCATGTAGGTTACAAAAAGATTGCAAATACAATTTGTGAAACGAGAGTTGTTTGAACTGAGACTAATGTATTACCTATACGATGATAAATACTACGGAAATGAAACTGTACTGACTTGTTTGGGAGCCTTTAATATATGATATACGCTTTATTTATTGACCTGAGTGATGTTGGCAGGGAATAATATATATATATTATAATTATTCTTGTATAGGGTGAAAATTTTGAATAGAAGTTAAGGTTGCCTGGAAGAAATTGCTTTTTATCGATAAGGCTGCCATTTGTATATGGTCAAACTGTTTATTATTGTGTTATTTTATGTATATTGTATTATCTAATGTACAATAAAGTTTATTCTATTCTAGAAGTTGTCACTAGTCATGGAATCAATCCAATAGAGGAATTGCACTCTATATTACGAAATCTAGCTGCGCCTCTAAGTAATACCGCAATTTTTGTTGCTTTTCTGTTATAAAAAACAGGATCGTCCGTTACAATCGGATAAACTTTTCCAGGGGTTAATCGGAGGGGTGGATGCGCCATGCACTATTGAGGGATTATATTACTTATGACGAGGGACGTCTACAAGCCGCAGGTAGATGGCCCGAGGTACGTCGGGGTTCCAGGGATTTCCTTTCTAGGGTACACCTGGTTCCCCGGCCATTGGTACCTTGAGACGGGGTGCTTTTGGTCGGTTCGAGTCCGACATAACCACCAACTGGTGGTATCCGAGGGGATTTCCGCACAGAAAAAAAAGGGGTAAATCGGAATACGTAGACAGATAGACTAACAGACATCTTTAAAAGTATTGTTTTATAAAAGTACTATCAAATGTATTAAAAGACTTTAATTTTATTTCTATGAATAGATAGTGCAGGTTTGAAAAATACAAGATTTATATATTTAAGGAAAGCTTTTCTTCGGCGGACTTTTTTTATATGGTTAGCTGCCAATATGATCACTCTGCCAGTTGGAAATCATGAATAGAATCCAAGTGTGGTGGTCATAATTCTCAATACAACAATTAATATGGTGAACCACACTACGGCGGCAGCACGCCCTGCTTATAGAACCCGGAAACTTATTTGAGAGGGAATAGTGCGTTGTTGGTTACATTTTCATGACTTTAATAATCAATTTTTTACGATTCCTACTATTTTCAGTGTCTTCTTTCGTATGTCGACAATGTTTTGTTGTGTCTAAACAGGTTAGTCGTTCCCTCGTGTTAAAAATTTATTGAAAACACTACACAGATCATTTAAATCGATTGTCGACGGTATCGAAGTATCGATTAAAAACCTACGTGAATTCGAGTATATAATTTGACTAGTCACCTGATTTGAAGAGACAACCTATACCTATAGATGGTTGCAGTTGAGGAATCAATAATAATAAAATAAAAATTTCGGACATCTTACACACAACTTCGTCTAGTCTCAAACTAAGCAGAGCTTGTATTATGGGTACTAGACAACTGATATAAATACATAAACATACTTTTTCTTTTGTAAATACATACATGTTATACATAGAAAACACCCAGACTCCGAAACAAATATTGGAACATGAATAATAACAGACATGTCTTGGACTTTGACAGTGAATGTTTTTTTTTTCTGAAAGGTTATAGTGTTGATATGCAATCCTTACACCCACATCTAATGGGAGGCACCTTCCCCGGTAGCCTGATCTAATATCAGTATTTTTGACTATGTATATGATCTTTTATAAGAATAGTTTTATATAAATTATTCTTCTAATTCTTATAAGTTCAGTTATTGTGGGGAAATAGTGAAGATGTAGGCAATTACTATTAATATTGCTTTTACATTACATTTAAAAAGAGTTCTTTGATGGTATTTAGAGTTGGTTTAAATTTTTAGTCCCATAATAACTTTTATATTTTCAAACACATAATAAAATATACATGTACTTTAAATAATAATTAAATAACTTTTGTACTTTCATGTTGTCTATGATTTGACTTTTTTTTTAAACCTTCGTTGGTTTACATACTTGAATTCAGTGAAGCGTGCCCAAACTTAAATTTTAAAATCATGAATGCATATGATACATATTTGTAATTTATACTCTATATTTATACATTAATGTGGCAAGCCAAATCCAGGTATTTGTCATTCATACAAAGGGCTTGGCAGGAATTCCATAATATATCTGCCGCTAATGTATTTTAGAACAGTGTTTATGCGTTCTGGCAAACTTTATGGAAGTCAAGGTTTCTTCACTGCATTTTATTAAATTCTATTTTCAAATGTGATCCTACCTTATTATCTATTATTAGGTATAATGAAAGAGGTTTTAAGTTGGACATGTACAAACAGAAAAAAAATAACTAAGTAAGTATGTATATAGGCTATAGTGAAATGAATAAAATTTAACTTTAAAAACATGTATATTGATTATTTCTATTCATAAAAATGAAAATGAAGCAATTTACACTTTACACATGCATTTTTTTCAGTATATATTTGCCTGATCATAATTTCTTTCCGGGACCTGTCTGCAAAGTATTTAACTACCAACATGCATTCGCTGTCATTTAGTAGTAGGTAAATTCTAAAATAGTTTTATAATATTCTTTTGAATATTCTTATAAATAAACCATAAGTATCAATTCTATATTATAAAGTCCCTCTTTGTTCAATTCATTAAAAATATATGAATCAAATCTGTATGGTGGTGCAATCAAATAATGTACACAGTACTGTTTTTGGTTATAAAGATGTTAATTTTTCATTAAGTATGTATGCTGTGTAAACTGAAAAATGTTACATGACAAAATTACAAATTGGTTAGGTTTTGTAATCATTGAAAAATTCCCAAATTAGCTATATAATAAATCAGTATCAGGTGCTAATATTACCAGGAATCTTAAAATAGCATTTCACACAACATCTAAATGCACATCTATGAAGCTAAGAACACAACTAATAGCAATGACTAACAAAGTGAAACTACACTTTCACTACACTTAAAAGCATAGACAATTTGTTTGTTTATACATAAACATAACAGTTCTGTCAAAATTGATAATGCAACACGATTCTTTACTCTTTACAACAATAATAGTGCACATTGCTTAAGGATTATTAGTGATGACGAAACTACACATGTTTAATTAACATACTACGGGGCAATTCCATATGTGACTGACACTACATTTGACACAGTTTGTGTTTTGTTTTGTCTTATATTACGATTAGTACTATGTTTTTAGTTACAATTTACACATGACTTTGTAGCAGTTTTAACACTTATCCTATAGAGAAAAACTGGCTACCAATGATATTTTGAAATATCATTTATTTAGTAAAATATAAACGTGACTGACACTACATGCAAAAGGAATTCAATTTCGAGAGTGTTTTTAAATTTCAGTAATCGTCCTATGTTCTGACGCAATAACTTTAATTTGTGTTTTTATCGAAAGTGCATTAAATAAACTATTATAAAATAGTGAAATAAAAGCTTTAAGTTGTTTAAAAAAATATTTATTAGTGACATAAATTGTGACCGACACTACAGCCCAAAACGTGACCGACACTACACTCACTTTGTGTATTGTAAAAGTCAGAATTTTTACATGAAATGCACACGTACAATGGTCCACTTAAAGAACTAAGTGCAGAAACCGACCTACATAACATACACCATACATGAAACCTTAGAATATAAATTACAATCAAAAAGAGCAGTTTTTGTCGTAACCAGGGATGTCTTAGCAATATTTGGACAACACGTTTACAGTAAATATGTAATTTTCATGATACTTGCAAAGGCAAACATTTTCAGTTGTTTGGCAGCTCAGGAGAACATGTTTTGGCCGTAATTCATCAAATTTACTTTTGCCTATAAATCGTTCCGAATTTATCACAAAACGGAGCATATGTTTCGAGAACATTGCTGAACAAATGCCTGTTTTGCATTTTTTTTTGCCATCTTCGAGACGGACTATTGTTGTGTCTTTAATGCCAGGGTTTTGGCGACTAATATCATCACGGACATAACTTTTTTTCGACTTTTTCAACTGTGTCAGCACAGATTACTTTCTTCGGTTTTTTTGTGTTAAGGCGTTATTATTTCAGGAGTAATTTGTCTTGCTAATGTATGCACAACTGCTCTACACTTCGAAGGACTGAATGGCAGATTCCGTTTACCTTTTGCGACCGCTTTTCCATATGAGCTTTTTGAGACAAATCCTTTAGAAGGAGTCTCATCTTTAGCAAGTGTTTCAGATGATTCTAACATCAATTTTTTTTCTTTAATCTTACTTCTGTACCTTCTCATCTCTTCTGATTTTTTTTCTCGTAAGACTGTAATCACGTCAATCGATGATGTTCGTTTTATCAAATGTCGTTTAAGTTTTCTGTTCTCGGTCTCCTTTTTCTAAAATTCTTCGAATAATCCTTTAGCTTTCAACTTCTCTCTCTGCTTACACTTCCTTTCTGTAGTTGTTTTCGCCATCTATAGAAAAAAAATAAACAAAAAGCTACTTTTAATGATGATATGGACTGTGACTTACGTGACCGACTCTACAATGTGACAGACACTACAAAAATGTTTTGAAGAGTTTAGGCATTATAAAAAAAGATAACATTTTTTTATTGCAGGCATCATTTGAATAACGCCGTCAAGTAGGAAAAAATACTTATATTCGTGATATTGAAGTAATTTTACAGTAGTTAGAGAGAAAAATACGTCTATTCTGTGACCGACACTACAGCTTGACACTGTGATCTTAGAAACCTAATATTTCTTAAAAAAAATAATTTTCCATGAATTACGAACTCTTTATCAATACGTCATCATTTGAACAATCAGTATGTAACAAAATATAACAATAATTGAAAAGACTTACCGTGAAAATTAAATCAAAACTACACCACAAAAAACCACTATCGCCTGAGCTCACGACGCCATCTCTTAAAAGACAGTGCTGATAGAAAAAATAAAATTAAAAATTGATGCCACTGTAAAAATTTAAAAGTCACATAATTTTGCCACCATACTTATGTATTTTTACTATCAAAATCAGATATTATTTTTTTACATTTATAGTAGACTTATGCGTGGAATTGCCCTACGGTCTTACGCGATAGGTAAATATAATAACACATATTAAATTAAAGATGAGTAAACACGTCGATGCCTAGCGTTGCACGATGTACTTACGAACGTGAAATAAACAATACTATGAATGAACAAAACATGCTTAGTGCTTCTAATGCGATGTTAAACTACGAATATAACTAATTAAAATGTTTACCAGGGTATCCTGATCACCCAACTCTCTGTAGTAGCTTTCACAGCTACCGCGCCTGCTGGTGACGCACATAGCGCGCCTCAGCAGGCCAGAGAGAAGGGTGCAGAATCCGCACCTCCCCATCGTCTCCTCCTCCATTTCTAACTGACCACCTGGTTCAGTCTCTTTGAAAAAAAATTGTCTGGGCGGATTCATCTTGGAATGAATCGCCCGCACCTCAAATAACACATCTTTACTTCTTATTTAACACTACAGTTACATGGTGAAAATTAATTAATTAACGACTACATTTTGAAAAAGTGCCGAGATTTATCTTAGAATTCGCGGCAAAATACCCGATGAGAGAGTTAACTCTCTCGCGATGAAATACTCAAACTAATCAGCGCACGACCAACTCCGATGGTCTGCACTGACTGACGACTCCGTGAGCTCCAACGATGAAGCTCGGAGTGAAGTCAGTTACACTTAGTGAAGTAAACGCTAACTCGCTCACTCTTTAGTTCGGTAGTTCGGTCCGTTGCAATGTCGCTCTCTCATTGGCCGATAGGTGTAACCTCAATTTTGGATGAGACAGAACTACAGAACGTGTTTGTGGTAATGCGTTAGAAAGGGAAGATGTAGTGCTTTTATTTTTAATGGAAGGAATTTCAAAGAATAAAACTACAATCTCATTAAATTACTATACTGGTATGGTATGAATGAAGATTATTATCTATGCACAGTTGTATTACGTGAAGGTACTTTTATTTCTAAAGCCTTTTATAGCAATAAACGTAAAAAATATAATTTTTACACTACACTTTAAATATTTAGTGTACTTCAACGATAATGTATTTCACAAATTTGATTAATGGTTTTATCTTAATTTTTAGGAAATCGTTGACTTTATACTTTTTACAATGTTATTTTTTACCCTGCTATAACGAAGACACAAGCAAGGGTGACTTATAGTAGGTAACTTTGAGAGTCAGCAGTATATTAATGAACATAATTAATATATGTGTGTATGTGCCATCGAAGCGCCTAAACTACAACTAAATTAGATCTTTTTGAAAGACGGTCCTCATGACTCGGAACCCTTATAGATTCGACATGTCCGTCCGTCCTCGACCTACCGCCCAAACGGTTGGTGCTAGAAAGATGAAATTTTGCATGAATATGTTTTAGTTGCTTCACGGCAAGCTTATAAACTTCCAACGGCAACAACGTGTCTTGCCAGTCACCTACCCGCACTCGGCCAGAGTAAGGACATGTGGCCTTAACCCTCTTCTGAGATGAGTCTCGAGCCCAGCAGTGGGACATTAAGGGTTGTTGATGATGATGATGATGTGAGTGTTAACTATATTGAAAAAAAATGAATAATGATCCAATAAGTACACGAGTTCTAGATTTCAACACTGATTTAACTGTGGTGCGGGATGATACTTAATATAATATATATCGTATGTATATATCGACGTATGAAAACGTATTTTGTGTTAGTCTTAAAAAATTGAAAATACGTTTTTTTACATCATTTTATTCCGAAAAAAATACTGCATCGATTGGTCCAAGTCTCATATTTCCAACGTTTAAAAAACCCGCTATAGGGTTTTTTAACAACTATAAACGGTATTTTTGATGCATTTGTTGCTTACGTCATTCACGCGGCACAAAGGCTATTTAGTTTTACTTAAAAAACGTAGGTATGCCATTAACAACAATTAAAACTTTTAAACATAAAAGAAACATCTAGTTATCATAGAAAAATCTTCAAGGTCACAGCATTCTATCTGGTCTGTGAAATAAAATTTGATTGCTGTAAGCCACAAAACCACTGCTTTTAATTGACTTAGAACTTCGAACTTCGTACCGCCTTAGAATATAACTTCTTATTATAGTATTGTTTTTAGTTATTAACTGATAGTGACAAATCGACAGCAGCGCCACCTAACGTGCCTCGGCCGGTACCGCCGCAATCGCTTTGTTCCTGCATTTTAAATCTGTAATATCTTTGAAAAAATATTAATTTAAATTATATAGGTACTGTAAAGGGCCATATTAATCTATATTAAATGCACAATTAATTTAAGGTACTTAATTGGATAAGGATTGATAAAGTATTGCTTAAAATCGCTTGGTAATTATGTCATTATTTCTCGTAAAAAGAAGGATATCAAAAAATGGTTATTGTGGGTTATACCTAAGAGATAGACGTATACCATCGCGGACTTTTTTCACCATGACAACGCACCGGCTCACACCTCTGCCCTCGCCACGGCCAAATTCGTCGGATTGGGCTACGAACTGCCATAACCAGTGTATTCCCCGTGCGACTTCTTTTTATTGAACTTGAAAAAGTCACTTGACGGGCATAAATTTCAGTCGAATGAGGAGATCAAGAGGCCTTAGCAACGTCTCAATGTTTGAAAAGATCTATATAAAGATCACGACGTCGTTGTTTGGTCGATAGCTTTGTAGTGACTTGTGAATTGAGGAGTTACAGAGATCTAACTTGTAAAATACGCTTACTTGGAAAATTTCGTACAAAAATAACGAAATAATAGCTTAAGTAGAAGGTAATATTATATAATTTCACTAAATTCAGCGGCCAGATCGTGTGATTTAACACCACTGGATATTTTTTGTTAAAAACAGAGCGTATCGATTTTACTCATAATCGATGATGTTATTAACGAAATAGACCCGCCATTTGGCCCGGGAATTGAACCCGAGATCTCTTGATCAGCATTCGTATACCCTAACCTAAATGGAACAGAAGTATTTCAATTGACTGCAACATTGTCTGCTGAACTACTATTTTCTATTACTACCCTTCTTTTGATTAGGTGGAGAGAGTTGACACTTTGACAGGCTCATTCATAAAAAATTAAACAAAATAACTTTTCTTATATTGGCTATTTAAGCCATAACCAAACAATTTTTATTCACGCAATCCCGGAATAACATATAAAAATAACTAAAACAGTAAATATGGAACCATACATTTGTCTCTGATTAATTAGTTGCTGCGTTCTAAAGCGCGAAAGTTTGTGAGTATGTATGTATGTATGCATGTGTGTACGGGTGGTCCATAAGCTTAAAGTTGCTCAGCTTGCTATGTAAAGGGCTATACTCGGCGTTTCTCTGAGAGATCGTATCAGATATGAGGTGATCCGTCAGAGAACTAAGGTCATCGACATAGCCCACCGGATTAGCCGGCTGAAGTGGCAGTGGGCTGGCCATATTAGCCGCAGAACTGATGGCCGTTGGGGCAGAAGAGTTCTGGAGTGGAGACCGCGTCTCGGCAAACGTAGGGTAGGACGCCCACAGGCGAGGTGGAGTGACGACCTGCGTAAGATGGCTGGCAGGAGCTGGATGCGAGAAGCCCAAAATCGATCACAGTGGTGTGCAATGGGAGAGGCCTATGTCCAGCAGTGGACTGCGATAGGCTGATGATGATGATGATGATGATGATGTGTGTATGTATGTTTGTTGCTCTTACAAGCAAAAACTACTGAACGGATTTGGATGAAACTTTACAGTAATATAGCTTATAAGTATATTAGAATAACACATAGGCTACTTTTTACTGCAATAATCGAGATACACGGGCGAAAGCTAGGTGATTATAAAAATACATATATCGTAGATGTCAAAATGTATCACTGTTTATCTTCTGTCAAAACTTCATAGGTTGCTATGCATAGCAACCTTAATGAAAGTTTGTAAATACCTAATTTAAAAATGAGTTCTGGATGATTCACTTTTATCCCGAAAATCCCGCAGCTAGTGGTAATTTTAAAAAACATATTACATTTATTCTGTATTAAATTGATTCATCTCTATACCATTGCGGTGTACTTAGAAATGTAAGTACATACTTGTTAGCCATCAAATAGCGACAAACAATTTCCTCACAGGTGACCACCAGTTCACTATCAATGGCGGCTGTATGTGGGTCGAGGCAAACCTATTTAATATTATGCTGTATTTAGCTAATGTCTGTTACTACATAACCTTTAGAACATTAATACCTATGAGGCTTGTAATGAGCACGACTGTAGTAGAGCAAAGATATATGACTAGTAGTGACATCTGTTATTCCAGACAGGAACTATGAGTTGAAACTGTTATCTTAAGGGTATCGTTTCCATAATTGCTCGAAAAAGCACTTACGGTTATGACAAGAGAAACAAATTAATTCATTATTTGACAGTAAAAAAAATATCTCAGTTTCTTAATAAATCAATCTATAGAGAAACCGAGTAAAGTTACTAATACGATTATTTATTTTCGAGAAAAAAATCATCAACAGTGACTAAAATCACCGAAATCGACCTTTTCTGTTTGGAATCAATCTAGTATTATGTTGCTTTATTTGAAATAAATATTTTATTAGTTGCAAGAAAAAAGTACAAAAAAGAGATTAAGCATTTAAGGTTTCTATTAATTCTCACCAGAAAGTCATAATTTAATCTTAAACATCATTAATTTTTAGCGGCAAAAGTTCCATACATTTTAGTATGGAGAAATAATTTGCAATAAAACAGAGTTCACGCGATCCAAAAATTCAGTGTTCTCCGAATATTCAAGGCGAGCGCACGCTCGTTTTTAGCTCCACACGCACTGTCACGCACACAGAGATTTGATTGTTTACATACGACGACGTGACTGTGTGTAACTTTTGATAATATTTGGTAGGTCTGAGAATAGACACACCAATCTTTATATTTTAAATTATTATTAACCAACTTCAAAAAAGGAGTATTATTTGTGTTTTTTTTATTGTACATTCATTGATTACTCTGTCAATTGTGGACCGATTATTAAAATTCATTTTATATGACTGCCTCGGTGGCGCTGTGGTAGCATATGCGATTGAGGCCTCGGGTTCGATTCACGGGTCGGACCAAATGTTTATGAGATCCACAAAATTTTTTTTTTTAGGTGTTGGCTGTTTTCAGTGTTAGTTCATAGGGAAACCCTAAAATTTTATAAGCACGTTATAAATAGTTATTATATATTTTTTTATTTTGTAATGCTATTCCAGACGCAATATCTGAGCTGGTAGCCATCATTTCGTAATGATGAGGGCAGTAGTAGCGCATGCGACTACTTTGCTTGAGTAAGGATTCAGGTTCGATTCCCGTGTAGGACCAAATATTTGTGTGATCCGCAAATATTTATTTCGGGGTCTGGGTGTATTCTATAGGTAAGCAACAAAAAAAGTATGTTTATGTATTTATATCAGTTGTCGAATCAATAATATAAGCTCTGCTTAGTTTGGGACTGGATGATGTCGTGTGTAAGATGTTCGAAATAGTTGTTTATTTATTATTGTAATATATCATACTGCCTTGTTGGTCTTGTGGTCAGCGTATGCAACTGCTAACCAAGAGGTCTAGGGTTCGATTCCCGGGTCGGACCAAATTTTTGTATGATCTGCAAATATTTGTTTCGGAGTTTGGGTGTTTTCTATGTATAATATGTATGTATTTATAACAAAAAAGTATGTTTATGTATAATAAACTGCGAAATAAATATTTGCGGATCACACGAATATTTGGTAGATGATATTCTGTGTCATTCGTCTGAAATATTTATTTATTGTTATTTATTATAAACTAGCTTTCTGCCCGCGGCTTCGCCCGCGTGGAATTCGTTGATATCACACGACATGGTAAGGGTAGATTAAACAATCTTACCTGATTTTATGTTTGATAATAAGGAACTTCGACACAAACTTTCGTCCCCTATTTCAAACCCTTCTACCTTTATTTTCGCGATAAAAAGTACCCTATGTCCTTTCCCAAGTTCAGTTCTATCTTCGTACCAAATTTCATCAAAATCGGTTCAGTGGTTTAGGCGTGAAAGCGTAACAGACAGACAGACAGAGTTACTTTCGTATATGTGTGTTACCTTTAGTCGTATCTTTCAAGATGTTCAGCTGATGATGGAAAGTAATACTACTCAATGGTTTGGTCTTGGATGATTAGTATTTCACTTTTATACGTATGTATAAACCGCTAGTCGTATTTATGTTTTACTAGCTTTAGCCCATGGCTCCGCCCGCGAGTGTGTCGATTTTCGTGGTAAAAAGTAGCCATGTCCTTTCTCGGGGTCCCATATATCTCTATACTGAAATTGATCAAAATCAGTTCAGCGTTTTACGCGTGAAAAGGTAACAGACAAACAGACAGACAGAGTTACTTTCACATTTATTTTAGTAACATTATTGCGTAAATAAGCCGTTTGCATTAAATATATTAAAAAAAAAACACAGTCCTCTGCCTCTTCAACCTGTCTATTAAACTCAAAACATAACGTAACTTAAAAACTACTGCACCAATTTTCATGATGTTTGCAGCAATGGATAGATTGGTTTTAAAGGAGGGTATAATTTGTCAAATTTTAAATGTTTTTTAAATGCCTATAAGACCATGTATCGTTAATCACACATTATTGACATAATAAAATCTTACACTGAGAGTCACTAGTGTAAGATTACGGCCAATTACGGGTGCGACCTGGATGAACGCTCTGACGTATTATAAAATATTTATTTAAATAATATTGTGTAATAAACAATTTTATTCTACATATTTCATGTAGAATAAAATTGTTTTAAATGTCTACAGTATTTATTATGATAAGGATTAATATTACATTGTTCCAAATTACTTTGAAATTATTATTCACAAATAAAATAATAAAGAAATATTAAAAAAGTATAATTAAAAAAGTATTACTGTAGGTTATTCCTAATTTATGTAACTCGTAAACTTTTGTCAATATTGGCTTTATTTATGTGTTCCTTTAAAATAATAAAATAACATTAATAAATCTTCTTTAAAAGGTAACCTTAATTATGATGAAAACCGTATTTAAATACCTTGCGTATTTAAAACGATCTGAGTTGACAGACAATGCACGCGAGCAAATTTATTTTATACTGTGTAAAATTATTTTATAATCTTTGACCATTCGATTGGTATACAGAAAGTATTATGACTTTCTGTACTGAATGAATCCTACGGGCTTTACGTTATGGCAAGATACATTGCGTGCGTTGTAAGACATTAAAATACGTTCTACAAAGGCGAACAGTTGATGGATATTTAACATAAGCAAAAAACCGAAAGTCGGTGATTGCTTGCTACGGTATGTATGCGACAGTGCGCGATGCGTCTGTGTGCATGTAAAATATGTATGTGGGTGTTCAATCACAAATTCTCACGCTTGGTGTCGCGGGCCTTAAATTATTTTTGTATATTGACTAGATTCTAGAATAGAATTTTAACTATAATTGATAAACGGTTTTTAAAAAAATGTAAAACACTTATTACTGACTTTTTAAGTATATGCAAGTACATCGATTAGTATAGAAAACACGCCAGGTCCAACACACTGAACACGCGCCTAGGCGCGTGACAGCGTTCGGAACTTGAAGTGGACTGACTATCGTACCAGGGGGCGCCAGGGGCGTAAAATTATCGTACAATGGATCGAAATTATCGTACTTTTTAGGATAATGTCTATTATAGATAAATAAATCATATAAATTGTAATATTGATATGCATGCAAGTACTCTATAGTTTATCTTTTTTAAACCACCGCTGTCAAATCAGCAGAACACTGAAACCCAAATGTTTTACACGTGATACAGACCTGAACTGATAGTGATTCCCTTTCCACTTTAAGTTCAATAAACGCGCCAAGCTTAAAATTCACTCAGACAAAATTTTGCTGCTCTAGAAAATTAGGTACTTCTTTCTTCACTTAATTTGAATAATCCCTTTTGTCAGAGCGAATACCGACATATAATCATATAATCAATAATATAACGAAATAACTGCCAACTTTTCTACACAAAATATACGATACCTAAGAAGTGTGAACAAACTTATATTCTCTTGTTTGCATTGGTAGATGCTATGCTAACCAATAAGAAAGCGTGTACAGCAGGCGCTGGATAAAGTTACAGTATCGGCAGTGGTGAAACTTAGTAGAGCGGATCGTAAGGACCAATAGGAATAGAGAACTTGTATTTCCCGGTATTTTCCCAAGATTTTATTGGACAAAATAAAATCATGCTACTGCGATTTAGACTATGAACGCATGAGTGAAATAATATAAATTCTCAAATTTTTCATCATGATAGAAATTATCGTACAATCTGCGTACGATAATAATATGCTATCGTACATCGTACGTGGGCACAAAATTATCGTATTTGTACGATAATTATCGTACGGTTCCGAACACTGGCGCGTGAGCGCGTGCGGCTAGCAGGTTCGGGATTGGCTGCCCGCGCCTACGCGCGTGTTCGCGTCGCCAGTGTGTGAAGTCCCTAATCGATGTACTTGCATATGCATACAATATTAAAATCTGCCGCTCCGCAGTGGAGTGGTGCAGTGTGTGAATCGCCTAAACACACTGCGCTCCGCAGTATCGCGCCTGAATTATTTCAATTTTCGCAATTCATATTTATTTATTCACCTTTTAAATGTGAATAAATAAATATGAATTGCATTTTTTATTAATTATGGATTCATTTTGTTTGTTTAGGTTTATTTTATACAAAAGTTTAGGTCTTCTATTTATCGATTGAGGCAGTACGAAGTCTGCCGGGTCAGCTAGTAACAGATATAAAAATAAAACAGAAAGTTATTCTTCAAGAAAGTTAAATAACCGAAGGGCACTGTACTGCACTGCCTCTCGGATATTGAATTCGTTTCATTTCAAAGTTCCTTTTTCAGTTTTCAATTTTAAATTTCGAAATGGAATCGAGCAAACTAATAACGGGCGATGGTTTATAGTGTTTGCTCTATAAATGTCGTCGAGGTTGGGTGCAGCTTGTGCCGCATTCCTGCCGTAATGGCGACAGTTCTCAATTCAAATTTTAAACCTATTCTATAAAAAAAGAAGCCAAGTGCGTGTCAGGCAACGCATAAAGTAGAGTTTCGTAGTCACCCATAATGGTAAGTAGATTTAAATCGTGCCCAATAGATAATAATTGTTATGTTTACTTTTTTTTTGTACGAAGTTTTCCAAGTTAGTGCATTTTACAAGTTAGGCCCCATAACTCCTGAAATAACAATGGTGACAACTATAGTTTTCCTATAAAGTTCAATATATTATCACAATATTTTTCAGCTTTTTTTAGCTTGCCGTTTAGCTTTTATATCCCTCTAAAAGCTCTAAAAAGCTGGGAGAGGGACACGCTCTGTTTTAACAAAAAATAATAACATAATAATAACTCGCAATCAGATACCTTAATCGATAAATGCTTTAAAATGCCTATCTAATGATACCCTGGGTTAGACGTGAGAAAAAAAACATCCCAACTTCACGTGTAAGGGAGGCACCCCAAAAAAAATGTTTTTTTGTAATATTATTGTAGCATTTTGTCGACGTAATTACAACACATATTCATGCAAAGTTTCATCTTTCTAGCCCCAACCGTTTGGGCGGTAGGTCGAAGACGGACGAACGGACGGACATATCTATCGAATCTATAAGGGTTCCGAGTCATGAACTACAGAAACCTGAAAACGATTCCAATGCGATAAAAATGTTACGGCAATCCATACACATAATGACTAGCTAAGAGAAAATAATTCCTTGTTTTTAAATTAAAATTAATTCGTAAAGCAGGCACCACACTTCGCTATGCGCTATTCGTTATGCTGGTTATTCGCGCGCATATGGCGAAGTGTGGAGTATATTCGTTTCGTTCACCATAAAAATGACAATGACCCATCTCTACAACACACATATTTGCCTTATTTGATGCTTATTTGGCATACCAGTTCGAAGTGTGGATGGCATGTTTGTTGTTTGCGCGCATAACTAATATTTGGGCGAATACGGCGTAGACATATAACGAATAGCGCATAACGAAGTTATTTCACTATCACTGCAAGAAGCACTAACAGAGCCATCTATTGGTAAGGATATAAACTGACCCTCCTTAGTTCCTCTTTCGTCCATAGTAAAATTTAGTGTGCTTAAGTTGAACTTGATTTTAAAGTGTCACAATAGTTCACAATAACCTTATTGAGGTTTCCTCAACAAAAAGTTATCATTTTTTGTAATTCAACTAAAATTTATGTAAGTTTTCTTACAAATTCAAAGCTTTCAGGCTCTAGTGAAATTTATAGTTAGGTAAAATGTTAGTACCATCATAGTCGAATTTGACCAGACTATAATAATTATTTATTTCTAAGTAAACTTTAAATAACAAACAGATATTCAAAAAACGCTTTCCCAGCCGTGCTTGTAATGAGCGCCATCTATATTTTTGTGTGTCAGATGTCTGAAAAACTTACGTTACATAATGTAAAAAAAATTGTTGTCCACATCTGGAGAAGTTCAGAAGGAGATCCCACCCTGGACTTCTCCTCCTTCTAAACGGAGAAGCGCGGAGCGGGCACACCCTTTTTTTTATGTGTGGAAAATCATCATAACCGCCGTAACCCCCGGTGGGGTGACGGTCACCCCACCGGGGGTTACGGCGGGGTGGTGTGTCGGTCTAAGAGAGGGTCGTCAAACCGAGACGGTGCCCGCATCAGTCCGCAAATAGTCCGACACACCACCCCGCCGTAACCCCCGGTGGGGTAACGGTCCATGATGATTTTCCACACATAAAAAAAAAAAAAAAAAAGGGTGGTGTGTCGGACTTGAACCGACTAAAAACCACACAGTGTGCCCTCTCCGTTTAGGAGTAGGAGAAGTCCAGGGTGGGATCTCCTTCTGAACTTCTCCAGCGCCTGCCCGCTCCTGATGCGGGCACCGTCTCTGTACGACGACCCTCTCTTAGGCGGCGTCCGGCACACACCGACGCCGCCCCCTCGCGGCTGAACCGCCGTAACTCCCGGTGGGGTGACGGTCCTTGATGATTTTCCACAAATAAAAAAAAGGGCCTGTCCACATGTCCAAGTCACGACGTTCTCAACGTGTAACGGTGCGTTGCCGTGACGTACTAGTGCACGGTACGGCACCGTCACCCATGGCCGTAGCTAGGGGGGGGCATTGTGATTGTGGGGCAATGCCCTACCTTAAAATCACAATGCCCTACCTTGAAAAGTCCTCATCCCTATGTTAAGGGTACCTATTATTTTTACTTTACCCCTACCTGTAACCTATGTTGCCCTACCTTAAATTCGCCTCTAGCTACAGCCCTGCCGTCACCGTGGAACGGCGCGTTGACGTCGCGTGGACCATGTGCTCGCTCGTTTAATGTTTGGATGGATTGGGCGCCGCAGTTTGGATAAAGTTGTCTAGAACCGTTTTTCTGTATATTTTTTGTCACTGTGCTATATCTTACGGTTATGAAATGGAATTTCTATAAAACGTCTAGATGTGCTAATTTAGTAACTTATACTTTCGCAAAAAACTTCAAGAAGAACAGTATTAAGCGATTGTTTAGATCATTTTGACCGAATAATTAATTTGCCTGGGTCCAAACTGCTCCTTGTGTATATCAATCAATATATCTAGTAGTGGAAATTGAAGGCCAAACCTCACACTTTTATGGCACTGCAATGCGTTCAAAACTCTTGAGTTGCATTACTAATTAGTACCTATGTATGTTGCATAAAACTTAAAACAATATTAACTGAAATAAAACACAAAGTTAAAAGTTAACAAATTTTATTATCCTTTACAATTGCACAACAAAATAATGATATTTAAAAATGCATAACGCTTGAAACACTACTTAATAAAGTAAACAGTGCGGTTAATATGTTTTATAAATAAATAACAAAAGTAATATGTTTAAATACGCTTATATATAAGTAGACAGACTGTTGAGGTACTAAAATAATTGCTACTTGGAGACCACGTGTTGGATTTATATAAAAAAAGCAGCCAAGTGCGAGTCGGACTCGCCCATGAAGGGTTCCGTATCAGCAAGTAACATCATATAAAAGTTCTTGTAGTTCGTTGTAACTTTCATAGATGTTTTTATACTAGTGTATTGATTGGATAAAAGGTAAATTGCGTGTTACGATTTATGACGTATTAAAAAAAAACTACTCACTAGATCTCGTTCAAACCAATTTTCGTTGGTAGTTTACATGGTAATGTACAACATATTTTTTTTTTAGTTTTATCACTTTCTTATTTTAGAAGTTAGAGGGGGGGGGGACACACATTTTTCCACTTTGGAAGTGTCTCTCGCGCAAACTATTCAGTTTAGAAAAAAATGATATTAGAAACCTCAATATCATTTTTGAACACCTGTCCATAGATACCCCACACGTATAGGTTTGATGAAAAAAAAATTTTGAGATTCAATTCCAAGTATGGGGACCCCCAAAATGTATTGTTTTTTTTCTATTTTTATATAAAAATCTTAATGCGGTTCACAGAATACATCGACTGACCAAATTTCAACAGTATAGCTCTTATAGTTTCGGAAATAATTGGCTGTGACATACGGACGGACAGACAGACAGACAGACAGACAGACAGACAGACAGACAGACAGACAGACTTGACGAATCTATAAGGGTTCCGTTTTTTGCCATTTGGCTACGGAACCCTAAAAATTACGACAGGTCATTGACTCTGATGATGTTACTAAAGCTTTTTAAAAAATATTGAAAATAAAGCAGTTGTCTTCGGTAGAATATTCTTTTTTAAATACTGGCAGTTTTGTTTGTCTCGATTATAATGATCCTGCATGTAACATCGTAAATTCATACAATACATATTATATACGGGTAAATATTAGGTATTGTGTATTAAAAAATAGTGAAGAATTCATATATTTTAATAGTTTTCATATTTCTATTCCATCCTTTTATGTACGAGTATGTTATATAGCAAAGTAATGAAATTTGAGCTTTTTTAAATTTTATATTAGACTTCGGGTACCACCAACATCTTTTAAAAACATATATGAATACACCTAAAATTAAAATAGTGTCTAAGTTATTAAAAATTAACTGCTGTGGGGTCTGGTTTCCATAAAATGCTTATATTTTTTGAGAAATTCAATCATACAGTTCACAACTTTACAATAAATAATATCAGACTTGTTCAGACGCCAAAAACCTACTATGCCGTGCTTTTATAAATATTAATTTATCAACAATGACTAGTTATCACCTAATTAAAAATAAATAACCTTATAAATAAAAATAACATGATTTTTAAGAGTGACTACTAAAATAACAACTTTTACTTGTTACACAATCTTCCTATAAAACGAAACGCTATCGTTTAAGCAGGCACCACACTTCGCTATGCGCTATTCGTTATGCGGGTTATTCGCGCGCATACGGCGAAGTGTGGAGAGTATATTCGTTTCGTTCACCATAAAAATGACAATGACACATCTCTACAACACACATATTTGCCATAATTGATGCTTATTTGGCATACCAGTTCGAAGTGTAGATGGCATGTTTGTTGTTTGCGCGCATAACTAATATTTGGGCGAATACGGCGCAGACATAACGAATAGCGCATAACGAAGTGTGGTGCCTGCTTAAGAAAATAAATTTGCGTCAAAACAAGTCTGTCGAACTTAGGGCTACTCTTCTCGTATTATACAAAGACAATGTACAATTTCGACAATACACGATGAGGTTACTGATCACGGCTTACCGTCAGGTGGGTTGAAAAACTCCCAGTGATGATGATGAATGGCTCGGCTGTCGCTCAGACCGAACATAATCAGTCCCGCAATTAACACAAGGAATATAACCATAGCCATTTGTATGTCTTTCTTGTCCTCAGTGCCGCTAATGTATGACATAAAGGAATTGAAAATATTCCTTATAGTCCTACTGATAGAAGAGTGACAAACCCGGAGGAATTGCGCTCCTGCCTCAGTAATCGTAGGTTCGTGTGTCCTTAGAGGAGCAGCCGCTCTTCGAGGAGAGGGACTGGGTCTATTATCTTCGGAACTGGATTCTGAATGGGGTGCTGCCGGTTTTCGTTTTGCGCGTCTCATCGGCGGAGCGGGAGTCTGGTGAGGTGATTCGTGAAATTCGGGAAACGAACGATCTCTTAGAGGTCGTGGAGGATAAAATGACATGGGTGGTATGGTTATATCCTGTAGATAAGAATAGAGTAAAGGAGTAAAATCTGGAGGAGGAGGTCTCTGAGGAGGGCCAACTGTATCTTCTGCGCTCGGTGGCCTAGGTGGGAGGGATGACTGAATCGCTTCTTGTTTAGAGGAACATATTGTCTCAGATTTGGTTTCTTCGGTGTCTTCAGGAACATTATCAGTTTGTGTTTCTTCTTCTCTACTCACAGGTCTAGGAGTTTCCACGACTTCTAAATTTACTACTGACTGTGGCGGTACGGGAGGTGGGGCTTGGCTCGTTGTTATTTCTGCAAATTTTTTAACTATCTCATCTATTACAGACTGGGAGAATTCAATACCACTGACGGAAATGTGACCAGATTTGGAATCTAATTCTGTTACCTGTAAAGTCATTCCTTCAATATCAGAAACTAAAATTTTGTTGGCTTGGAGTTCAGATACATTTAGTCGACCAACATCTAAATCTCTTACTTGAAGTCGCTGTGTCACTAAATTATCTAACTGTACATCTCTACTGATTGCATCATTTACTTTTTCAATTGACCTTTCTTCACTTAACGTCATACTATTTTTTGGCTTTTTAGATGTACTTGAAATGCCTCTTGGCCTTGGTAACGGAGGTACATCTGGGATTTGAGATTGGTCAATATCAATGTGTTGCACAGTTAATGAAGCTTCAGTCAACATTTCATCCCGTTCGTTTATTCTAGTAGGACTTGAAACACGTTTCTCTACTAGTATAACCGTGGGCGATGTTCTTCCTATATTTGGTTTTGATAATTCCGATATTTTAGGTTCGGACAACTTTAGAGACTTTTCGGACCTAGATGTTGGGCGTGAAACACGGTTACTTTCTAATAACTTTGTTTGACTTTTAGTTAACATAGAATCTTCATCAATTATATCCCTTAATGAGCTGGAGATAGACATATCTAAATTTTCATCCAGTCCCAATTCAAAATCTACGTCATCTGGAAGCGGGTCTGTTTGAGTAGAAACTTCAATTTCCATAATACTATCACCTTTAGTGGGGTCTACTTCATAGCTTTGTGAAAATTCCATTGGGATATCTGACCTTAAAGATGACTCGTCTGGTTCATCATCCCTATCTTTTTTACCACGTCTTGATCCCCTGGGTGGACGTGGTGGAGGTGGTAAGGGCCTGTCTTTCATTTTGTTGACCACTTCCCCAGAGTTTAAGTTTTTATGAATTTCTTCAAATGGTTCATCAATTTCTACATATTGAGTTAGATCTCCACTAACAGAGTGCTTAGTAAAGCTGTCTAAAGTGACAAGACTAGTAGAAGATTTCTTTCTGGGCGGGCGGTCAGGACCTACCGGTTTTGTTGGCCCTACTGTATAATATTTGCGCTCTGAGCTGTTACTCTTTCGTTGTCTGGGTGGAGTTTTACTTTTAGAACGTCTAGCTCCTTTTTTTGGGATGGTAGGACCTTTATCGACTGTTGCGTAGCCGGGACTCTCGTGGCGAATTTCTCTCTCAATGTCAATATCATCAGCTGGTGGCAAGTTTGTGTCGAGGGTAAGGGATTCAGCTCCATGAGATGTGCGATCATCATCACAAAGGGATGTGCATCTAGAGCTTCTTGATCGATTGCGTCTTGGAGGCACTGGGCTCTGACCCGTGGCTGTCGATTGCACGTAGTCTTGTGGCACGGTGTACTCATGTTCGGTACGATATACAATTATCTGAAACGTTACAAATAGTAAACTTATATTATCCACTTTATATATTAGGTCTCATATATAGTGAATGTCTTCATTACATTATGTGATAAATAGGTTTATGTTTCAGAACATATAAAACTAAGTACACGGTTGAAATTCATCATCATGATCAACAGCCTTTAACAGTCCACTGCTGGACATAGGCAGAGGCCTATGTCCAGCAGTGGACTGTTAACAGGAGCTCCTTAAAAAGGAGGTTTTGGCCTGCTATACCACGCTGGCCAGACGGGTTGGTATAGGGTTGGTTTCAAGTTTTCCTTCTCTTTGCATTGATGTTGTTTTACGGTTGAAATTAAATTACGTAAACGCGCTTCTCATCATATTCAATCTATTTACAATGAAACTGTCTTCAATCGAAGACAGTTTAGCGATTAATTTTCAAATTGTCAATAACACTGTTTCCTCTTAGCATCATGCAACCTATTTTTATTGTCTTAATTAGCGCCCTTGCTGCGTTCAACTCTACGTGGGGTTATGAAAACAAGACTATGACCTTGTATTTGAGACGATAGAAAACTAATGGAACTAATAATGATAACAGCGGTAGGGCCTAATGGTCAATTAATTTATTTGTCTTTCATATTACAACTATTAATATTGCATCATAACTCATTCAACAGATGTGTCACTGACCTTGCTAATGGCATAATTTAATTTTATGTCTCGACTTCATCCAGATGTTAATCTTTCAGAATAGAATTAACCTACCTACCTAAAGTAATACAGTTTTTTTCATTCTCCAAAACCAGAGACAAAATTTAAAAACATTTTAAACTTAACAAATTATAGACTCAGACATTCCTCGAGAATCAATCTATTCATTGCTGAAAACAGTATGAAAATCGGTGCAGCAGTTTTAAGTTTATCGCGAACAGACAGACAGACAGCCATATTTTGAGGGTTTCCGTGATTCGGGGGTCGCGTTAGTCAGTCGATCCCGGTTGTTATCATAAGATAAGGGTCGTGAAGCTCAGTTGAGGCCTTTGAGTGGTTTAAACAGGCTCAGTCCCCAACCTGCACTCGGCAAGCGTGGGGACATGTGGCCTTAACATTTTCCTGAGAGGAACCTAGCAGTGAGACGTAATGGGTTATTGATTTGATTTGAATTGAATAATTATATTTTCATTTATTCAAACTTACATTACCCTATTTTGATCAATAAAATTGTGCTTGTGTTTTTGTAAACGTATTTATTTTTAGTTTCTTTTATGTTAAAATATTTTAGACGGTGCAAGATGGACAATGTTGATGACCGTGACCATGCTCTTCCGACATAATATATTATGTATATACCATTTTTAAATACAAATTCCGCATTCTGTATGGCGGGATACAAGAAACGAACACAATGAACACTCAGACTCAGAAAAACAATTCCAGAATCACACAAAGTGTTATCCCGTGCAGGATTTGAAGCTACAACACTTGGCGCAGTAGGAATGCCGTGGCGATCATTTTAACCACTTGACAAACAGCGCAGTCATATAATCTGGTCAGCCTTAGTTCTAATTATTTCAGCTAAAAAGTAGAACTAAGAAAACCATTCCCATTTTCAATAGCCAACCCTATATTAATAGTAGCAGTAAATAGCGATATAGCGATGTTTATAAATAATACATATTTGTGTACTGTTAATGGTCATTGACCTACTGACTAATATATTCCAACAATGTAATCAATAGTAAATTTGCACTGAATGTAAATAAATATTAATTTTAGTTAGTTGACTGCCCTAGAGGCGCAGTGGGAGCGTGTGCGACTGCTAATCAAGAGGTCTCGGGTTCAAATCCCGGGTCGGGCAAAAAAGCGGTTTTGGGTTTTTCTTAAGAAATTCCTAACAGCAGTCCGGAGTTTCGAAGTTTCGAAGGTGATTCACGCCCGTGCCTCGGAGCGCACGTAAAGCCGTCGGTCCCGGTTGTCATGAACATCTATGGCAATCGTTATTGAGAAGTCAGTGCCCACAAATATACTGACAACTAGTTCAATCTTCGAATTTCAATTCTCCCTTAGGGTTGCGGAGGTCTATATCTTAGTGTGATCCGCGAATATTGTTTCGAAGTTTGAGTGTTTTCTACGTATAATATGTATGTATTTAGAAAAAAAGCATGTTCATGTATATATATAAGTTGTCTCGTATCCATTATACAAGCTCTGCTTAGTTTTGGGGAAAAAAAAAAATTGCGGTAACACAATAAACTTTAAGGTAAGTTTTATACGCGTTACTATAAAAACCCGACCTCCTGTAATTCCTAAGTGTTTCCAGCAAAACATAAGATACTAAATAACTAAATATAGATTTTTTCAATGACCTTTAATCTCAATTTATTCGTGTCTAAGTCGAGAATATTCAATGAACAAAGATGCAAATCTAGCACACACGTTTCTTTAAGAGAACCATTTTGCTATTGTAATCCAATCTTCGCTATTCAAATTCGAATTGAAGTCAAAGACCGGTCGATTGACTCTAATTCGAAGTAATGTCACAAGAACCTACATAGGTACATTTAAATAAATAAACAGGATAAATTATGTGTGCTGTACACTATTGTTCATGTGTCTGGGTGTTCTTTATTTAAAATAATAATAGGTATATTTATATAATTTGTCAGCAGTCTAGTCTAGCTACCTTAGTACCTACATCTGCTAGTTTGAGAGGAGAAGGCCGCGGCCGTGAGTATAACGTGTGAGGATATTATTATTATATTATTTAGGTACATAAGACTTGTCAATGCGAGCAAGGCAGAGACGTTACTACGGTTCTATTTATTTATGAAAGGTACGTATAAGTCAAGACAATGATCCAAATTTAGCATAGAAATATAACATGTAAAAATAAAACACATGGAAATACGACTCACATAAAATTAAAAACTATTTTTTTATAAAATTAGAAAAACACACACTACGAACATTGTGAGATTAATTGTGTGACGACCCGCCGTTTTGATATTTTTTTTATTTTAGGAGTTATAGGGGCCTACCTTGTAAAATGCACTCATTTGGAAAACTTCGTACAAAACTAAAGCAATACTTAAGTAAACATACCAATCATCTATTGGACACGATTTTAAAACTACCTACCATTATGGGTGACTACGGAACCCTATTCTAGTCTATATATGACACGCAGTTGGCGAATTTTTATAAATTCCAGTGGGATTCCATTGGTCCCTTACGTGCATTTAGCTGTTGAATTTTTGAAGAGATATATTTTTCGCTAACTCTGATCGGAATGGTTGGAAACCTGTTTCTGTATCAGGAAACAGAGACAGGTTTCCGACCATAGGCATATCATGCAGTAGAGAGGATTGCCCGTCAGATGGAGTGTCATAAGCTGAACCAAAATACTAGGCGAATAATTCACAGATATCTTGGCCACACCATGACGAACATCAATGACTTGCACTGCTGACTTGCTCATATTTGCTCTATAAATTTCTGGATTCTATCATCCATCTCTCTAAGTAGCCAAACCCAGTTCAGAAATAAGTTATGGTCTTGTGCTAGTTGACATTTGAGCCCCCTCTTGGCGAAAAAAGTAAATTAATGAAGCTATGAACAAGTAGATGGAAAAAGGGCGCAATTTAAAGACATTTATTTAATCTATAAAGGTATATTTTAAGGATTTATTATTACTCAACCACATCTTGAAGTCAGGATCTAATGAACTAATATTCTCATGACATTAGGAGTAAATTACTTTTCATTTCTGGTTTTGGATTCTTCTTCTTCTCTTGGTGAAATGGCAACCAGCTGATATTTCTGCTATTTCTGCCAATGTCAAGTAGTTAAAGTCTTTAATTATAAAGTCTTCTAGTCTTCGTCGTAATGCATTTAAGGATAAAAATTGTGGATGAGATGAAATGGGGACCGTCTTCCGAAAAAACAAAAAACGATCTCAATCTCCGGTTTTGTATTCATATATCATTGGTTTGGAACGCAACTTAATTGTCACTGTCACTGTGACTGTTGGCGTTTTACGTCACAATGGCATCTAAAAAACAATCAATTTCTGGTATTCCGTCTGGTACCTACCTAGCAGACTTTCTTTAGCCGTATGTGTTCTGTTATTAATTGTTAAACTATGTGTTGGCGTAGCTACCGAATAGCTAGACGGTGCTGTGTACAAAGCCGCTCAAGCTCAGAGGGCCCTCGGATCGTGAGCAGCAAAGCTCGCATAAACCATCTCAAACTTTTTCCACCTTAGGAATGAACTTAAAAGAGGTTGAAACGGCTTTAAGATAATTCTTACTGTCGTTCGCAATTGATTGTTTTCTGAACTTAAAAGTATTCGGGTATGTATAGTGTAGACAATTCATTTACTAATTCTGTGATCAAATGATGAGACAATGTAGAGTGCTTTAATGCCATCTAACAAGAATATTGATGTTGCTGTTTCATACACTTGCAGTAGAAGTGAAGTTGAAAGATCAATTGGCATATTAAGTACTAGTGATCGCTCAGTGGTTGAAATTCAACCTAATTAATTTTGTTAATTTTTTAGCTTTCTGCACTAGATAAAATTTTACTGTCATATTTCATATTCCTCCTTGCACATAATTTTCATAAAAGGGAGTACATCTACATCATTCATCGACAACATCAAAAGCCACATCACACCTACATTAACATATCTTAACTAAAAGAGATGTTTACTGCCTCATTGGTCTAGTGGAGAGTTTATGGGACTGCTAATTAACATGTCTTGGGTTCAAATCCGGGGTTGACTAAAGTGTTTTTGTGTTTTTCTTAGGAAATTCCTAATAGCAGCAGGAGTTTGGAAGTTATGTGGTAATTCATGCCCGTGCCTCAGGATGCACCTAAAGCCATCGGTCCAGATTATCATGAACATCTATCACAATCGTTATTGCTAAGTTAGTGCCCTCAAATTAAATGAAAACTAGTTTAACCTTTGAATTTCAGTTCTCCCTTAGGGTTGCGAAGGACCGATGCCAGTCGCTCCGTTAAAAAACTGATATTCAGGTAAAACTGGTTGCAAACAATTATTGGAAAAATACCAACTGCGTGAAAATATACTGGGAGGCACATATTTACGTAAAATACGTACTTTAATTACGTAGCTAAATATTGGAGGTATTTTTGGATAATTTTGGTCTTGAATCATTTGTGGAAGTACAGAGAAGGTTTAAATGGTGAATATATAAAAATGAATTGCATTCTTGTATTAAATATGGATTCCTTTTCTTTGTTTTAAGTTTATTTTATATAAAAGTCTAGGTCTTCTATTTATCGATTGAGGCAGTAAAAGTATATCATTTAAATATAGCCAATTGGCAAATAATATTATCATCATCATCATTAACAGCCTTTAAATAATGTAATAATCAACTTTATTTTGTAATATTTTGTGGGTCGATACTTCAAAGTTATATTTTCTTTCTTACAGAGTCATCACCTCCAAGCTGCAACGGTACTGCCTACTATGATTTCATGAAATGATGAGAGGCCTTTGAAAGGCTGGAATTTTCTCAAATTTTTTTATGGTGCACTAATAAGGATGCAAGTAAACAGGGCAGTTTAGAAGCATTAACACAGCATTTAAAAAAATATAATATTGTGTACCTGATTACAATAAATAAAGGTTAGTATCATCGCTTCACTTTTAAAAGACAGCTCCCGCATTAGGAATATAAATGCCTGTGTCGTGGGGACCTTACAAAATACATGATAATACATGATACGGACACAAATAACACTCAGACTCGGAACAACAAATTGTAAATCACACAAAGTGTTATCCATCATGGGATTTGACACTTGGCGCAGAAAGAAGCGGCGTGGCGACCGCTTAAGCCACTAGGCCAACCGTGTAGTCAATATTAAATGATATGATATATCTATAATCTTTAAGTCTTGAATATATGACATTAGACACGGCTATAACGATTTCACTGAAATATGGTAGTTGGAGGTTTTCAGGGGTGGAAAATCGATTTAGGTAGATTAGGCTTATGTTTGGGAAAATGCGAGTTTTCATGTGGTTTTCTTACGCATTGCTTGCAACATTTATACAACTCTTTCACTAACATTTAATGAGTTGGTGGTTGGCATTACAACACAGCAACACTACAGCTGCTTGAGAGATAGATTTAGTTGTTAAACAATCATTAACAACTCATATTGTCCCGCTGCCTCTCTTGGGTCTCTCAAGAGCGGGTTAAGGCCATTCATCCCGATGCTGGCCGAGTGTGGGTTGGGCACTGGCATGATACGTTGTGGTAACATAATCTTGCCATTGGATTTCTTTAAGACTGCTGAAGTCCTCCAAATAAGCTTCACTACTCTATTAATTAATGATAACAACCGGAACCAACTGCTTAACATGACCTCCAAACCAAGGAAATGTTCATAACATATCATGCCACCTCACCTATCTAGATACTGATAGTTTCCATTCCCCTTAAGCCACTTTGCTATGAGCCCTTTGGTAAACAATTAATAGTAGCAACTCAACAAAGCATGGTCGCCCAGGTACTTATAATTTATTTATTGATACAGTTCTGATAATGAACGGAATTACAATTATTTATTATACTATAATACATTCTATAGTTGGTCTAGTGGTTAGCGTATGCGACTGCTAATCAAGAGGTCTCGGGTTCAAATCCCTGGTCGGGCCAAAAAGTGTTTTTGGGTTTTTCTTAGGAAATTCCTAATAGCAGCTCGGAGTTTGGAAGTTTGGCGGTGATTCACACCCGTGCCTCGGAGTGCACGTAAAGCCGTCGGTCCCGGTTGTCATGAACATCTATGGCAATCGTTATTGGGAAGTCAGTGCTCTCAAATATACTGACAACAAGTTCAATCTTCGAATTTCTATTCTCCCTTAGGGTTGCGGAGGTCCGATGCCAGTTGCTCTGTTGAAAAACTGATATTAAGGTATAACCGGTTGAACTAGTAGCCGACCCCAAATAAACTTGGGAATAAAGGCTAGGAAGCTGAATACATTTGTAGCAAAAACCTGCTAAAGTGACTCTACTCCGCCTGATAGAAATCATGAATAGAATCTATGAGAAAGAAAGAAATAATGCAGTGCAGTGCCCCCTACTAAGGCAGCTTTTTAAGATGCATGCATCAAGAGTACTCCAACGAAACATGACAGTATGAATGCTATCATTTTTGTTTGGTCTTCTGTGAGATGGCAATACGGCCTTAGTTGAGCCAGGGGGGTGTCACTCCGCAGTTTAGGTATAGTCGGCCGGCTGCCTGCCGGGTCAGACACGCCGGTCGAACAGACATCGTCAGAACAGTTAAGAGTTACACGATAGAAAGAGACGCAATTGTAGGTAAATATAATCGTAGTGATTCGGCGCCGTGCGATCTGAATTGAACTTAATCTTTTGACACCGAGAACATCTATAACTTTAATTTACTTTTCGGAGTGAGTCTTCTGTACTGGTACTATTATGTATTCTGTGGTTGAGCTTGAGACGACCCATTAATACAGAAATGGTTCTACAATCTTTCAAACATTAAATATCTAATGTCTGTAATTCGTGTTCCTTTTCAGGGTTGAGCTGCCAACTTTTGGTGTTGTCAATACAGTGGAATGGAATCCGATCGGACTGACTGATAATGCGAGTCCACGGTTAGACCCAAGAAACAGATAGCTAAAGCCTATCTATTGGAAACAAAATGAATTTCATTTTCCTACACCACCCATTAGTTGCATCTTTCATGGGAGGATATGCCATGTGGAGTGACGATTTGCGCAAGATGGCTGCCAGGTGCTGGATGTGAGAAGCCCAAAATCGATCGAAGTGGTGTGCGATGGGAGAGGCCTATGTCCAGCAGTGGACTGAGAGGGGCTGATGATGATGACACCACCATTATATTATGGAAAAGAATCTTTGATTCAAATATTGATAAAGGACAATGGTAGATCCTGTACCGCTGACAATATAATGATGGATGGTGATGATATTCCTACCGTTTAATATTTTAGAAGTAAAAGAACTTTAATACTGCTCAAAAAGTTTGTACAAGTGCAAACAAAACGCAAACATACGTTTTCTAAACATGAAATGAATACATTGTTTGAAAACTAGATGGCGTTGTGTGGCAAATTGCCAAAAATATTATATACCATTTTAAAAATATATATCGAATAAAATTATTTATAAAGCGAGCTTACTGATGTTTTTAATAGAAGAAAATCCTTATCGAATTCAATACTTCTCAAATCTAGAGTCTAGAGCGATAACCGACATAAACGCGTGCGGAGCCGCGGGCGGAAGCTAGTGTTTTATAATAAGAAAAATATCATGTAATACCTTTGCTAGGGGGGCTGACAGCATTGATTTTCATCAGGCGACGTGCCGTATAAGTTGGAGAAAAACAACTGGCTTTATAAAGAAACATGATCCTCAGTGATGGGGCGCTATAATTATGAAGAGAATTTTTCTGTAACGAAGTTTGTTAGAATTGAAATTATTGGAGCCTTTGCGAATAAACCGATGTGTTCCTTCGTAATTTAACACAATGAACTCATGAAGGTACACCCGACGTTTGAACTACATTTGATTAAAGGAAGATTGAACTGGTTTGAAATAAAGAGAAAAGTAGGAAAACATAAGTGCAGGCATGGCTCTGGTACTGGAATATTGAAGTACTTTTGTATAGTAATGTGAAATGAGCTTCTGTTCTGTCAAATGCATACAGGTGAGGCAGGACGGTTGGGGGAAGCTTTTGAACGTAAACAAGCTGATTTATGTTAGTTCAGCAGTACAAACGTCAATTGAGGAGGCCGCTCTGTATTTGTAAGGGCGTAGGCGGTCTATTGTCTCTGGTATAATGCATACAAAAGTGAATCGTTATTTAAATACATACGTTGTTGGCATACCCAAAAGACGAACTAAACGGTTTGACAGCTCGTTTTTGGTGACAGTCGCCAAAGTTTGGAACGACCTGCCTGGGTCTATTTTTCCTGATGAGTTGAACTCTGGAACCTTTAAGAGTAGAGTGAGCAGGTTTCTTTTGGATGGGCGTGTACCATCTTCGTCTTCATCTACACTTTCCATCAGGTGAGATGGAAGACAAACGCCTATTCCATTACAACAATAAAAAAAAAAAAAATATATATATATGCTTTACTGGTGTATTATTAATATTATTATTAAAGTCATGAAAACCATACATTAGTTTAATTTTTGAACTTTATCTTTTATACATTTTGAATGTTTGAATTAATTTGTTTAGTGGATAGCGTATGCGACTGCTAATCCAGAGGATTTAAATCCCGGGTCGGGCCAAAGTGTTATTGAGTTTTTCATAGGAAATTCCTAGTAGCGGCCCGGAGTTTGGAAGTTTGGCGGTGATTCACGTACGTGCCTCGGAGAGCACGTAAAGCCGTCGGTCCCGGTTGTCATGAACATCAATGGCAATCGTTATTGGGAAGTCAGTGCCCTCAAATTGACTGACAACTAGTTCAACCTTCGAATTTCAGTTCTCCCTTAGGGTTGCGGAGGTCCGATGCCAGTCGCTCCATTAAAAAACTGATATTCAGGTAAAACTGGTTGCAAACAATTATTGGAAAAATACCAACTGCGTGAAAATATACTGGGTGGCACATATTTACGTAAAATACGTATTTTAATTACGTAGCTAAATATTGGAGGTATTTTCAGATTCATATCAATTTTAATCACGTCAAAACAAAGTCAACACAGAGTGTGCCAAGGGTAACACCTTTAAGGACTCAGATATGTATATTTCTTCTAGCGATATCGTATGAAAAAAGAGATTACCTACATGAGTTAATTAATCATCTACTACTTTTTTCATCTGACCTTTTTAACCGACTTTAAAAAAAGGAGGAGGTTCTCAATTCGTCGGAATCTTTTTTTTTTATGTATGTTCAGCGATAATTTCGTCGTTTATAAACCGATTTCAAAAATTCTATTTGCATTGGAATGGGCGTAGCTTACAGATGGTCCCATCGTCACAATATCGGGATCTGATGATGGGATCACAAGGAAATCGAGGGAACTCCTCAAATATCATAGGCACAATTGTCGCGATTATGGTACTCGGAATATTTTTTCATTGAAGTCTGTTCCTTTTTGTTAAAATTATTAATCCTTAATAATATTAGAAATGTAATTCTGTCTGCCTGACTATCCAGTCTTAACGGCAGAACCACCGAACCGAGTTGAATGAAATTTGAATCACAGATAGTTTAGAACCCAAGAAAGGACATAGGCTTCTTTTTCTCGGAGTTTCGGGCGAAAGCCAGTTCTAATTATACGAGGGTTTATCAATTTTTGTTTCTGTAAATTCTGAGGTAATCTTTTCAAGGAGAGGCCTATGTCCAGCAGTGGACTGATAAAGGCTGTTGATGATGATGATGATAAAATTCTGAGACCTTATGATTGATATGACTGATTGGCTTATGATGAAATTAAGTAGGTAGGTACCTAGTTTAACAAATATTTTGCCAAAAAGTTTGAAGTCTGCGATATTGTTCTTTAATTGTTTGTTTGTTTATCTAACATTGTACTAAATAATATTTGAGTATTTATATTTTTGCAGCCTGAACTTGATTCACATTTTTATGTTGTTACAAATATTACAGTAGACGCCTTTCATTTATATATTTAGATTAGAATATTGTTGCTTCTGCAAGTAGGTCAACAATCTCGTTGAAACAGGATTTCCAAAAATATATCAGTGTCTATAAAAAAAACTATAGTCAGTTGTTGGATGTCGGCCAATGCGAAATGACTGGCCAGAGCCAGAGAGAATATCATATGTTTTATAATAAGATTCGTAAATAGAACCATAACGTTTTAATTTGAAATAAGAATTTTAATTTTCTGTCTTGTCATTTGTTTTTACTGAGAATTATTTATAATTAATACCAAAATAGAGATCTATCATATCTAATGAATACGTTAATTGATTGGACTTACAGAGAATGGAACTATTCGGGGTCAACAGATAACATATTTTTTTGTGTTTTTCATGCATTCGTAAACACAGATGTACAAAATAGACACATTTTGCCGGCTTTAATTTTGATTCTGCATATGTAACCGTGGCCAATATAGAATGTGAAAATTTTAGTAAAAGAAAAAGTAGATAAATCGAGAAGGTAATTGGGGTTTAGAAACAAGGGATTCTTCTTCTTCAAAGGCAAAGCTTGAGCAGGTCAGGGTCGTGTAACTATTGCTGTAATGTGAGATAGGCTCTTAAACCGATCCCGATTCACGTATATCGAAACCACTGATTTTAATGTTTCTCTTGCTATATGTTATAGTTCACAAATAATTTGTAACCCGCACTCCCCCTCCCATCCTTATTAATAACTATTTGATTTCTTTGATAACTTATGTGGGCAATAAGATAATCTGACCAGTAAGAAGAATAAAGTTCGCTCTTCGCATTACTTATAAAAACTTTGTAATCGGCTTATTATACCCATTGGCCCAGTAGATGAGGGGTCGCCCCGCCATTGTTGTGGGTTCAAACCCTACATGGGACAACACTTTTGGTGACCCATAAATTGTTGTTCTAACCACGGCTGTTCTTTGGGATCATTCCATGTAACTTTGTAAAGTGCTCCACAACAGTATAAGTATTAAAAAAAAAACTAGAATTATTAAGCGAATAAAATTGGCCACGATTCCGTAGTCACCCATAATGGTAGGTGGATTTAAAATCGTGTCCAATAGTTAATTGGTATGTTTACTTAAGTATTATTTCTTTATTTTAATATGAAATTTTCCATGTGACTGCATTTTATAAGTTAGGCCCCTGTAAATCCTGAAATAAAAATGCCATCGCAACCGCTATAGTTTTCTGCTGAAATGAAGGTCTACATTTTCTGTTTTATTTTTCAGTTTTTTGAGCCAGTCGTTTAGCTTTTCAAGGGGGGAGGCTATTACTCTATAACTAGGAGTTAACTCTCAAACGGATACCTTAACCTAAAATGGGTTTTTGCACACAATGTTTTTAAAAACCCTATCCCTGATACCCCACACGATGGGGTAGACGCAAGAAAAAAAAACATCCCCGATTTACGTGTCGGGGATGTAGGTACCATAAATAAAAATGTATTGTATTATATAAATTCGACATAATCACAACACATATTCATGCAAAGTTTGAACTTTCTACCGTTTGGGCGGCAGGTCGAGGACGGACGCACGGACATGACGAATCTATAAGGTTTCCGAGTTATGAACGACGGAACCCTAAAAAAGATATATCTATACAAATAAATAAAAATGAAATGTCGGTTTGTGATATCAAATGAACAGATTTCTACTAAATGCCAGTCAACCACTGAACCAATTTTGATGGCTTGTTTACTGGATAGCTGTTGATAACGAGTAACCACAACCAGTAAAATAACAACGAGTAACACCGAGAGACTCACCTAGTTTCTTAATAATATTACAACATTATTTACTGCCATAGTCATGCCTAAGCCTATCATAAAAAAAATACAAATCTTGTCTCTGCCCTTGTATCAGTAGGATTGTTATTTTTGGCGGGCACCTACAATATACATTATTCCTGTCTAACCATTCCTGTTAACTAACCGTTAGTGGAGTGTCAAAACCAAATCAATTTATTTTTAACTGACTGACCGACGCCGTCTTAACATCGTCTGTTAATGTCAGAATCGTAATGTTTTATAACTACATAAATAAATTCGTAGAGGTAGAGGCCGAAAACGTATATCTTGGACAAAAAACATAAGAGACTAGTTGAAGGTGGACAGCACAGAAGCATTGATTCGCATGACCGAAGCAAGGGATAGATACAGACATATGGTCGCCGACCTCCGTGATGGAGATGGTACCTAAAGAAGAAGAAGAAACAAATTCGTCTACCCTAAAGAGGTTATACATCACATCTAGTACTAAACTAAGCAGAGCTTGTATTATGGGTACTAAACAACGAGACCCGAACCCGAGACCTCTTGATCAGCAGCCGCATACGCTAACCACTGTACCAACAAGGCAGTCAGGATAAACATGTACATAACTTTTAAAGGGGAACATTTCTTTTATAGATTGTTTTTGTAACTTTTTTGACTGATACTCGGTAGTGATATGTACCTAGCCTGGAGCCTCTTTCGATAACTGGTTATTTATGTATAATAATTCTCCAATCCCACACGCTAAGAGCGCGTTCAAACAAACAAACAAACTAATTATTCAGCTTTATAATTTCCCTAGGATATTATACTACTAAAGGCGATGTTCTGTACGAAGTATAAAAACAACTATTTATGCTCAATTCTTAGCTTGTAGCCACAAGTTAAGAATTATATATATATAATATCTTAAATGACAAACTAAATTCTGAATCAAGACAGGCCTTCTTGTCTGTAACGTTTAAATAAATAAAATTCATACGGCAAAGTCACGCTGACCGAGTACGGTTTGGGGACTGGCAAGACACGTTGTGGCTACGTAGTCTTACCATTGGATTTTTTTAAGCCGCCTGAAGGCCTCGAACTAAGCTTCACGACTATCATAAAAACCGTGCCGACTGCTTAACGTGACTTCCTAATCACGGAAACGCTCATAACATATCACGCTACAAACGGTCACCCATCTAGGTCTGACCGCTCCGTGGGTGCTTATCCTAGATCATAGTTTTCCATCACCTAAGGCTACTGGGTTATGAGCATTTCACAATTTTATAGTCAGTAAAATTTTAAGCCTGTTTAAAGAAAAATAATGTACTATCTAGATATTTTAATTAAAGCCAAATAGAGTTTATTTTTCTTTTTTTTTCACGTTACGGCTGGATCAATGCTTTAGTGCATCATTGCTGCACGGGCCGGTTAAAAAACTTTATGAAAAATGTTAATTATTATTTTCTAGGCAACGGCAAATAAAGTTTACAACTGAAAGAACTGAAACGTCAACATTTTAGAAGAATTTGTCATTTAAATATTAATATGATGTAATAAAAGTAATTAATACTTTCATTATTTTTTAACTTATTAATTATATTCGTAGCATAAAAGTAATGGAATGGATTTTTAAGAATTCGCATCTGAAACCGTTTTTTACATGCACTTATATAATATGTAGGTTATCATTCGTTAAGAGAAAATGTAAATAGAACATGAAACACTTACGTCATTCGAATTTTCATGCGGCTCCTCCCAAAGCTCCGATACAGGCACATTATTGAAGTCATTAAGAGAAGAATGTTTGAAATCTTTTTTTCCAAATTTCCTCTTCCTCTTTGGTGGCATCGGCAGTGTTTGAGACTGAATGGGGATGTTCTCTGGATACTGAATAACATCATCGTTTGCATATTCATGTATTGAGTGCAAATCAGTAGTTGGAGTGAAATCAAGGTGATGGTTTACGTGCATATCCACATGATCATCGAGTTCACAATTTATATGCTGGTCTTCTGATAATCCTAAGTCAACCTCACTGAACTGTAAGCTAGCGTTAACACTCTCATCGATGTATGGAGTATTGTCTAGTTCTTTTTTCTTTCGCTTTGCCCGTGACGGTCTCACTGGTGGGAATGTATAATAACCGTCATCTTTATCATTCAAATCTTCAGTAGAATACCTCATCGGTTCGTTATCATCGATCATCAGCTCAGGATCAGCGTCAGGATCATTGATATACATATTTTCGTCGTTCGATCCCGAATGCCCTCCCATTACTGAAAGGATATTCTTAGGATTTTGGAACGCTTTTCGAGTTTCGTCGCTTAAATATTCCCTTGTTTGAATATCTTCGCGAGAAATACCTCTCGGTCGCACGAAAAATTCGTCATTGTTTATTTCGGTTATAACATGTGTGTATTCTTGTTTAGACGGTGACATTTCATCTGTCAAAGTAGCAATGTGATCGTTCTGCAAATCCGATATATCGGGTTCGCCATCCATGTACTCTGTATCTAATTTGTCAAAATCATACGTGGTTTCATGGCGGTGATTTTCCTGTCTTTCAAAGTTTCCTTCGTCGTTTGCTATATTTCCATATTCTCGTGGTTGTTCTGGACTATCTGGGATATAAGTTGGTTTTTCTTTAGACTTCTTAAGCCGCGTGAAAGTAAAAGTGGGTGGCGGTGTATCATCTCGGTTGAGTGTTGGAGATGAAGAAGTTTTGGGTAAATCTGATTTCTTTTTTTTACTGAATAATCTTGGGTAGGTTTTTGCTTCAAATTCTACTGTAGCTACATCTGTAACTTCGACATTTGAATCAGTAGAGTCATTTGTCACTTTGTATTCTTTTTTTCTACCTAAGCTGGGAAAGTTCATTTTTGGTCTATCCGGCATTTTAAATTTCGGAACACTAAATTCTGGAACATTAAATTTGGGTCTATCTGGTAACGTAAATTTGGAACGGTTCAGTTTTTCAGCTATGTTAAATTTTGGTCTATCAGGTAAACTAAATTTTCTTCTATCGGGTAATTTAAACTTAGGTCTATCGGGAAGAGATATCTTAGGTCTTTGTGGCATTTTAAATTTTGGCCGTTCGGGTAAAGTGAACTTCGATTTCTCAGACATTGTAAACTGTTTAGTTTTAATGTTTTGTAACTTAGTTTTAAGCTTTCCAGCTTGTGTTTTCAGTTTACCAGTGCCCTCCTTAAATCGTTGTTGAAAGTTACTGTCACTGTTTTCAGCATTTTTGGATCTACTATCACGTTTTAAGGGTAACTGTTCTAATGCAGATGAGTCTACTTGACTAGTGCTGACTTCACATTCAGTACGTGATGGTGTTGATGGAGTGTTAACAAAATATCGGTCTTCAATGTCCTTTTGAAGTGTTTCTGCATTTAGCATATCTTCGCTTTTATCACACTGTAAATTCTCCTTTTCATCTAATTGATCTTCCTCGTCCGATGTATGCTGTAAACATTTTCTTTCCAGAGATGTGGTACTTGATAATTCATCATCTGTTTTAACCATTTGATGTGGCTTTTCATCCACACTTGGGGCTGTGTAAATAATGTTCGGCGTCGGTTTTTCGATGATTTCATATTCGTGATCACTGAAAAATAATTAGGTATCATTAATTCCATGGTGTTAATTGCAGACCGACCTTGAAAGATTATTTCGCAAATGCCTTTTAGTTTATTAAAATATTTTAGACAATTGAATAACAATATATCAGTCGCAGAGCATTGAGAACAACACAAGCATTTAATTATAAAAATGAAATACAAATCGCAAAAAATGTGATTCGTCGCAGAAGATTTGAGTTATATTTAAACTTCATACAAGTTGCTCGAGTCACAATTAGGCCAACAGCCGGCGCTCGTTTTAGACGCAGCCACCGGGTATAAGATATTGTTGAAATTTATTTTACGGGCCGTAACTTTAGTTATAAATCTCGTCAAAACGACCGAAAATTAATGTAGGTGTGTGACTTACCTGTCATACGAAATTAAATTACTAGCTCGCGACGTCGGTCTAGTACCCACAGGGTTTACTCTCTCTGGTAGAAGTGAGTCACATTGGAAGAATTGACAACCGCATCGGACATCCGGAGTGAACACCTGAATGCTACCTTCACGTGTTGGTCTCACTGATCTTTCTATAGGAGTGCCACCTTCGGAAGTCCAGCGCCGAAGTGTAGTCATTACTACTGTCTATCGGTCCCGGTCATACTTATAAACTATTAGTTTCCCTCAAACTCCTAGTCAAACTATCATTTGTACGCAGACAATGAGTCATTATTCGTGTTTGTCAAAGCCGGTCAGTAAATGTACTAATCACAGACGTGAAAGCAGCCGCGAGCACTGATCACTGATGACAATTTTAAAGAGCTTACCCAATGTACAGGAAGATCGGTCGGACAGTGCTATATTTATCAAACAGTCAGAAGCTAGCGCGTTTGCTTTTACATGTGTTGAAACACAGCTGTTATGTCACAGTTACGTGTGACGTATTACTATAAAGGGGTTCTACTTTCAAATATTTAAGATGAATTACCTGCTAGGTTTAGACCATCTTCTGTTTGGGAAATTGATGATTTTGCGATCGTCAGGATCGTGTGGGCTGGGCGTCGGTGATGTTTCAATGGGTGTTACAGAAGACTGATGATCGTTCAAAGATGGATCTTCCTCTGTAATTTCTGTGATAGTTATGTTAGGGGATTCATTGTTTATTCCTCTTTCGTCTAATTGATTTTGAAATATCTCATCAACATTAGGTTCATCTGGGTCCATTTCGTCGTCTAGTAAAACTGCTTCTTTGTTCACATTATCGACTTTATGCAACTTTTCCATAACGTGTTCTTCATTTTTCAATGACGTATCATCTGTTACTAAGCTGGGATCCTGAGAAGCAATCGATTTTTTCTCTAGCAGACTTTCGTTTTCTTTGTTACTGTTACTTTCGTCCTCTGTTTTGGAAGAACTGTTTTCATTGGTATTAGGTGAAAAATGTAAGAACTTTTCAGACTCCTTTGCTTCTTCGATATCTTCGTAAATATGTTCTTTTCTTTTTCTCGGTGGTGTGTCAATGCTCATCGTCTTACTCATCTCATCCGAGTCTCCTAATTTGATGGCGCTGAACTTTTGTCTACGTACTGCACCTGGAGATGCTCTCAACTGTCTAATTTCTTGATCTTCATTTTTCTTTCGTTTTGGAACAGGTGACTTTTCAGTTTCATTCCTTTCAAGTTTATGTAAAGTCTTATCAGCTAAGTGTTTTATTTTGTTTACCAAAGGATGACAACATTTCGTTTTTTCTCTTGTTTCTGATGTGACCCCTATATTATACTGCTGTTCTGGTATGCGACGCTTCAGGATCCCCTTCGGGGAGACGCTTTTTGGTATTTCTATAGGCGTAGCTAAAAGGGGGCTTGGTTTATTTTCACCTGTTTTTCTTACTACATAACTTTTTAGAACTGGGTTTAATGTATCGTCTTCCGAATCTACAGATACTTCTTTAGAGAAATTTGGTATTTGTACTCCCTCATCTTCACCTTCTTCACCGTGTCTACGACTACTCCCAGGTGAGGAGTCTAGATTAAGTATCCTTTGAACATCGTGGTCAACAGGCGAGTGAGTGCGTGATTTTGAAAATTCACGCGACATACTTCTTCTAGGTGTTGTCTCTCTGATAATATCTTCAGCAGTTATTTCACCTTGAAGCGGCACCTTCAGTAAATGCGTCCAAGGATATCCTCCCGCTTCACGATCTCTTCTCAGATCCTCCCATTGGTATGTTTTTATTGGCACTGGTGGTATTTCTTTTTCTTTATCTGGCAACAATTCAGATTCCATATGTTTAATTGATTATTTTGATTTAGTTACTTTTTTAATGCTATGTCTTTGAATTATCGAATATTTTTATATGCGATTATTAATGTTTTTGATATATTTAATGCACGAACCCACCAAAATTTCACTTTTCACCGTATAAACTAAGAACACAACACATCTTGTCAATGTGAGAATATGTTACTGAAAACACGTTATGTATGCGTGGGTTCGTGTAGAAATAGGTGTGAATAATTTGTGTACTATGATCACTGGCCAACAGATTATTTTGAACTAATGCACCGAAGTTACCTTGAAGCGTTTAGGCTACCTCTCTTGCGAGTCTTCTCTTCATCATCCTTGGTGTTTGTTTGTTGACATGGGATGCACAAGACGCTTTTTGTTTTTTACCAATACGAAACGATTGGCGAACTACACTGAATCCCGGTTCAACTGGCCGAAACGTCTTAGTCGGAGCAAGCGCGCTAAATATAAGATTGAGCATGAATTTATTTTTGGTGAACATTTCGCGTCATCAGTTGAATCTATAGGACGTTCTCTTTTATGCAAGCCTAACCGTGGTATTGTAATGAGAATATGGGATTCATTTATGTAGTAATGAATGAACTAGGGGTCTAGATGTTATACATGAGGATATGAAGATTGTAACTTACTCAATGCGCCTTGAACGAAGTCCAAATGTCTGTTTCGGTTGCCCGACGTTCGCTATTTGCGCGTGACTACTTCATTAACACATTTATTTATTTATGTATGTACTTACTACATCTAGTACAGTGTTATGTAACTATAGAGTATAGGTATTTTTTTAAAATTATAGGTGTCATAACGTAAACTTATATATTTTCGATGTTATCGATTTTTATCACTTATCTTAGTTTTAATATAAATCAGAAATGCACAAAACAATTCGTTGCAATTATAAATGATGTTTTTAACTTATCATAATTTTAATATGTCATTCTTATCATAATGTGTACAGATTCATAGTCGGAATATTTTTTGTAGATCAAATTAACTAGCATACAGTATTAGACTCACTTCCATAAACAATAATGTCTTTAAATTATAGATTCAAAATAATTACAAGTTTGCTTCGAGACCTGCTAATCAAGAGGTCTCGGGTTTGATTCCAGGGTTGGACCACGTGTTTGTGTGTTCCGCAAATATTTGTTTCGTAGTCTGGGTGTCTTTTATGTATATAATGTATGTATTTACAAAAAAAAAGTATGTTTATGTATTTATATCAGTTGTTTGCCTTATAATACAAGCTCCGTTTAGTTTGGAACTACATGGTGTTGTGTGTAAAAGATGTAAAATATGTATTTATTTATTCTGGATGGAAAGCCTCCGGAGGACGAGAGAATGATCCAGAATGATTGGACCTCTGGTCTTACACTCACCAACAAAAGGCGACATCACGAATGCTGTTATTTTCGGTTGGTCTTCTGTGTGAAGGTAGTACTGCCCCGGTATGGGCTGCCTATTCTTCCTGTAATTATTAACCAGCACAAAGAGATTTAAAAAAATATATATTTAAATTAATATTTTAAAGGCATTTAGTAAATAGTTGTATTTTATTTAATATATTTTGTATTTATAACAACCAATTTTATTTATTCGTATAAAATTCAACGTAACTGTTGCTATTTTTACTTTAAGAATTAAAGAATAGAATCGAATGGGATTATGTGTATTGTACACCGGTTAACACAGTTCACTTAAAAGAACATATCAATAAGGTACAATTGGCTAACTGTAGCTAGTAGAACCGTTCTTTCTGTAACGACTTTTATTGCAAGCGAACATAACTGCTTCACAAGAGTTTGGACAAATTAGAGAGCCCAAATAAATATAGTAACTAACTTTTTACTATCTATTTTAAATCAGTATTTTTTTTTTTATATTTTGGACATCTGCACACAACATCATCAAGTCCCAAACTAAGCAGAACTTGTATTATGGGTACTAAACAACTGATATAAATACATAAACATACTTTTTTTTGTAAATACATACATATTATACATAGAAAAACACCCAGTCTCCGAAACAAATATTTGTGGATTACACAAATATTTGGTCTGACCCGGGAATCGAACCCGAGACCTCTTGATCAGCAGCCGCATACCTAACCACTAGACCAACAAGGCAGTCAAAATACCTCTAATTATGTTTGTTGACACTTTCTTTACCCAATCATAATAATTGTGATCCATATTAAGATTACTATGCTCTTTTCCTGTACTGAGACAATGTGCTGGACTTCAAAAAAAGTGTGCAAGTGCATGTTAGGCCACGCTTAGAATAGGGTTTTGTAGTCTTATACAATGACAAGTGGAATTAAAATCGTGTGCAATAGATAATTGTTATGTTTACCTATTATTAAGTTTTTCAACCAAGCGTATTTTTCAAGTTAGTCTTCTATAACTCCTTAACTGACAAAGCCATCTAATCTATTGTATTTTCCCTATAAGCACAGCCAGCCAGCCGTTTAGCTTTAAAAAGTTTGCCGGAACCTAATTAAAACTCGGCTTAGCAACCTCTCAATGTTGTTTAACCCTAGAAAGATAGTCTGCGTCAAATTGACGCATACGTTTTCGAAATTTTGCTCTCTTTTTCTAAATAGCGCGAATCCATAACTGTGCTTTTGGGACATCTTATTCTATGCTGGGAGCTGCCTTGTAGCGTATTTGTCAATAAGGTAAGTGTCACCGATTTTGAAATATAACGACCACGTGAGTCAAATTGACGCATGATTATCTTTGACGTGACTTTTTAAATCGCAAAAAAAATGAAAAATCTTAGCTTGCAGACCCAAGTCTTCTTCGTTTATGCGTAGACGTTTAGAAGCACCTATCTTGAAGAGATATTTGAGAGATAATATATCGAATATGTTACCAAATCAAGTACCTAGCACATCAGAAGTCTATATTGATTAGCCAGTAGTAAAAAAACGTACTTATTGTACTTTTTGCTAAACCAAAATAAGGTGAAAGGCAAATGCGTCCTGCGAAAAATGTTAAATAGTTATGTGTCGTGAGCAAAACGTTGAGATGTGACTAAGTAGTAGTAAGGTGTTTGTGACTGATTTTTGTATATTTTCCTCATAGTAGATATGTTAGGTTATTGATTTTGTATTAAAGAAAATACTGATTATTGTAGTAAAAATAAGTTTTGATATGTAACAGTAAGTGTTAAAAAAAATTGACGATTTATAGCAAAGTTGCAAGCGTTTGTTTTTTTTTCAATAAACAAATGAGTATAAATAAATTATCTGCAGTATTACTTTTCTTATATATGTGTAAATATATAATAGTATTTGATTTATTCAAATAAATCAATATACTTCGCCCAGCAGCTAATTAAAACATATGCGTCAATTTTACGCATGAGTATCTTTTCCGTACTACAAAATATGATTATCTTTCTAGGGTTAAATACCTATCTATGTAACGAACAAAAAAGTTTCCATACTAAGTATTTTCGTCACCTACCTACTTGAAGAATTAATTTAAAATGGTGGAAAATGTTTTCCCTCCTAAATTCAAATTCATAATCGTATAATTTGTCAGGCCAAAGACACATTTGGAAGACAGATGTTTCCATTTTATTATAATTTTACTGTGTATTCGCTGTATCTGTGAAAGGACATTGCCCTGTGTGACTTGTGTCCATAGATGAATCGCCCCAGAATCAATAGCAATGAAAAATGCTTATTATATTTTAACTTGTAAATTTCACCCAATTGGCAAACTTTATAAAAAAATAATAAGAAATAATAAGTAAACATAATAACTATCTATTAGGCACGATTTGAAATTCACTTACCATTAAGAGTAACTACGGAACCCTATTCTATACGTGGCTTGACATGCACTTGACCAATTTTAAAATATGCGAAGTGTTCGATTGATATTGGTATTAGCTTGAAATTAATTAAAATCTGTTAATAATTCTGGTGTAAATAATTTTATTTATAGCCAAATTCGATGAGCAATCAGGCTCAATAGAGACCAGCCAACTACGCAGGAGATGTTATAGTGCACATAGGTGTACGCAAACACAGGTACACTGTTTGTTCCCTCACTCTCAATCTGATGGGACGGCTATCCGTCACGAATAGACTGAGAATAGGTACAGGAATGACGGTTTTACATGCTCTCCGAGAAACAGGGGTTAACAAAGCTTCGGTTATTAAGTATTATTGTAATCTGAAAACCGTGTGGTGACGGATTAAGAATACAGTGTCACCACCCCATACAAGAGAAGGAAAACTTGAAACCAACCCTTTTTTTTTATGTGTGGAGAATCATCATGGACCGTCACCCCACCGGGGGTTACGGCGGGGTGGTGTCTCGGAGAGGCGGCACGCCTGGCCACCACAGGAGTCTCCCTGGTGGTCGGGCGCATTGAGGCGCTGGGTTTGCGGGTGGCCCTAGAAAAGACGGAAGCCCTACTTTTCCATGGGCCCCGTCGTGGTCCACCCGCCGGCGCCTCCATCGAGGTCAACTCGGTCCTCGTACCGGTCCGGGCCCACTTAAAGTATCTGGGTCTGGTCCTAGACGGTAGGTGGCTCTTCGACGAGCACTTCCAACAGCTTGCTCCGAAGCTGATCGGCACTGCCTCCTTCCTTGGGCGTCTTTTGCCCAATCTGGGAGGAGCCAGTGTCGCCACGAGGCAGCTGTACACGGGGGTTGTCCGGTCTATGGCACTCTATGGTGCACCGGTGTGGGCGGCGGCTCTGACCGAGCAGAATAGGGCGCGCCTCAGGCGGCCTCAGAGAACTCTGGCGGTCAGAGCCATACGGGGCTACCGCACCGTATCGACGGAGGCGGCGTGCGCCCTGGCCGGAACACCCCCGTGGGATTTGGAGGCGGAAGTGCTCGCCGACGTTTATCGGCGAGTGGCTAACTACCGGGCGGAGAGTGGTGGAGTTGGACCTCCGCCCGAGGACGTGCGCGAGTGGCGCGAAGCCGCTCACCGAGCCACGATGGATCGCTGGTCGGTCCGGCTGGAGACTCCACGTGCTGGCTTCGCCACCGTAGAGGCGCTTCAGCCGGTCATCGGCGAATGGGCAGTGCGGCAGCACGGGACCCTTACCTTCCGATTGACGCAGGTTTTTTCCGGGCATGGTTGCTTCGGAAAGTACCTGCACTCGGTCGCCAGGAGGGAATTGAGTCCCGCCTGCCACCACTGCGACTGCAGTGAGGATTCGGCTCATCACACGCTGGCGGTCTGCCCTGCATGGGAGACGCAGCGCCGGGTCCTCACTGCAGTCATCGGAGGGGATCTCTCGCTGCCGGCCGTCGTTCGTTCCATGGTCGGCAGCGAGAGCTCATTTACCGCGGTCGCAACCTTCTGCGAGGACGTAATCACGCAGAAGGAGGCGGCGGAGAAGGCCCGGGAGGACGACATCCAATCGGACCAGATTCGCCGCCGGCGACTCGGGCGGCGGAGGCGCGAACATCTGCGCCTCATGCCGCCTTGAGTGTGGCCGTGGGTGGACGGGACGGGTTTTCCCTCCACCCGCACTATGTGGCCAGCCGCGAGGGGGCGGCGTCGGTGTGTGCCGGACGCCGCCTAAGAGAGGGTCATCAAATCGAGACGGTGCCCGCATCAGGAGCGGGCAGGCGCTGGAGAAGTTCAGAAGGAGATCCCACCCTGGACTTCTCCTACTCCTAAACGGAGAAGCGCGGAGAGGGCACAATGTGTGTTTTTTAGTCGGTTCAAGTCCGACACACCGTCTCGACGACTTCAACGACCCTCTCATAGGCGGCGTCCGGCACACACCGACGCCGCCCCCTCGCGGCTGGCCACATAATGCGGGTAGAGGGAAAATCTGTCCCGTCCACCCGCGGCCACACTCAAGGCGGCATGAGTCGCAGATGTTCGCGCCTCCGCCGCCCGAGTCGCCGGCGGCGAATCAGGTCCGATTGGATGTCGTCCTCCCGGGCCTTCTCCGCCGCCTCCTTCTGCGTGATTACGTCCTCGCAGAAGATTGCAACCGCGGTAAATGAGCTCTCGCTGCCGGCCATGGAACGAACGACAGCCGGCAGCGAGAGATCCCCTCCGATGACTGCAGTGAGGACCCGGCGCTGCGTCTCCCATGCGGGGCAAACCGCCAGCGTGTGATGAGCCGAATCCTCGCTGCAGTCGCAGTGGTGGCAGGCGGGACTCAATTCTCTCCTGGCGACCGAGTGCAGGCACTTTCCGAAGCAACCATGCTCGGAAAGAACCTGCGTCAGTCGGAAGGTAAGGGTCCCGTGCTGCCGCACTGCCCATTCGCCGATGACCGGCTGAAACGCCTCTACGGTTGCGAAGCCAGCACGTGGAGTTTCCAGACGGATCGACCAGCGATCCCCCGTGGCTCGGTGAGCGGCTTCGCGTTACTCGCGCATGTCCTCGGGCGGAGGTCCAACTCCACCGCTCTCCGCCCGGTAGTTAGCCACTCGCCGATAAACGTCGGCGAGCACCTCCGCCTCCAAATCCCACGGGGGTGTCCCTCCAAAACCCGTCTGGCCAGCGTGCCATGGTATAGTAGGCCAAAACCTTCTTCTAAAGAGAGGCCTATGTAAAGCAGTGGACTGTTAAAGGCTGTTGATGATGATCTCTTGATCGGCAGTCACATACGCTAGCCACTAGACCAACGAGGCACTAGATAGTATAGATTACACCACCGCCGAATTATAGACGAGACTACGATCCTCCCAATAGCTCAAGATCATTGGCAAGTTCCCAAACCTAATTAATTTTACATTGAAGCTTGTGGCGTACTGCAATCATCTATCTTTTCAATATAATTCTTGTTACGAGATAGCAACAATCACGTTCTAGTTACATTATATACAGATATTTTTTTTTTTTGATTGACTGTTTCCGTCTAAATAATGGTAGAAAGTAATAAATATTTGTTTGTGATAGGAGCACAATCAATAGTTTTGTACTTGTTTTTAAAATTGTATCGGTGTTTTAGCTTCTGCTTATCACAGTATAGGTTCTTTAGTGGATAGAGAAGACTGGAGAGCGAAGAATAAAGACGAGCAATATGAAAAAAAATCGCATGGTTGCAAATGCAAATTTTTATTGCTTTTTTTCATACACATATAACATTTGAAACAGACATTTAAAACTGACGTTGTGAACTGTACGTGACACTAACGGACATAGTTTATTAGAACCACTATTGCACCCGAGTCGTCTTCGTCAGTATCGCATCGGTATTCCATCGTTATCGCACCTTAATCGCATCGCTATCGTATCGGTATCGCATCAGTATCGTGTTGCTCGCAAGCTGAAGGCGGTAGGACAACTAAGAATCCACTAGTATCAATCACATAGTATCATCATATGAACGCTCGACGTTTTCCACGTTCAGTAGAAGAGTGGCGTCTGTACATCGACATCATGCATGCTGCAGCAGACAGTCATGTTAGTGCCAGGTGGTTCTAATATACTTTGACCTCAACAATCAACATTAAATACATTTAAAAACTTTAAATACGGTGGCTAAAGTTTAAACAGAGTACGTGAAGAACACCGAATAACACATATCTACTAATAACATTGAATAACATGTAACATTTACTATAACTTGAGTTATTATGATAATTTGATTAACTGAAACAATCACGTACCCATTAAACCTAGACAAATTATTTTATATTATAGTAAGATTATTAAATCTTATCATATTATATAATAATAAGATTTAATACATTACCTACTACTACCTATTACTACTTGACATTCAAAATTAAACCGATTTTACGATACAACATTGATATTGGATACACCTGACATCGAGAAACATTTAACACTTCATAGAGTTATATTATAAAATAAGTATCGTTATTCTGTAATGTAAACACATTTGTAATTTTAAATTAAAGTAAACACAGTATGGCATACTGTGATACCAACAATACATGTTAAGCACTAAAATATTATATTATATAATGTAAACGCATTTGTAATTTTCAATTATTAAATACTATTAGTAAAATACATTTAAATAGATGTTAATTATTATCTACGCTCGCGATACTGTGATACTAACAATATACGTTTAGCACTAAAATATTATACTATGTTATGTAAACGCATTTGTAATTTTAAATTATTAAATACTATTATCAAAATACATTTAAACAGATGTTCATTATTATCTACACTTGCCATACTGTGATACGAACAATACATGTTATGCACTAAAATATTTAATTATTTAATGTAAACGCATTTGTAATTTTAAATTATTAAATACCATTATTAAAATACATTTACACAGATGTTAATTATTATCTAAGTTCGCCATACTGTGATACTAACAATATACGTTTAGCACTAAAATATTATACTATGTTATGTAAACGCATTTGTAATTTTAAATTATTAAATACTATTATCAAAATACATTTAAACAGATGTTCATTATTATCTACACTTGCCATACTGTGATACGAACAATACATGTTATGCACTAAAATATTTAATTATTTAATGTAAACGCATTTGTAATTTTAAATTATTAAATACCATTATTAAAATACATTTACACAGATGTTAATTATTATCTAAGTTCGCCATACTGTGATACCAACAATACATGAAGCACTAAAATATTATATTATGTAATGTAAACGCATTTGCAATTTTAAATTATTAAATACTGTTATTAAAATACATTTAAACAGATCTTAATTATTATCTACGCTCGCCATACTGTGATACCAACAATACATGTCAAGCACTAAAATATTATATTATGTAATGTAAACGCATTTGTAATTTTAAATAATTAAATGCTATGATTAAAATACATTTAAACAGATGTTAATTATATTATCTACGCTCGCCATACTGTGATACCAACAATACATGAAGCACTAAAATATTATATTATGTAATGTAAACGCATTTGTAATTTTAAATTATTAAATACTATTATCAAAATACATTTAAACAGATGTTAATTATTATCTACGCTCGCCATACTATGATACCAACAATACATGAAGCACTAAAATATTATATTAAGTAATGTAAACGCATTTGTAATTTTAAATTATTAAATACTGTTATTAAAATACATATAAACAGGTGTTAATTATTATCTACGCTCGCCATACTGTGATACCAACAATACATGTTAAGCATTAAAATATTATATTATGTAATGTAAACGCATTTGTAATTTTAAGTGATTAAATGCTATTATTAAAAACATTAGTTAATTATTATTTATCTTATTATGTTGTTTTTTATTTAAGCCTTCTAAAGTGATTCTACTCTCTCTGATGGAAAGCGTGAGTAGAATCCAAGAGTAGGAGGCTACTATTATTGTAAGTGCATACCATGCAGTATGGTGACTCCACACCATGGCGGCTTAGTGAGATGTTTCTGCATCATTCTCCCGGCTTTAGTAAGCCGGGAGCATGATGCAGAATGATTGGGCCTCCGGTCTCACACTCACCCGCGAAAAACGTCAGCACGAATGTTGTTATTTTAGGTTGGTGTGAGGGTAGTACTGCCCCGGTCGAGCCGGCCCATTCGTGCGGAAATCAGCGTGGCTCTACTACCTATAAAGTGATTAGCTATTAGGTATATAATAAAGGTCCGTTTTCGCACATTCGCACATTTTCAATATTCGGCAATAATCAACTCGGACGCATTTATCGTATTTCTTCACAGTATATTTTTCAATATTACCATATGATCATGATGATCGCATTTATTAATCTCCAATCACATGAATCGCCGTCTATGAAGCGCGAATAAACTCCATTCATTTTCAATTGTGCGTATTCAATGAGGCCAACTGCAGGCCACTGACATTCAAAGTATTCGCATTCGCAATCGACTGCGCGAATGTGGGTAATCGAACATTGTTACATCCCTGATAACTTTTCAATTTATATACCTAACAATCTATGGCTCTTTTCAACATCTTATTCAAAACTAACAAATAACATCGATTACTTTCCTATTACCTATCAATTATTACTAAAAATGATACATATCATTTCCACTCACTTGTTTAAGGATCCCACGAGTGAGATAAAAGTAAACTATTCCAAAACCAAGTGAGTATAATCGTATGTCTCAAGACTACTCACGACAATCTTATTTTATTGTATAAGGTTAAACAGAGATGTGGTCATGTTTCAAGGGAATCGAATACAGGCTAAGTTAAGTTGATACTGTACCTGTATTCTTTACATAAATTAGTTAAAAATAACATACCTATTATTTTACCTACACAGGTATTCAATTCGACATTAGTATTGACTTTCTTTTTTTTTTTTTTTTTATTTGTTGCCTACCAATGTGACTCCACTCTGCCTGATGGTAAGCATGAATGGAATCCAAGAGTGGGGGCCACCACACCTCCCGCGATGAAGGAAGTATGGCGATGCTGGCCCAGACTAATGCGAATCTTATTTGTGCGTTCGATTTGTCATTGCGATCTAAAGTTGGCATGATTTGTCGAAACGTGTGTAATAAAGGCCGACACCGCATTAGGTAGTTAAGGTATGTTGAATTTTTAAGAAGTTGTTACGCGAAGTTGCTTTATGCTCATCAAAACATGACCTGCGATATCTGTTAAATCTTATATGGGAACAATGTATGGGCAGTGCTGGATTTACACATTTGCCGCCTCAAAGCTTTAAATTTTTTGCCGCCCCTACTGACTTCTTAAATTAGATACACTGTTCACAATAAAGATAATTCTCTTTTTTAGAAAATAACCTAGTTACTGAAGGAGATACCCACCACGAGATACGCCGCCCCACCGCATAGAAAACTCCGGCGGGGCGACGGTCCGAGGGGATTTCCACATGTTAAAAAAAAAATGGTTTAAGTGGTAGTGAAAGCAAGGGTGATATTCCGCCCGTCAGGAAATCGGAGGTAGATGCGGCTGTTCTACGGATCCGGTACAAAAACACCGCGTCGTCGATGGGTCAGTCCACCTCAGGGAGGTGTTGGACGCTTGCATGTCGTCCAGACGCTTCCCTGAGAGCTGGATGAGCGGAAAGCTGGATTAAACTCCAGAAGATAGGACGGTCTGCCGATTCAGTCATGGCCTATAGGTCCATCGTGTTGCTGGACGAGTTGCGTAAGGTGTTTGAAAGGGTGCTCTCTGCCCGCATCGTCTGGCACCTATGCGAGGTGGGCCCCGATCTGTCGGACGCCCAATTCGGATTTTGGGAGGGGCGTCCGTCGGTCGATGCCATATTGCGACTGAGGACCGTGACCGAAGAGGCAGTTAGCAGTGGTGGCGTTCTGTTGGCGGTGTCTGTAGACATCGCCAACGCATTCAATAGTCTGCCATTTCGCTGCTTCAGGGAAGCACTCCTCTAACATATAGTGCCAGACGACCTGAGGCGGCTAGTGGTAGACAATTCAGAGGAGCTTATCGTCATATACGAGGACGGAGATGGTATTTTGACACGTCGGACCTAGTCGTGTTTCGCAGGGGTCTGTCCTCGGACATCTCCAGTGGAACATGGGATACGACTGGATCCTTCGAGGGCTTCTCTCCCCGGGATGGGCGTAACCTCTTACGCCGATGATACTCTGGCTCCGCCAGGGAGGCGAACTTTCAGGAGGCGGCGCGCCTGACCACCACATGAGTCACCCTGGTGGTTGGGCGCATTGAGACGTTGGTCTTACTGGTTGGGCCCTGAATAAGACGGAGTCCTTTTTTTCCACGGGCCTTGTCGTGGGCCTCTCCCCAGCGTCTCCATCGTATTTAAATCGGTCCTCGTACTGGTCCGGGCCCAGATGGAGTATCTGGGCCTGATCCTTGACGGTAGGTGGTTCTTCGACGAGCACTTCCGACAGCTTGCCCCAAAGCTGGTCGACACTGCCTCCGCTCTTGGACAACTTTTGCCCAGTTTGGGTACAATAGACACGTCCTTTCGCAGAGCGCGCACGACCGACTTTTGGAACCAGTATCGCGGCGAGACTACTGTACACGGGAGTTCTCCGGTCTATGCACCGGTGTGGGCATCGGCTATGACCGCCGAAAATAGGGCACATCTCTGTGACCCCAAAGGATTTTGGCGGATTGAGTCAAACACGGTTACCATTCCGTGTTGACCGAGGCGGCGTGCGCCTTGGCCGGCAAACTCTCGGGACTCAGACCAGCACAATCAGCGGAGATCTCTCACTACCGGCCGTCATCAGCTTCAGTGGCTAGCCGCGAGGAGGCGAAGTCCGCGTGTGCCGTCCATCGCCATAGAGATTTAAGCAATTGACGGCGTCCACTTTTTGTAATAATTCAGACTTGGTTATATGATGTACACCTTTAATATTACTATTAATGCAATGCCATGTAATCATCATCATCATCATCATCAACAGCCTTTAACAGTCCACTGCTGGACATAGGCCTCTCCTTTGAAAGGAAGTTTTGGCCTACTATACCTGGCTGGCCAGACGGGTTGGTAAAGGGTTTGTTTCAAGTTTTCCTTCTCTTGGCAGGATGTTAGATGCTTATTTTGTTCCTTTGCCATGCCATGTAATATCAAATATTAATATTGACTGTGTTTGCAATGTCATTAAAATATACGTTTTCTTTCTTCTTTCTTCACTTCACTGAGATAAGGCACAGTGTCTCCAGGTTCCCTGGACCCCTCTATTTCAGGCGCAGAGTAGCACACCGTGTGGTTTCAGTCGGTACGATTGCGACATACCGCCTCGCCGCAAGCCCCGGTAGGGTGACGGCCCGAGGGGGTTTCCACAACTCCAAAAAAAGTGTTTAAGTGGTCGCCACGCTGCTTTCTACTGCTCGTGTGTCTCTAAATGTCGTGGGTTCAAATTCTTCGTGGAAAAACACTTGTGCGATTAACAAATTGTTGTCCTGAGTCTGGGTGTTCGCTGTGTTCGTTTTATGTATGTTTGTACCGTGACAGGATTTATATTCCTATATTGAGAGTGGTCTTTTAATAAAATCAGGTGTCCGCCAACTTTTCTTTTTTTCTGTATCATTTTGTTTTTGGACCGATCTGCCGCCCCCCTTATTTTGCCGCCCCAAGCTTCAGCTTTTTCAGCTTCTATGGTAAATCCGGCCCTGTGTATGGGTAAAATCTCTGAATTGCATCTATCTTAGATAATACGAATTGGAATATATGAATAAGTGATTATATTGTTATATTTCTACCTTCAAACTAAACTGCTACTAATAATTTCTATTAATTTAAAAACTTCACTAATTCTATAAAGATTGAATGAACAATTAATTACTATGTTAATTTTCACTTTGCCTCCCCAAAAGCTCAATACTGCCACTTGTCATTACGATAAATTGCTTACAGCTATGAGTATTAGAATTGTTATAAAATGTGATTTAGAATAAAATTATTATGACCTACCAATTACTTATTTTCCACGATTTAATAGTTCACTAATACTACAAAGGACGTATGTACAAACTATTTCTATGTTGATTAACGAACGGCCTTCCTATTCCTATTAGTAAAAGTTAATTAGTGGGCAAGTAACTGAATTAAAAATATCGCATGTGTACTGGCAGAGACTATTAATGTCAATCAAATTCAATTTATCTGATATTTATTGAGATATTTAGATTCTGTATGTGGAATTTGGTGTGTAGATAGTATGTAGTGTTTTCGGTTATTATATAATTTTGCTATAAGTTCAGTATTAATTACATTTAGTAATTACATACAACTGCGTATGATTAAACTATTTCCCTTGCAATATGTTAAGTGCCCCACGAATTCTGTGCCAAGAAGGTTTATTTAAAAGAATCAAGTATTTTTTATGTCTAGGATATTTTTAAAATAAGTAAATGATGTTGTTGAAGAGGATTTAGTTGACATTTGAAAATTATTTCTGACGACGTCTCTTCAATTTTGCCGGTTTATTTTATGATCAATGTGTGGGTGTTATTTCACGATATTATTTTGTTGAATGATATATCGTCAATATTCATAGAAGAACGCACTGGTGCCAAAGACGTTTCTCATAAACCCGAAACCAACGGTGTCAGTAAATGTTTGGAATTGTTTTTGTTTTAATTATTTCATTTTGCTCTATAAATTTATTTATTTATTTATAATAAAGAATAAGAATAAATAATTATAATTAGAAATATTAAAACTACACGCATCAAAAATCATTTGTAGGTTAAATCAGGGTTAAAAATTAATATTATTTTTTTACCTAGTTCCAAACTAATCTTTTGCTACATCTCTAGAACACCGATAAAACACTTACGTATCTTAGTTTTATAACTAATTACCTAATTAATAGAGAAGGGAATTAAAGGGTTACGGATGGGGATATGGGGTAACTATTGAAATTCTATATATATTTATGTATGTTATAAATTAATGTCAAAAAATATAAAAGAAAAATTCCTCTTTAATACCGAGCTATTTTTAATGTAATTTATTGTAATAGCTGAAGATTTAGTTTTTTTTGTTGTCGTGTTAGTTTTAAACTATTTGTCGGATTTGAATCTTTATTGTATTTGAAATTTCAGTATAGAAGAAATTAATAGTTTATTTAAAATCGTGTTATACTTCTTAAGAACAATAACTTATAAATTATTTTTTATTTAAGTTTCACAGAAATTAACGCTCTCGAATCTAGGTTCACATAATGTTGTTGGCTGAATTATTAAGTTCTAGTTGCGACTGGTAAATATAATTTCAGACAATTTCATAATTTACGTTCTGTGATGCGTCATAGCTTCTCCCGAGATGCGACGGTTTATTGCCGAAGGTTAGATTTAAATTGATTTGAAACTAAATAACAATACTCTTTTTTCAAAATGCGATTCTATTTTTAAAATCCTACAGACTTTTTCAACATTGAGACTATCAAATGCAAAATCGTTGTCGATTCCAACAAGTAGTAAGAAACAAATGCACACTAAAAACTAATCGACTAACTCAAACTAAACTCATTAGTTTTATCTTGGAATAAATACGCTCTCTCGTGGGTCTGAATGTAGGCAACGCAGTAATCATTACTCGTATTTTGCCAATAATAATTAGGTAAAAATGGAAATGAAGACAATCGTGAAGGATAGGATATTGCATTTACGGACTGATGTAAAGCAATAGCTGAGTTGGCCAGGAGCGCGTGCCTGTAACCCGACTGGCTCGTTGCCTGGAGGTCAGGTCCTCTAACCATATTGAGGTCTTTAAATAGACCCTCCAATAACTTCTACAAATATAATTTACTTTGGTATTCTAGAAGATTAATATATAAGGATAATATGTGAAATTTTGTTGGAAGGTTGATCGAACAGTCTTAAAATTATAATTGTGATCAAACCGCTTCTAAGTCTTTTAATTTTTTTTGCAAATCAATTCTATTTGATGGTTTGACTGTAAATTTTTTAAAAAGGTATGACCGTTCATAGGCAAAATGTGCATTTTAAAGTGTTAGATATATTTAGTGTTTTAACGGTAATCTTTATTTTAAAGTATTACGGATTAAAGTATTTTATTGGTCCTTGCATTTTATGCATATCTGCCAATTTTCAACAAATACTTTAAAATATTTATCAGTAACAAAACTAAAATCGAATTGAGATCATTGTTTTAAATAACTATGTTTTTGTTATCATTCTATATTATATTAATAAATATTTACAGACGACCAATCGAGGCACTTGATGGTGAGTGCCTATCGCCACCAAGATAATGATAACATCTTAATGAGATCTTATGAGATTCTAAGAATCTACTATATTAAATATTTCCTAGGTAATTATAATTTATATGTATTTTATCTAATGTATTTAATACCATTGAACATCTCATTTTCTCTAAGAATCTAGTATTTAAATATACTATTTTTATTTCCTAGGTAATCGTAATTTAGATGTAAATTATCTAATGTTTTTAAATGCCATTGAATATCGTATTTCATGCATTTTTGCATTTATATCACTATAATTATTTACCAATGACAGTTTCAAATGCCTACCACTATCAAGATTATGATACATCTTATTGAGATCTTATGAGATTCTAAGAATCTACTATTTTAAAAATTTTTTATTTCCTAGGTAATTATAATTTATATGTATATTATCTAATGTATTAAATCCCATGAACATTTCATTTTATGCACTTTTGCATTCATATTATACTATGATTATCTACTAACCATGTAGTTTCTAGCGCCTACCGCTTTCAAAATTATATACCATCTTATTGAGATCTGATGATATTCTAAGAATCTACTATTTTAATATACTTTTTTATTTCCTAGGTAATTATAATTTATTTGTACATTATTTAATGTTTTTAAATGCCATTGAGTATAGTATTTCATGCATTTTTGCATTCATATTACACAAGATTATTTACTATTTGAATATATTTTATTTCCTAGGTAATCGTATTTTATATGTACATTATCGAATATTTTATATGCCATTCAATACCATATTTCATGCATTTTTGCATTTATAATACACTATGATTATTTACTAACGATTTAGTTTAAAGTGTCTACCGGTGTCCAGATTTGAGATCTTATGAGATTCTATAAATCTACCATATTAAATACTTTTAATTTATATGTATATTATCTAATGTATTTAATCCCATTGAACATCTCATTTTATGCACTTTTGCATTCTTAATATACTATGATTATATACTAACCATGTAGTTTCAAGTGCCTACCGCTATCAAAATTATAATCCATCTTATTGAGATCTGATGATATTCTAAGAATCTACTATTTTAATATACTTTTTTATTTCCTAGGTAATTATAATTTATTTGTACATTATTTAATGTTTTTAAATGCCATTTAATATAGTATTTCATGCATTTCTGCATTTATATTATACTAAGATTATTTACTATTTTAATATATTTTATTTCCTAGGTAATCGTAATTTATATGTACATTATAGAATATTTTATATGCCATTCAATACCGTATTTCATGCATTTTTGCATTTATTATTTACACTGTGATTATTTACTAACGATTTAGTTTAAAGTGTCTACCGGTATCCAGATTTGAGATCTTATGAGATTCTAAAAATCTACCCTATTAAATACTTTTTATTTCCTAGGTAATTATAATTTATATGTATATTATCTAATGTATTTAATCCCATTGAACATCTCATTTTATGCACTTTTGCATTCATATTATACTATGATTATATCCTAACCATGTAGTTTCAAGTGCCTACCGCTATCAAAATTATATACCATCTTATTGAGATCTGATGATATTCTAAGAATCTACTATTTTAATACACTTCTTTATTTCCTAGGTAATTATAATTTATTTGTACATCATTTAATGTTTTTAAATGCCATTGAGTATAGTATTTCATGCATTTTTAAATTCATATTACACTAAGATTATTTACTATTTTATTATATTTTATTTCCTAGGTAATCGTAATTTATATGTACATTATCGAATATTTTATATGCCATTCAATACCGTATTTCATGCATTTTTGCATTTATAATACACTATGATTATTTACTAACGATTTAGTTTAAAGTATCTACCGGGGTCCAGATTTGAGATCTTATGAGATTCTAAAAATCTACCATATTAAATACTTTTTATTTCCTAGGTAATTATAATTTATATGTATATTATCTAATGTATTTAATCCCATTGAACATCTCATTTTATGCACTTTTGCATTCATATTATACTATGATTATATACTAACCATGTAGTTTCAAGTGCCTACCGCTATCAAAATTATATACCATCTTATTGAGATCTGATGATATTCTAAGAATCTACTATTTTAATACACTTCTTTATTTCCTAGGTAATTATAATTTATTTGTACATCATTTAATGTTTTTAAATGCCATTGAGTATAGTATTTCATGCATTTTTAAATTCATATTACACTAAGATTATTTACTATTTTATTATATTTTATTTCCTAGGTAATCGTAATTTATATGTACATTATCGAATATTTTATATGCCATTCAATACCGTATTTCATGCATTTTTGCATTTATAATACACTATGATTATTTACTAACGATTTAGTTTAAAGTATCTACCGGGGTCCAGATTTGAGATCTTATGAGATTCTAAAAATCTACCATATTAAATACTTTTCATTTCATGGTAATTATAATTTATATGTATATTATCTAATGTATTTAATCCCATTGAACATCTCATTTTATGCACTTTTGCATTCATATTATACTATGATTATATACTAACCATGTAGTTTCAAGTGCCTATCGCTATCAAAATTATATACCATCTTATTGAGATCTGATGATATTCTAAGAATCTACTATTTTAATATACTTCTTTATTTCCTAGGTAATTATAATTTATTTGTACATTATTTAATGTTTTTAAATGCCATTGAGTATAGTATTTCATGCATTTTTGCATTCATATACTATGATTATTTACCAACGACAGTTTCAAATGCCTACTCTATCAAGATTATGATACATCCTAATGAGATCTTATGTGATTCTAAGAATCTACTATTTTAAATACTTTTTATTTCCTAGATCATTGTAATTTATATGTACATTATCTGATGTTTTTAAAACCATTTAACATTTCATTAGGGTTCCGTAGCCAATGGCAAAAAACGGAACCCTTATAGGTTTGTCATGTCTGTCTGTCCGTCTGTACGTCCGTATGTCACAGCCACATTTTTCCGAAACTATAAGAACTATAATGTTGAAACTTGGAAAGTAGGTGTATTCTCTGAACCTTGATAGTCAATCTTTTTAAAATGACATTAAGATTTTCATCCAAAAAAAGAAACAATACATTTTGGGGTTCCCAAAATAAAAATTTTTTTCGTCAAACCCATACGTGTGGGGTTTGTATAGGTTTTTAAAAATGATATAGAGGTTTCTAATATAATTTTTTTCTGAACGGAATAGTTTGCGCGAAAGACACTTACAAAGTGGTAAAATGTCTCTCCCCTGTAACTTCTAAATTAAGGGAGTGATAAAAATAAAAAAAGTATATGATGTACATTACTATGTAAACTTCCAATGGAAATTGGATTGAACGAGATCTATTAAGTAGTTATTTTTAATACGTCATAAATCGTAAACTGCAATTTGCCTTTCATTCAATCAATACACTATTATTAAAACATCGATCAAAGTTACAACGAACTACAAAAACTTTTATATGATGTTACTTGCTTCTACGGAACCCTGCATGGGCAAGTCCGACTCACACTTGGCCGCTTTTTTTTGATTTCATGCTACGAACGAGTTAGTTTGTTAGAATATGCGTAGAATATTCATTTATTTTTTACTTATATTCTTTTACTAATTATAGGCCTTTATTTATTTAATCCTAATATAGTAACTGTATCTGTAGCATTTCAGACATCAAAATTATTTGAAAAATCCTACCTATCTACATACAATTTTTTTTTTTACAACATTTACAAATTTTAAATTGTGATTTTTTACATTTCAGTATTGTATTTTACATAATATACAGTCGTAAGTTTTACGATTATCCAATGTGGCTAGTCCATTTCGTATTCCTAAATTCAAGATTGTAGGTATTTAAGTTTCCATTTTCTTTTCTTCTCGAAAAAAAGACCTTGATCTCCTTCAATATGGCTCCAATTGCCAAAATGATAAATTTTGCTACATTGATTTCCAGTAATCATTTTCTCATCCCTAACTTCTAATATATTTACAAATTTTGTTGAACCCATTGTAACACGTTTTGACCTCCAATACAAAACGGTTTATTTCTTGTCCTTGTGTCTCCAGCTCATTGACCGATGCTACTTCTGTGAGACGCACTATTCTCATAAAAGAGCAATGGTAAGAGCATTTCGTATAAGCAGAACACGACCAGGAGATTGATTCAGCAGCTAGTTCAGACGAATTCACAATTTCTTTCAGTAAAACTCCAAGCCTGCATGTTGACAACTGTATCTTTCATTCTTAATCTTATCGCGTATCTCCAACTCGTCGGGCGTTATAAACAATTAAATAAACAAAAGACAAGTCCCTCGGAGTCTCGTTACTTACAAAGTTATGTAACACTTCACCACACTTGATATCTTCTTACTGTGGAGCGAAAGACACCGAGGAGACCTTACTGTATCATTCCCTGGGTGGTCGTCGGTCGTCTGCGGGCCCCGCAGACGCAGATGGATCATGGAAATGTCCTCGAACCTGAAATTGGTAGGTTAAAATTTGAAATATCTAAGTCGAATTTGGCTGATATATAGTAAGATGGCTGGCAGGAGCTGAACGCAAGAAGCCCAAAATCGATCAGAGTGGTGTGCAATGGGAGAGGCCTATGTCTAGCAGTGGACTGTGATAGGCTGATGATGAAGTCGAATTTCGATTATCTTGAATTGAAAGTAGACTTCAATTACTTATTTCAAATACTTGGTGCTAAAAATAACTTTATTTGTTCGATTTTTAATCTTTCTCTTATTATTCGTAACACGATTTTTTAAATATTGTTCGAAATAGAACTAAATCTGAACTTGTGTGTAAAGTAGTTTTAAATTCTATTTTCAAATTGACATTTTGCATTTAAACATTGACAAAACTATTTTATTGATTTATTTTATAGATATAATAGTTTGGAATTAGCTACATTTTATATATCATGATAAGTTATACTATTTATATACTAAACTTCATTATCATACATTTTTTTACTATTAATAACTAGCTATTTCGAGTTAGGTAATTGAGTTACTACTAAGACTTATTTACCAACCCATTTTTGAAAGGGGTTAATGGGCCATCACTACGCATTACAAAAGAAACCCTCCACCGCGTTTGTCAGTCTATCTCTTCGCGATAAACTCAAAAACCAATGGCCCACTGCACCGTTTTGAATGAATATATATTGTAATTTTACCTTTACCTTCATAAGTAGTTACATTAATATTTTGAGTAAGAACTATTACCACATATTTTTGCCTAGGTATATTTTATTAGTCTTTGGTTTTACACATTTAATTTTCAATGCGCATTTCTAACATACACAACAATATCATGATAGTCGAACTTTTCTTCAATAACAGATAATAAAAATATAAATCGGTGTGCTTTTTTAACCGACTTCAAAAAAAGGAGGAGGTTATCAATTCGTCGGAATCTATTTTTTTTTTTTTTTTATGTATGTTTAGCGATAATTTCATCGTTTATGAACCGATTTCAAAAATTCTTTTTGCATTGGAATGGGCGTAGCTTACAGGTGGTCCATCGTCACCATATCGGGATCTGATTATGGGATCCCAAGGAAATCGAGGGAACTCCTCAAATATCATAAGCACAATGTCGCGATTTGGGTACTCGGAATAGTTTTTCATTGAAGTCGGTTCCTTTTTGTTAAAATTATGTTGTTTGTCTACTTGGTGCACTGTTCCGATAACTAGTAAACGGTTAGTCTGATTTAATAGAACTAAATAATTTGTATATCTAAATTTGTAAACCATGTATGACAAAACTTGAAATCGGTTCTTTAAGAAGCAGTCTTTGAGACGTACCTTCATTGAATTGATTGTCAGGACTATCCATTGTATATTAAACACACTGGCACAAGTATTGAAGGAAATTACACGTTCGTTTACTTTATTAAACTATCAATGATAAAGACGCAAAAAGCTCACAATGAGAACTCGACGTCAATTTATGAAATACGAGTATTTAATCAATATAATACCCTGTGCCGATAAAAGCATCCCCTGTTATTTTAATTTGAGTTGAGAGCCATCTATATGCCGTAATAAAGAAACTTATTTGACAGTCATGGTTCCACAAATCGTCATAGATGGCGTTGTAATAAAACATTACTGATATTTTCAGGCGCTTAATTTAGAAAGAGTTTTGTAATTAGATAATATTTCTTTTAAATCATAATCATACCCCATGGACATAACACCAGGTCAATACATTAACCATATATAATTAATTATAATATTTCATAAAAAACATGTTTTCATAATTCTATTCTACAAATTATCCTTTTAACAGTCTATGCATCTTAAGATCAAATATTATTATCAGGTACCTATTTCCCCACCCAGATAGCCGTGACCTCGTGGCGGCTATCGGGGTTCTCTCGCTCCGTAACATGATTGCGGCCATGATACGGATCGAGAGCGCGTGGAACTCCGCCGTCTCTTTCTGTGAGCAAGTTATGCTTGCGAAGGAGATGGCGGAGCGTGATCGGGAGAGGTTCAGAACTCTTCCAGTCCCTCAGGCCCGGGCACGGGCCAGATACCACAGACGACTCGGGCGCCGGAGATCGTCGAACGTCCGACCTCCATAAGCGCAGGCCTGGGGGTGACAGATGAGGCCATCTGTCACCCTAGCAGAAGCAAGCCAGGGTAGAGGCGTGAGCGCTGCAAAGAGCACGCTGACTCTCAAAAGAGAGCCCAAACCAAAATGGGAAAAAATAGGGTTCCCACACCGAAGGGGGTCATGTACAGACCGTAGATGGCCCGAGGTATGTCGGGGTTCCAGGGATTTCCTTTTGAGGGTACACCTGGTACCTCGGCTTCAAGTACCCGAGATGGCGTGCGGTTTTTAGTCGGTTCGAGTCCGACATAACCACTAGCTAGTTGGCTAGTGGTATCCGTGGAGATTTCCGCACGAAAAAAAAAACAAAGGTACCTATTTAAATTGCTGGTTAATTAATTGATACATATTGTAGCTTTTTTTTATTACACATCGTACAGAAGCAGCTTAAATTTGGCATGCCTAATTAATTTCAAAACTAAAAACAAACTTTATAAAATGGCGTATTGCTCGTTTAACTAATTGTATATTCAAAGTAATCTATTAAAGACTTCTCCTTCGATTTCCATAATTATTTAAAGTTTTATATAAGAACATTAAATATATAATTTACCTGTAGATGTGCAGCTAAGTCCATAACGACATGTGTCAGCGCAGGATGTTCCAGTAAATCATCAGGAATGGGTGGAAAACAGCGTGTCAAGTGCGTACGGGCTCTGAACGCTCGGTGCATTCTCAATACCACTTCGCAGAAGATATATCGTAACATCAAAACTCGAAGGAAGTCATCGTTCATGAAGCTCAGGATCATCACATCTGTGGAAGGTGATGTAGGTTAAAGTAGTTCTTTCAATAGTTTGCCTCATAGGAAATTGATTTTAACTCGATTGCCTTAGTGGTCGTAGTATCGGGTTGGATTCCCATATCGGATCAAATTTTCTATGTGTAATATGGGTGTTTTCTATGTAAAATATGTACATATTTACAAAAACGTATGTCGCTGTCAAAAATCTGATTAATGTAACGCTGTGTCCTGTATTTGCGTGTGTGTATTTGTTTTGTATCTTAATTGTCTTAAAAACTAAGTTTTAGAGAACAATAGTCCATTTTACATTTTCTTTGTGAGTAGAATGTGGTCAAAGCAATTTTATATATGAACAACAGTACCTTTGTTTGGATTTATATTCAGATTAATGAAACGCTTTTTCATAATTGGCAAAGGCATGCCTTCAGGTGCAGCGTACTCAGTTATTGTTTTACGTAAAGGCCACAGTGCTTCGACGTTCTGTGTTCCTATTAATACGCCAATATAACTTTTACTACCCACCAGGCAAGTCTACTTTGCCTGTTATGGGTTCGATGTCACTTTAAGAAAACATTTTTAGTAGTCAACTACTTGTCGTTCTGAATCTTTATGTTATCTGTGTCCGTTTCTTTTTTTTTTTTGAACATCTTACACATAACGTCATTTAGTCCCAAAATAAGCAGGGCTTGTATTATGGTTACTAAACAACTGATATAAATACATAAACATACTTTTTTTTTGTAAATACACTCATATTATACATAGAAAAACACCCAGGTTCCGAAACAAACATTTGTGGATCACACAAATATTTGGTCTGACCCGGGAATCGAACCGAAGACCTCTTGATCAGCAGCCGCATACGCTTACCACTAGACCAACAAGGCAGTCAGTCAGTATAAATAAATAATAAATAAATAAATAAATATTTTGGACATCTGACACACAACATCATCTAGTCCCAAGCAAAGCAGAGCTTGTGTTATGGGTACTAGACAACTGATATAAATACATAAACATAGTTTTTTTTTGTAAATACATACATATACATAGAAAACACCCAGACTCCAAACCAGTATGCTTGTAAAGTGTGAAAAATGAGAACAAAATAGCAATTACTTACCAATTCGACCCCTCAATAGAAATTGCAACGTCTCAGCTAAGAAGGTGTCGATGTAGCTTTGTGCTCTGTCCCAATGCACCAATGGTATCGTGTGGATATCACAAATTTGACAGAATGCTGTCAGTGGAGCATGCAGAAATAGTGTGAATAGATTTCCTTCTTGTCTTCGTTCTGACACTGCAATATTTTATAAAAATATCAACTTGCACATATAAAACCTGCAGTGGAACCGCCGCGCCGCGCGCCGTAAGCTGTACATAATAAAGTTCGTTCTGAACCTTGGACTGTCAATCTAGTATTAATACAAATGATTAGAAAATGATTCTAACTGCTAGTGATTAAACATTGAATAATTAATAACTTCACACTGTCCTATGAACTACACCAGAAACCCTTTACATAACTGTAGTATCTTAGTGTAATTTTTTACCGTTTGCGATAAATACTTGAATTATAGGGTTGAATCATGTTTTACAACGGAATGTATGTAATTATATATAGTAATTCAGAGCGTATTATGTCTTCTTGAATCTTTCGAGTTAGAATATATAATGTGGCTTTGCTCAAAAAAAAAGTATAACTTGCAATAGTGTTCATGTAACCTAATTGCAGAATAAATGATTTGATTTGATTTGATTTGCTGTAAGAGCAAAACAAGGCATAACTAATATGTACCTTAGTGAGTAATAAAGAGTAGTAAAACAGTGCCAAACCATTAAACATGGCTGCAAAAGACTACACTGTCGTTGTAATTCGATTCCACCTATAAGTTCGCTATAAGTTAGAAGGAGCTTTGTAGATAACATCAGAGACACATAGAAAAAGTAGTTTGTCCGTTCATACTTACTATGTAGTGACGTCGGCAGTTCTACAGGTGACATAAGTATGACGAGAGGCTGTCCGAAGTGTCTCGGGATGTTGTAGAACACGTGAGAGTTGTCAGAATCAATGATGACGAACAATGGCCGCCTGGTAAATGGATACAAATCACCTGGATATAAACATAGTCCATCTTTACTTTTAGACTGACTTCCTTTTTCTTTGACGCCATCTCGATAATAATCCATCTTAGATGTTGTTATTACGCCTCCGATGTCGTATCCTACTATAATTTAAATAGTTCAATTTCTATATAAATTGATAATGAATGCAACAGTATGCTATCGAGTACTGTGACTTACCATCTTCAGGATGCTTCGAAGGTTGAACAATATTTCCATCAGCCGAGATGTAAAGAAGTAGAGCTCCATTAAGTGGGAGGTCATTACAGCCTGATGCAAGGTAAACGAGTATTTGACTCGGTGACGGTTTGAACAATAAATGTTTGTGTGGATTTTCGCAACGCGATCCAACCATATCTAAGTTGTATCCTGCAACAAATACAAGCATCTCGGTTTTCTATGACTATATTTCATTGGTCCACGGAGACTGTAATGAAAGACCTCGCACAGAGTTTCGCTAGCTTATTAAAATACACAAAAACTGGTTGGGATACTGCCAAGCCTCCGTTAATTAATTTGGCAAAAGCTATTCAATCGCTATTTAAACGCCAGCAATAATAATGAATTTAATAAGTTCACGCATTGATAACGTTATCATTTTGAAAACTAACAATGAAATAAAAAATCGAGTAGTCTAACTAAAAGCTATTAAAGTTATGTTGAAATTCGTCAGCAAAGTTTCTTAAAGCTATTGATTACGCTGCTGTTGAAAACGATAACATATAAATCGATCATAAACATTTGCAAAAAATTCTCCGCACAGTCCGTTTTAAAATCACTGTAAATATAAATAAATCTATGAATACCCACGCAACATAAACCAGTAAATTTAATTATATATATAATCGACTATCACCTTTGTTATTCGAAGCACTTGGTGTTAAATTGTATCTCTGCCGTGGTGAATCGTCAAACATCTGTTGGATATCTCCCGTAGGTTCTCTCTCTAAAGTGTGAAGCATCCTGTACATGTCCATTGTTAACTCTGAGAACTTGACCTGTTGCGAACAACTTCCAACGATGATAACCTCTTCTAAAGAGAGGCTCATGTGCGCAGTTCTTTCAACTGGTGGCGTAGATAAGGAACTTAATCTGTAAGAGGTGGAAGATTTAGAAATACAAAGTAAATAAACATATACTCATGTTTTTACTGTAAACGGGACTTATTCGCGATAATATTAAAGGTTACGATACCTTCTATTTTCCGACGTTTCGAACGGGTTATACCGCTCGTGATCACCTGGTCTACCCGTGACCACGAGCGGTATAACCCGTTCGAAACGTCGGAAAATAGAAGGTATCGTAACCCCTCAATATTATCGCGAATAAGTCCCGTTTACAGTAAAAACATGAGTATGTGTAAAAGTCGCGAAAGTTTAAAAACAGTTAAATAAATATAATTGGGCTTTGGATAAAATTTGCTCACCTGTGTGAAATAATTACAGGATAGTTATCAGGATGTATGACAGATACCACCGGTTCTGCTTGAATGAACGCCTTTACTTCGTCCACGACAATATTCCATTCAGCTTGGTCATCAGGATCATAAGTGTTGCCGTATTCAATTATTTGTCTATCTAGTTCTTTAATCAGATCATGTACTATGTTAATTTTTTTCAATAGTAAGCATACCACGATGAAACGCGCATAATACCTAAGTTTCTTAACCATTAATTCGCATTTATCTTCTTTACTCGCTTTTGTATAGTAGCTTCTACCTCTAATTGCGGTGTAAAATGAGAATGCTTCTTTCAAATATGCAGTTTCACTGGTTCGTAAACTAAAAGAGGAAATATTATGTATATTTATTTAATAATAATAAAGAAAATGAAGGCAGAATAGTTTCTGCAAACTTCGCAAACTTCGCAAACTTACTAGAAGTGATAATATAGCTGTCCTATTTTGGAGGCAATTTCACCAATTTGCCATCTTTTCATTCCATATTTGTCGTCTAACACTGCCCTGTGCTGTTGTTGATATTTCCAAAGCTTTGTATACACGTCAAACGTTCTACCGAAGTAGGATTGCCATTGTTTATGCCCGTATTGGGGAAGTTCTCTAAAACATATAAAGTCGGTTAGTTCATCTTCATAAAATACATCGAGTCAATAAGTAAATCTTCATAAAATAACTACGAATGCGCAGCGCTACGGAGTGAAAATCGCTTCGGCGTGCCATGCAACAAGTGTAGCTACCCTCCACTTTCTTTCCACCAAAATCTTTCCATTTCTGGAATAGGTTATTTATTTGTACGTTTGAACTAACTCGAAAGTATTGTTAATATTTTACATCAAATACTTATATATTTTTAAAATGTGATGGATTAATATTATTAGTATTACTTAGAAATATTGTTTTCTTAATTAAGAGAGTTACCTTTCGTGAAGTAATTGAACTTAATGACGACATTAAAATAGGAAAAGATCATAACATATAATGCCACAAACGGTTAACGATCTAGGCACTGACCGTACTGTTGTTGCATACCCTCGGTGACATTTTCTAATCATCTAGGGTAAATTGGCAATAAGCGTTTCTCTTCATCGCGACTACTTCAAACTGTCAAATGCTTTTTAACTAATTACTAAATGATATGTGTGCAATTGAATTTATTCGCTGATTAAAATAAACAACAACTCACCTCAAGCCGTTGAACAGTTGTTTGGATTTCTCAAGTAAATGACAGAACTCAATAATAACTTTGCGTTCCTCCTCTTCAAGTAATCCCATTCTTCCCATGTTGTTTATGTTTTTGTGAAGTGAAATATCCTGTTCAAGTTTATGTACAATCTCCTGGCCTTTATTTAAAATTCTGTTAACTAGTTCTAGTATATCATTTACTAATTTGAATTCGGGACTTTTTAATTCTAGGTGAGAGCTAAACTGTCGAGTCCAGAATTCTCTAGGGGACTGTTTGTAAGAATAATTTCGTATGCGTGTTTTATATCTTAATTGCAGTGTTTGATCTTGTAGTTGTTTCTCACTATGTATCGGCAACTCTTGCTGTACTAATGGATAAAAGGCTGCCTGTGTATGTTCTTGTTTTCTTTCATCAAACTGCCTCTGATCAAGTTCTAATTCTGGATTTTGTAGAACTGTTGATAGTGGTGCTTCCTGGTCTGTTTCTGTGAAAAAATTAGATTTAACTTTTTGGTCCTCTGATTTTTGCACTTTTCGGGGCCTTTCGTGAACAATAGCGCGGTGTTCTATTTCTAGTTTTTCAGAAACTCTCTTTTGACGATTTAACTGGCGTTGTTGTAACGGCTGACGTTTTAAAGTACCGTATGGTGATTGTTCGTACAAATATTCTTTTGAAAGTTTCAAGTCTTTTGCCTTTTCATTAGGTATGGTTACAGTAGGTAGATCACACCTTTTTTCTTCGAACTGATGTTGCTCTACTTGTACGTTGACCTTTTTCGATTCTAACAAACGTTGTCGCTGTAAATGTTGATGTGTTACTACACGGTCAGCAAGCGGTTTATAGACCACGTAGTCATCTTGACTATGATCTTGGTGAGGTCGACCCCTTAAGTCGTATTCTGTCCTTTCCGAGCAAGACCAATGTGTTGGAGGATTTTCGTCTGAGTACAGAACTAACTTTTCGTACTCGCTTTTGTTTTTTTCAAGTGGTAAAGTACTTTTGGGTTCAACATACTTATCGTGCCTGTCTTGAACGCCTTGATGACGTGGTTCCTGCTGAGATGTTCGATGTAGTGCGTTTTTCAGGTGTGGATACAAGAGTTCAATATCAGGCACACGTCGTTTTATCCGACGTTTACCACTGTATTGATCTTGCTCAGACCGGTCGTAACGTGAGAATTGGGGCTGATCTTCGTAGTAAGTAGTGCTTTGTCGGTGTGCTGCGTCGTCAGTGAATTCAAATCGTTTAGGCTTTAAGTCTTGCGAGTCCTGTGTATCGTCTACCTTCAGAGAAAGCCTTTCAATAATATGTTGGTCGTCAGTATTTGTAGAAGTAGTTGCAGTAGTAGTAGTTGTAGTGGTTGCAGTGGTTGTAGTGGTAGAATTAGTAGTTGCTGCTGCTGCTGTTCTTGTTGTACTAGCAGTAGTTGTTGTTATAGGATTATTTGTATTCTTAGAGTCCGAATAGGAAGTGTCTTTTGATTTGTTTTCACTTAGCTTGGGAGGCTGTGGTTGTAACTTTTGTGGAGATTTAGTTAATTCTGTTAAATTAATATCTTCCTCTTCTTTATCTTTCACCGGTATTACACATGCACAAAGTTGTCTAAGGTATCGACTTAGTCGTGACGGTGAACGTGACTTAGGTAAAAGCACTGGTCTGTATGAATACAAAAATGTATTATATGAATCTTTGAATTTTTCTTTTCTGCTTACAACCCTTCTCTTTTGTTTTTTCGCTACTTTGATTGTAATTGGTTCCCAAGATGCTTTATTTGTAGTGGTTTTACTGTATTGATTAGTAGCTTGATTGTAAAACAATATTAGATCTGATTTAGATTCAGAGGATACACTGTCAGTCAAACTAGAACGCACAGAGGTTGATTCTGGGGCGTGTTTGATTCGGTGAAAATCCGATAAAGACGAGGTCTTGAATGGTACTGTAGATCTTGACCCTGTGGTAGAAAATAATTATATTTACTCATACATGTTATTTGCTTTTTTGAAATGTATCATTTTTTTAAAACATAATATTTATAAGAATCTTATTCGTTAAAAATATTAAAAAAAATGCTGCGTCGGTTGTGTGTTGGACCTATGCCTTTATCTCTAATTTCCATAATAACATCTAAATATCCGAACCTTGATTGTCCTTACTGTTTTGTGACTAATCATTTGTTATATTTGTAATATTTGATTTGTAATATTGTAATATTTGATTACAATATTTGTAATATTTGTAATATTAGTAATATTTGTAATATTACTAATATTACAAATATTTGTACAATATATAGTTACAAATATCATTTGTAGGATTAGTTTTACGGATCAAACTTTCATATTTATAATTTCAAATTCGACTGCCTTGTTCGTCTAGTGATTGGCGTATGTTACTGCTGATCAAGAGGTCTCGGGTTCGATACCCGGATCGTACCAAATGTTTGTATAATCTACAAGTATTTGTTTCGGAGTTTGGGTGTTTTCTACGTATAATATGTGTAAATTTACAAAAAAAATACGTGTGGCACTTGGGGTCTGCCGTGTAAAGTTATTGCATAGCATTTATTATCAATTATAATTATTAATTTATTTTTTATTTATGCAGTTTTTTTTTCTTTGAGATTAATTCAAGTTCACAAAACAATATACACTGTTTTTTAACCAATACATATTCTAACACTATTATTGCCAAACAATGCAAACCATCCTATTAATCGAAAGACCATGAAAATTAAACAGAGAACATAATAGTAATATGAGCATATCTATGGAATAAAAAAACACAAAGATTCAATTAGACGGTAGGTACTGGAGAATACGGACGCTATGTATTGTGCCTACGATATTCCTTCTCTTTGATTAACCTATGACGCATGCCAGGCGCCCGTTAGTTGTCCTGGTCACATTGCAGTTACAATCATTATTCTTTATCCTTTCTTAACACGGGGTGTTAGATTATTTTCGTTACGGAATTTCTTGATTCGGTCGCCGCGCTCAAAGCCCGCGATAAAAACTATGCGAAAAAGTATATTTATATACACACATCAAAAGTGTCTAGGGATCAACATATATTTTTGCAATAACTTTTCTCCTGATTGATATTAATTAAAAATTTCTTTAAGGATTCATCAAATAAAGTGTTTTCGTTTGTCACAGTAACGATAAACCAAGTCACCTTTGCATTAGTAAAGAAATTTGCCATTTTCCTAATAAAAGGATTTTTGACATTTGAACCACTAACATTAAAGTTCGAAAAAAAGACTGAAATAACAGTTTTCTCTAAAATTTTATTAGGTAACTTAAACAATTAATAATCCGTGTTTCTACCGCGAACACTAACAACACAAGAACATCGGTTTGGCATAGTCAAAATGAGTTCATCCAAATCACGCTGTGGAATGGCCGCCCATGTTCGTTGCAACAACAAAAAAAGGTCTTCTTGCGACTGGATACCCTCCATATTCGGCAGAGCTCTTCTCTGTAGCATATCCCATGCATGCTCAATCGGGTTCAAGTCTGGCGACTGAGCAGGCCAGGGCAGGACATTGATGTTAGCTGCGGCGAGAGTCTGTCTTACAACTCTTGCGGTGTGCGGTCGTGCATTATCATGCATTAACTGAAATAAGGGACCGATTTGCACTTGTAGAGGAACGATGACGTCTGATACAATCTACTCAGCATAAATTTGAGCGTTGAGGTTGCCTCTGATCCAAATCAACTCAGTTCTTCCGCCGATCCAAATACCCGCCCATACCATGATGGTTCCACTACTATAAGGATGGACTTCCTGGCAGGATTTTAATCGCTGTTGGCGTCCAGGGGTTCTCCAGTGTCGTATACGTCTTGTATCCGGTCTCATACCAAAACGAGACTCATCAGAAAAGCACACGAAACGCCATTGTTCTTCTGCCCAATTTCTGTGTTCAAGAGCCCATTGATATCGAATCCTACGATTGTGCATGGTACCCGTAGCGGTCTTCGGGAATGAAGGTTCACTTCATGCAAGCGGTTTCTGACTGTTTGGTCGCTAATTAAGTTCCCTGAAGAGTGATGAATCCTCACGGCTAACATCATGGCGGTTATTGTTGGAGCTCTTCGAGTTAAGATTTGAATGTATCGGTCTTGTCTCCGTGTGGTGCAGCGATACCGTCCTCCATGGCGCTCAGCCACGGTACCAGTGCTTCGGTAACGTGTCCAAAGTCGACTGATAACACTCTGACTTGTATTCAGAGCTAAAGCCACAGTACGTTGCCGGGAACCAGCTTCTATCATTCCCACGGCTCTGAGCATTTCTTCCCTGCTTAAATGACGTCGCCGCTCCATAATAACGTTGGTTTTAATCAGTAGTAGGGAAACAGTAGCACTAATAATTTCTTCAATGCGTTGTATGTTTTTATAGGGAAAATATTGGCAGCTGATTTTCATCTTTTACTCGAATTTGATTGACAGTTCCTGATTCAAATTATGAAATGCACCAAAAAGGATCCATATAAATTTATAAAATCATTTTAATTATATCAATTTTTAGTCCCCACAGCAAGTAATTTAATATTCAAATTAAAGTAGTAACAAAAGTGCGTTTAAAACATTTACGGGCACTGAAGATTTTTACTCAAATCGGATCCGGAACAACGACACGCGAAGCTAATCAAATAATTATTTCATTTTCCTATTTCTTCCATTTGATAACACTTAGAATATGATTATATTATAATTTAATGAACTAGCCTTTGCTCCCTGATTTTTCACCCTATTAAGGGTGAAATTTGCCTAAGTCCTCTCTTAGTTTGTGACAACCCTAAAACTTCGGCTTTAGGGTTGTCTATCACCAACAGACAGTCACCAACGGAAGAGTTTTATATATAATGATTATGAAGCGATGATAAAAAAGGGAGTTAAAAATAAAATATCTAATAGAAAATCAGAAAAGAAGTTAGAAAATTATTAAGCAAATAAAATGAATAATTGATAATAATATGATACTAACTGAAATCGAATTGTCGCGTCCCGCAGGTGGCATAGCTGGCCCTGTCTGCTGAGTACGAACGGCGTTTAGCTGGGTCCTTGTCCAACTCTCGTATGTCCCTTCTCATCATTTTCATTTACAAAGGGTCCTTGGACCTTTCGATCCGACGTCAATTTTTAAAAAGATAAAAATCAGTTCAAGTTTCTAGTTTTATTAAATAAGAAACTTTTATTTAAGGTTACCCAGTTAATTATCAGTAACAACTATTAAATATACGATCTATATTTTAAGATTTTGTAACACTTTAGAAATATATCATGTTAGCACGACATAGAAAATTTCAAAATAAATTGTTTTCGAAATTTTAACAACACAAATATTTTGTATCTTGTTTAAAAAGAACGACAAAAACGACTCTTGATATTTAATAGTTTTTTTTTTCGAGAGAAATCGTTAAGTGACCCGGCGGCGAAAATTTCACTTATTTAAATTTTACGAACTGTTTAACCCGTTAAAAACTCGCGAAAACGTATCAGGAACGAAGCGGCATCAGAAAACGAACCCGTTTAAGAAACTTCATAGAGACTATTTAAATTTTAAAATATTTAAACGCGAGTTGTGAAAATTCTAAGTCGTTATCAAGCAAGCTTGTCGCGAAGAGCGCGGGCCCGCCGGGAGAGGTGAAATAGCTACGACCGCTCAGTCTTAGGTCTCAACCGTGACTGTAGCCGCTTCACCTGAGTCTGTTACTAACATCCCTTATTGCAGGGATAGTGCTTTATATAGTCGTCGTTACAAAGCATCCGCCTCTCCAGAGCTACGTGCACGCCCCCCAGTTTACATGTGTGCGTTAGGTACACCATGTACTAGTTGTAATTCATCTATATACAAAATATTCGAATGTCATGATGTAACAATACTAATACTTGTTTAAATATTTTTATATGATAAATTAATTTGTTACGTAATACAAAATCAATAGAACACCATGCGACTGGGATACTTTATCCTAATGTATTTTTCCACGATATATATTGCCGTTTACGTAATTGATTAAGCTACTTAGGGCAGTCAAAAACGCAGTCTATAGATACTGTTGGTTTTTATGTATATCTTTCATATTTGAGTTAAAATCTCGTGTAGTTTTTTTTTTGAGATCTCTCTTTCTGCGTACTCATAAAATAATTAAATAATAATTGTAGTAAACCAGTAGGATATGACTAGTCTGTAGACATTTATGAACTTGTCTAAGTATCGCCGGTGGGACTGGCGAATGAAAATGTACCGCACGCACACTGATACCGGATTGGTTATTCACATAAATATCCACCAATGACAGAGGGAGGTTTTCCCGTATTTTTCGTTACCTGGCAACCTTCATATTTTTATTTTTTAACTCGGTTTTTTGTATTTACTATTAAAAATTAATTTATATTGAAAATGACTAAATTATTAATCTTTATAAAATTGAATTGAAGTGCAAAGAGAACATGAGCGCAGGGTTAATTGTGTGAAGTCTTTTGTCAAAACTTTCGGGTTGTTTGTTTTAATTAATATCTAAGAACGGTTTTTTCTTTTCGGTAACTTTTCGGTTTCTTTTTAAGGTGACGGGTGTGATTAATTTTTATGAAGACTTTTAAAATACGGTGATAAATCGAGAATACTATGATTTTTAGACCTGTGAATAAATATAATATAAGCTGACGGACAAGACAGATATCAGATGTAAGTTATTTGCTTACATAAGTTTTACTATCCGTTTATCTACCGTTGTTACACCCTTTTCATCTATCTTATTATACACTTAGTAAATGTTTTACTTACTTAGGAGGATAGCAGTCTGAGTACCGATTCTGTGCTCTAATTTAATTATATTTTTATGTTAACTATAATGTACGAAGATTAAGAGAAGAAAGATAAGGAGAGCAGACCCCACCTAACGTGGGAAGGGGCAAAGGAAAAGAAAAGTACCTACGAAGATTTTCTTATTCAAAAATCAACTGAAACTTCTTTATTTTAATTGGAACTGATTTATAAGTATGTGGTAATATACCAGCTGATGTCCGTGGCTCCGCACGCGTCTTAGAGTTATGAATAACAGATGTTGGGCCATTTTTGGCCCTACCCACGATATGCATACATCATACAAAGCGGTCCAGCCGTTTCGGAGGAGTATGGTTTTTTTTTAAGTATATTAGATAAACGAGTTTAGGTTTCCTGGAGGAGCTAGAGCTTGAAATTGCGAAGAACAAAAATACTTGGCACTCTCTGGAGGAGGCCTTCACCTCAGGGGTTCTCTAATTAATTATATAGCACTTTACTACTGTTTATTTACTTTTTTAACTATGTTTAAGTTTAATTAAGAGAAATATAAGGCATTTTTATTTATTTATTTTATTTTATAGATAAATGAGTATAGGTACATGACAAACAAATCAAAATTTATATTTCTATACAGACATCAAACTTTCACAGCTAGATTTTCATATCGGACCAACGATTTAAAACTTCTAGCGGGATAAACGAACAGTAATTCATTTTTACAAATATACATTCATATTTTAATTTTTATATATTGTAACAATTACTTTTTAACTGTTATAAAATAGTTAAAATTAAGAAAAGTTTAATCCCCTTACAAAACAACTAGTATTGCGCCTTAAGAAGTAAAAATATTTATCATCATCATCACCATTATCATAAAGGACATTTTACCATGGCCACTTCAAGGGTGAATGAGGAAGGTATATGGTGCCGTCCCATCTGGTTAAAATCCCCTCTTTCAACAGTCTGTGCATGCCCGCGAGCCTGGATAGACACCGTTATAAAACGCATTTAAGTTTTGTATCGTGTCGTAAGTTTAAAAAAGTGGTTATAAAATTTTATAGTTTTGTTTGTCCGTTCAAGTTAAGTGAAAATTTAAAATTAATGTGTTTGTGATTAGTTTACAGTGTGAAATAGTTAGAAGAATGTGCCTTTTACCAGTTAAGTGTATGAGATTGATAATAATCTATCTTGTCGTCTGCCGTCGTTTTATTGTGTAAGTAAAATCACTTACAACTTGACACGTATCTCATGGCCGTCTCGGACTTTATTAGGCCGAGTCGGTGCTATGGTAACCAGACGATTGATAAATACATGCTAAAAGAAATGTAGTCGAGCTTATTACATCGATTTTTATATGTCTAGGCCTAGTGGCTCTGCCTGATGGAAATCATAAGTAGAATTTAAGTGTAGTGGTCACTACATTGTGGCCGCCTATTCAGATGTTTTGCTATGAAAAAAATTACACGCAAGTACCAATAAAAACGTCTACTATAAGTTCATATAAAGAACTGTAAATATTCTCTTTTTTAAATACGGAAGTAATTAAAAATATAAAGCTATTATAACATTTTAAAACTGAAGATTTTATTTGCTTCTAGTGTTTGAAAGCTATACCTAACCTCTAAATAGTGGTTCAATATAAGTAAGTATTTCTTTATCGCGAGCAATACGCATTATAAACGTAATCAATACTAAAATTGATATTTACAATTGTAGCTTGCCGAAATTCACAGAAATAGCGCAAAGTTGCGTTATCGCTGAAAATTTTAGTTAAAATATGTATCTGGTTGAAGTACTACGTATTACGTTGGTATACTTTGATAACCACTCGTCAGTTGAGTCCACACAGCTGACACCAAAAAGTTGAATCAATCTGTGGAGTCAGCTCTGTGGACGTTTTTAAGACCTTTGTATAAGGTTTATTTTGGCGAAATCTACCATTTCTACTGTACGGTTGTCATTCACGAATGAACAGGAACAAACCGGTCCATCCTACCAAATTTAATTCAATTTTTCGTTAGTACAATTTTTTTTGACAGTCGGCGTCGGAATGTGGCCGCGTTCAACTGCTTTTTGATCGCGTACTTTGGCGCCAATTTTAGTTATCTTAGTTTTTAGTTAATATTAAGATGTTTTGTTTGTGTTATTAAGTGTTTAGTGTTTTAATGTGTAAATTGTGTATATAGTGGTGGCAAAATCGTAATTTTTCAAGAATTGGAAAATAAAATTGGCCCCCAAATGGGGCCCCTCCCGTTCCAGGTGAGTCGGTTTTTATGTAACTACGTTTGAATGGCATTTCAAAGGCCATTAAAATGTTAGAAAGAAACATAAAGAAATGTAATCGGCATTCAATTTATATTTTTAATGATAGATAGAATAGATCGATTTAGAGAAAATCATGTTTTTCTAAATTGCAAACCCAAAACTGTTGACGTCCACACAGCGGCTCAACAGACACGGCATACTCGCACTTGTGAGCTCAACTGACGAGAGGATAATCGATGTCGTATAGTCATTATAAGCTTGCAATGTTGTTTTGGGAATGAATCCTGTTAAAATATTGTAAGAGTTTTTAAATAAATAAATAAAAATGTTATAATATAATCTACATATATTATATATCTACACGTAAGTACCAATAAAATGTCTAGTATAAGTTTATATAAAGATATAGTAATAAAAATATTCTAAGGGAAGTAAATTGGAAATATAAATCTATTCCAACATTTTAAAACTGTAGATTCTGTTTGTTCCCTTGTATATTGTTTGAAAGCAATAATCTCATGAAATACTGATTCAATTTAAATATTTCTTTCAGTATTAGATAGCTCAGTTATCGACGAAAGCTATAGGCAGTATATATTCACGCTAAAATGAAATAATATAAATGGCGTGCCTACCTACGCTCCGTTAATGGTTCAAGTTACACAAAAACAATGTATTAAATAACATTTACCCCACAAAAATCTGCGACTACATATATATATATATATATATGAGTACATATATACATATATATATGTATTCGAGTACATACATATTATATATATGTAGTAAGGTTTGACCACTGAAAACATTATTTTAAATATGTTACCTTCATGATACCGTCAATTATAATTGGCAATATGAGATGTAGACGAGGTAGCGAGGGTTGGTTAGTTAATTATATTTTGTACATGGGTGAAGCTATTTTACAAACTCAATATTTTTCACTTGATATCTTGTTTGTCCAGTCAAATCTGAAGAATAAAAAGGTCAAGCTCGGAACAAGAGATAATAAGTTGAAAACTCGTATACACCTGTGTTTTGAGTTGCTAAAACTTTTTCTCAAATCTTATAGAATCTCGTGTCTGAGTTGTAAGCTAATAAAGGTTTATGTTGACAAAAGTCAGTACATAGTAGGTACATACATAAATAAATAAATATTTTTGGACATCTTACACATAACATCATCTAGTCCCAAAGTAAGCAGAGCTTGTGTTATGGGTACTAAACAACTGATATAAATACATAAACATACTTTTTTTTTGTAAATACATACATATTATATATAGGAAAACACCCAGACTTCGAAACAAATATTTGTGGTCCGACCCGGGAATCGAACCCGAGACCTCTTGATCAGCAGCTGCATACGCTAACCACTAGACCAACAAGGCTGTCATTACATAGTACAGGTTGTTACGTCATCATCATTTTTAATTATGAACCAATAAGTAGTGTTTAGAAAAAATACAAGGCATTTATTAATGAAGAATATTTATAAAACGATAATGATGAGTTTTTTTTTTTTTTTATCTTCTTTTAAAAAGACAACTCCCGCATTAGGAATATAAATTCCTGTGTCGCGGGGGACTTTACAAACATACATGAAACGGACACAAAGAACACCCAGACTCAGAACAACAAATTGTGAATAACACAAAGTGTTGTCCTACGTGGGATTTGAACCCACGACACTTGGCGTAGTAGGAAGCGGCGTGGCGACCGCTTAAGCCACTAGGCCAACCGTGCAGTCTTTTAACAGTCACCTCCCAATAAACATACAAGCAGAAAAGCGACCTTTATGTATATCGAGCTGTGATTGTTTTGCTGAAAAACCCTAAGATTAGACTCGAGTCTAACTGATCTTTATCTTTTATTTTATCTTATAGGGGGCAAATGAGCAGACGGATCACTTGATGGTAGGTGATTGCCGCCGCCCATGGACACTCGAAACACCAGAGGAGTCACAGGTGCGTTGCCGGCCAGTTAAGATCGGAGAACGCTATACATCTTTATACATTTGGTTCAATTTTCAACGTTTATTTACGCCATGTTAACTTATGACTCACAGATTTTGCTGTTCCCACTACGTTAAGAGACATTTATAATGACTTTATGCGTTTTAGAAAAACAAAACTCATCTACTTGCATAGCATTAATTTATTGACATTTTCTTATCTTATTAACCGACTTCGAAAAAAGGATTATGTTCTCAATTCGTCGGAATCTTTTTTCGAAATGAAAATAATTTTAACAAAAAGGAACCGACTTCAATGAAAAACTATTCCGAGTACCCAAATCGCGACAATTGTGCCTCTGATATTTGAGGAGTTCCCTCGATTTCCTTGGGATCCCATCATCAGATCTCGATATGGTGAGAATGGGACCACCTGTAAGCTACGCCTATTCCAATGCAAAAATAATTTTTGAAATCGGTTCATATATGACGAAATTATCGCTGAACATACATAAAAAAAAAAGTTTCCGACGAATTGAGAACCTCCTCCTTTATTTTTGAAGTCGGTTAAAAAGAGATCTAAATATTGCATGCGATAGTCTTTGTTCATGTTTGGATAAAGTTAGCTTACGTTTTAATATTCAAATGCATTTTTCGCAAAAAGTTAAGCTTAGGGGACGACACGGGCCGCGCTGTGCCTCTATGATAGGGTAAGCTACCGGTCGCTCTTTGTGTTGTGATCACCGCTACAATCCCAAATGAAAAAATCGATTATCATCGGAACGTAAAATTTAGATAGAACTCTATTTGAGTGATCGATCAGCCATTGATTCGTTACAACCAAATCCTGATTTATAACCATCATCTTCTTTTTTCATTTTTTCTTTCTTTCATATATTTTTTATTAAATAAAGAGGTATTTAGTTGGATTAACCCGAGTCTGATCCGGTTTCCGTTGGAAAGGTGCTCATTATACTAATAGCATTTATTTAATATAACAATAATATATGTGAAAATAAATTTAAGAATATCCATTATTTATAATGTTATATTTTATCTGAAAATTCATTTTTTACTGTAATTTTGACCTGTACCAAATTTCCAATTTTTTTTACCCAACGTATCAGATTACTATATTACCTAAATGTTGAGAAGGCCGTAAAGGTTGAAAAAATATATTTAATGATTCAAAATAAAGTAATAACATACTTTATTTTGAATCATTAGATATATTATTATAAAAGAGGTAGAAATATTCTTATGTTGAACCCTAACTTTAACCTCTCAATAACGGTACAATGTCAAAGTATCGTCCCGTCATGTATAACAAAGGACTTGACACCTGATTTTATGGATTAAGATAGAAATATATGACGTCACTTGTCATTTTGTGCGAGACAATCAGTTCTGACGTCATCACTTACGGCTCAGTAAGTAGCACCACATGTAAGCATTATCAAAATGGCGTAAACAGCTTACATATTAATAAATTCAAATATTGTTTTACGTACATACCTTCATGCATAATGCAAATTTATAATAAGGACATCCAAAGTCATATTCAGATAACTAAGCAATGAATAATAAACAAATGAGTAAATATATAGGAAAGTATTTAATATTTAAAATATTATTAAATTCGAAAGGCCTTTACAGTTTACATAACCTCAACTTACTAGGCTTATTCCCAATATTATTTGGGGTTGTCTACTAGTTCAACCGGTTTTACCTGAATATCAATTTTCCCACGAAGCGACTGGTATCGGACCTCCGCAACCATTGTTGAACTAGTTGTCAGTAAATTTGAGGGCACTGACTTCCCAATAACGATTGCCATAGATGTTCATGACAACCGGGACCGACGGCTTTACATGCTCTCCAAGGCACGGGCGTGAATCACCGCCAAACTTCCAAACTCCAGGCTGCTATTAGGAATTTCTGGATTTGAACCCGAGACCTCTTGATTAGCAGTCGCATATGCTATCCACTATAACATAACCACTGTTCAAATATCACTACACATTATAAAATAAAGTCCTTCGAGGCGTCTCTCTGTTTTTCTGTTAGCGATTACACCATTGCGCCGATTTTAATGACATTTTGTACCCAGAAAGTCTGAATTCTGAGAATGACATGTGCAGGTGGAACCGCGGGCGAAAGATAGTAGTAATAAAATAATTGACCCGCACAGTTATCAGCAACATTACATGCTATATCATAACATTCGCCAATACTAGCATGCTAGCAATGCACTCTTTATCGATATCATAATTAAATGCTGCTACTTATTTTCATTCCTAAAATCATAAAACTTTTTCAAACACATCTTTTCAGGAACCTTCAAATCGTTACATTACTGATTATATTTGCGCGGTTTCAAAATGTCATTCCTGTCGAGAAGAACCAACAAAGAACTCCATACGTCTCTCTTTTATAAATTAAATTTCTTGTACATTATTATTTATGCATGCGACAAGAAAAAAATAATCATAAAAAATAATAAAAATCATTCTGAAAGAGAAAAAGGAATCAAGAAAAGAAAAATGTACAAGACTGTTGATATACGTGTTAAGCATAGTAAAAATAAGTAAATCAATAAAATATAATGTAGAACCAAACAATTTTACATTTAATAAAAGTGGAGTCCTAAAATTAATGCGTACTCCTGGTCCCTTTCCACGAAACCTCTCACAGATTGCTTGAAAACATCATTATTAGTTTCAATGGATCAACATCAACCACTTGTACTAGAATCCAGTGTTTAATCTGCCTCGTTCATGAGGTCTCGGGTTCGATTCCCGGGTCGGACTAAATGTTTGTGTGATCCACATATGAAATATTTGTTTCGGAGTTTGGGTGTTTTTCTATGTATAATTTACAAAAAAAATATATATCAGTTGTCTAGTTACCCATAATACAAGCTCTGCTTAGTTTGGGGACTAGATGGCGTTGTGGGTAAATTGTCCGCAATATTTTAATTAAAATTATTATTTATTAATTATTTTATTTATATTATATATTATTTATTAAATAAAAACTAGTTTTTTTTGTGAAAATAAAATTTTCTCTAAACCATGCCTATCATATCGGTTGGCTTATGGTTTTTTTTCAAATCTTTATTCTCTTTGGAGTGCTATCGGCCTACAGAGCTTACTATCTTCGGTCAGTATTTACAATACCTACGGTTTGAATGGGGGTTGTGAACAAAATAGTAGACAGATAGCAGTTTCGCTATCATATTATTTTTCTATTACAGCCAAGAACTTGGCTAAAACTGTTGCTTCTATTGAGCAAATTGACACCCATAGTGACTTTGCCAATTCGTTGGCAGATAATTCTTTTGACATTTATAAAAATTTTAATGACATATCAACTAAGTTACCTGATAATGTGATTGACATTTCAAATAATTTAAATTGACTGATAAGACAATAGAGACTACCTCTTGCACTATAAATTTGAACACTATTAAAAAGTTCAATCATTGTAAATTAATTAAAAATAATAAGATAAATACTAAATGTAATATAAAAGAGGCAACCTCTAGCTTAAATATACCATATAGAATGGTATCAGAAACACCTAAAAGGAACACTTTTACTCTGGTGCATCAAAATATACAAGGAATGTCTAGTAAGCACCTAGAGATTGAGTTGTTCATGAGCTGTGAAAAAATTGATATTTTTTGTGTTACAGAACACTGGCTAAAAAGTCATCAGCTCATGTTCAATTTCAATAATCACATATTAGGTAGTTCGTTCAGCAGGGAGCATGCTGTACATGGCGGTTCATTGATTTTGATTAGAAAGGATTTTAGTTTTAAGAACCGTACTGATATTGTGGGCTTCTCTGTTGAACGGACAATAGAGATAGCATGTGTGGAGTTAGAGCAACTTATTGTATTGAGTGTATATAGGCCTCCATCCTCATCATATGTTAGTTTTGAAAAAACTTTGAATGAAGTCTTGCAGAAAGTATGTAAATCAAACAAAAGTGTAGTTGTGTGTGGTGATTTTAATGTAAATATATTGGAAGATACATCCTTGAGTTCAAGGTTTAAAAACCTATTTAGATCATACAACCTTAATAACATCTTTCTGGAGCCTACCAGGATCACTGCAAACACAGCCAGGTGTTTAGATAATATATTTACTGACATATTGCCACACACTAAAGGAATAATAAATAAACTACATTCTGATCACTGTGGACAGATGTGTGCGTTTGATATAAAAAATAAAATGGTGGTAACACGAGATATTACTGTGGTACCTAAAACTTTAACTCGGATGGAAAATTTTAAAAATAAACTGCTCAGTAAGCTGCCGAGCTTGGGTAATAATGATGATCCTAATCAATTATATAATGCTTTTTTTAACATTTATTGTTCAGAATTTAAGTCAACTTTTACTCCTAAGAAGTTATCAGTTAGGGGTACCACAACCTTCAGTGAATGGGCCACGGTTGGAATATTTAAAAGTAGAACACGGCTTTATGAGCTTTATGAAGAACGAAATTATAACACTAGTGTAGAATTTCGAGAATATGTTAAACAATATTCCAATTTATTTAAAAAAATATGTCATCTCGCAAAGGTTAATTACTTAAAGTCTAAAATTAGTAATAGTTCAAATAAAATTAGAATGACATGGGAAATAATTAATGCCGAAACTGGAAAAGTAAAGAACAAAGGTAATAATTACAGTCTTTTAATTGATAATAAAGAAATAAATTCCGATTTAGACGTTGCCACAGCCTTTGAAAAATTTTTCACAGACATTCCAGTTTCGACCACAGAGTCATTGAATTCGTCCCCCACTATTGCAGAATCTTTATTGAAAGAGAATATTTATTTATTTATTTATTTATTCTTTATGTACAGGTGTACAAAGGCGGACTTAATGCCGTAGGCATTTTCTGCCAGTCGACCTTAGGGCGATGCAGAGCTAAACATGGTAGATGCACATACGAATCATAATTTTAAGATATAGCAGACTTACTCTACATATACATGCATATTATATACATACACATATATACATATATATATACACATACCATACATATAAAGAATAATATAACATACATAAGTGTATACAATACATAATATAAGTATGTATAAACGTTAAGACACATAAATACAAATAACACATATTATAATAAATATATAAAAATTCAAGAAAAGGGGAGCTAAAATTTACGGTGGTTTATTCATTGTGTCTGTAAAATGCCTCCGTACTTGGAATTTGAAAGTTTGTCGAGTTTTTGCCATCCTGATCTCGAGAGGGAGCGCGTTCCATAATAGAATAGATTGCACCAAGAAAGTAGAATGCACGAAGTCAGAGCGGTGAGTGGGACAGTGGAGAAGAAGATTGTTTGAAGATCTAAGATTTTTATCGTGATTTGCACCTAAATATTGGAGATGAGTAGTTAAGTAGGAAGGAGAACTTGGTGAAAAGAGTAAAGAATATAGAGTGGTTAATGCTCGTATCTGTCGACGCTGACGAATTGGAAGCCATTTAAGAAGGGAACGATGCTGGGATACATGATCATATTTACGTAAATTGAAAACGAATCGAATGCAATTGTTGAGAAGACGGTCGAGTTTATTGAGCAGATCTGCATTCAGGTCAAAGTAGCACATGTCACCATAGTCGATTATAGGGAATATTAGGGTCTGCACAAGCATTGCCTTAGTTTCCGATGGTAGAAAGTTTTTAAACCTATAAAGGGCCCGCAATGAACCTGTGACTTTCTGGCACACAGATGCGACTTGTTTTCGCCAGCTAAGAGTTGTGTCAATATACAATCCGAGGTCCTTCACACTTTCAGAGTAAGGAATAATCATGTCATCGTAAGTAAGCGGTGGAAGTGAAGCAAGGTCGAGTTGGCTTATACTTCGGTTACTACCGATGACAATAGCCTGGCATTTTGTCGGATTCACTGACACACCAAACATTTCGGACCAATGTTTAATGGCTGCCAGGTCACTATTTACGACCGAAACCGCGGACGATATATTGCACAACTCCGATTGATAGTAAAGTTGCAAGTCATCGGCGTATAGATGATAGGAACACTGAAGTCTTGTAGTGATAAAATTAATAAAGATGGAAAATAAAAGAGGTGAAAGAATACCGCCTTGAGGAACGCCAGCAGCCAAATTACACCAGCTGGAAGAAGATTCTTCCACACTGACTGATTGCTGACGATCTCGAAGATAAGAGGAAAACCAGTCCAGTACGTCTTGAGAGACCGAGAAGTGGGAGAGGATAGCAAGGAGGAGTTCATGACTGACGGTATTGAAGGCATTGGAAAAGTCAACAAGTACTACAGTTGTAACCTTGGTACTCTCCATCCCCGCCTTAATGTCGCCAGTCACTTTAAGCAGCGCAGAAACGGTGCTATGGCCTGGTCTAAACCCAGACTGAAAAGGACTGAGTAAGCTGTTACTGTAAACAAAGTAGGAGAACTGTTTATGGACGCAGGCTTCTAGCACCTTGGAAAGGAAGGGAAGGATAGAAATTGGACGGAAGTCAGTTGGAAGAGACGGATTAGGAGTTTTAGGCATCGGACGCACATATGCTCTCCGCCACAGGGATGGGAATGAACCAGACATGAGAGAGAAGTTAACAATATGGGAGATAACGGGAAGGAGGTGGACCAAAAGTGTGGTGATCATTTTCCTGCTAATGCCATCACAACCAACGGCTTGGGATTTAATAGAAAGGATAATCTTCCTAATCTCTCCCTCTGTAACAGGACTGAATTGAAAAGGGCTTACATCTGGACGCGGTAGACTATTGATGTAGTTACGAGCATTATGTTCAGATAGACTGTCCAACGTAGAAGAGGTGATAAAATGTTGGTTAAGTGAGTCGAGACTTATGGATTGAGGAAAGTCTACATGTCGCGATCTGCCGATGCCTATAGTTCCTAGGAACTTCCAGATGTCGGCAGGAGAGGAAGAAGAAATATTATCGAGAATATGGCGGCGTTTGGCGTTCCTTATCATCAGATTACACCGATTTCTCGCAGACTTATACAGTTCCCAGTTTGCTTCGATACGGTTTCCCTTGTAAGTCCTAAACGCCCGATTGCGACGTCTCATAGCCATCCGAATACCCTCAGTCATCCAGGGTGCCGGTGGTCGTTTCAACTTAACCCTCTTAACCGGTGCATGAGTGTCATACAGTTTTTTGACTACTTGGTTGAAAACATGCACCTTGTCATCGATAGCAGTGGAATCGATTAGAGGCGTCCAGTCAATATGTGATGCGTCATTACTTAATTTATCAATATCCATTCGTCTAAAGCAACGCCTGTACAGGGTTTTAGGTTTGGGTTTTGGAGGTTTAAGGACGTAGGAGAGGAAAATCAGGTCATGATGTGAAAATCCGGGAGCGTCAAGTTGACCATGAGAGGATACAAGGGAAGGATTGGAGGTGATGATTAAGTCGAGCCAAGTATCCACGCCGACATTATTGTGGTGAGTGGCTTGTAACGGTAGGATATGAAGGCTGACCGATTCAAGAAGAAGCTGGAGTTTATGGGAACGATTGGAGCTTAGGGCTAGGAGATTAGTATTAAAATCACCCATGATGACATGATGAACATACTCTGCACCCAGCGATTCAAGAACTGTTTCGAAATCAGTGAAATAGTCAATAGAAGGGGGACAATAAACAACACCAATCACGACTTTAGCACCTCTGACACAAACCTCTAAGAATAAGAATTCAGCTGAAGCATCATAATTAGAAGAAGAAGAAGATAGAATTCTATATGGAAAGTCACTGCGCAGATAAATAGCGACGCCACCTCCTCTCCTGCCTACCCGGTCATTTCGGATAAGAATAAAGCCAGGTAAGGGGTAAGAGGTGGAGAGAAGGTGCGGCTTAAGCCATGTCTCTGAGATCAGAACGGCATGAACATTCGTGTCACAAAACGCCTCGTATAAGTCAGTGAAGTGGCTAGGAATGCTTTGGGCATTCAGATGACAAACATTCAATAGTGAACTATTTTTATTATTATTAAACTGACGGCGTAGAATACCACCAAGAGTATCTGTTACGGAGGAGAAACTATCATCACTTGAAGAGGTTTCAGATTCACAAGCAGAAACATAATACTCATTATCTGAGGACATGGATACAAACACACGGTAAATAAATTTATTAAAATAAATAAAGTTCAACTTTAAAATTTATAAATATAATATAAAATTAATATATATATTTAAGTGTATATACTTATTAAATAACGTGCAGATGTTCTGGTACACAGCTTGTATCTCTGCACCACCCGCCAGCCTACATAATTTCAGAAAAACTTAAAAAGAAAAGAAAAATACACTGTGAAACAGTACGTAAACTCATAGCAGTGCGAAGAGAATGTCGATGCTTTACAGATTGCAACACCGTCAACGCAAAATTTTAAACTCAAGCGCAGTGTATTCGAATACAGAGAATGAAGTGAGTGAATGTTTTGTTACTCACAAAACGTCAAGTTAAAAAGTAAACAAACAGAAATGGAATAAGCATTAAGAAAATTGTGTTTATAATACTTGTTAGTCTACGCAATTAAATCTATTAAAATAATATCTACACAACCCGGGCCAGGGGCCCTTTTAAAAACTTAACAAATGTAAATATGTGACAGAGGTAAAGATCACTAATGTAAGTTTCAATTTGCTAATGTTTCATGTAATTTATTTACAAGACCTGATTTATTTTGTAGACCGCTCACCGGAACTCGAGAAAGACAGTTCCGCTTGAGGATATTTCACCAGCAGCGAGTTCAGTTCATCGATGTCCGTAATTCTGTTCCGGACACCACCGTGGGTTTTGACGACTATGGTACCGTCCTGTGTCCAGCAAGCAGATACACCAAAATGCTGCCTGGCCTTTGCGAAAACAGATTGCCTGCTCTTTGTCAGAAACTCCTTGATGGTTATAGGCGAACCCTTCAGTCCCGACTTGGCTTTCCACACTGACGATCTGTCATCCACAGTCGAAAACTTAACAAGTAAAGGCCGCTGACGTTCCTTATTCAATACCCCAAGGCGGTGGCAGACCTTAATAGAGGAGGCAGCCACATTCTTCAGGCCCAACTTGCCGTTAATGACTTGAAGTGCGACTCCCTTGCAATCTTCCTTCTCGGCCTCCTCGACACCCAAGAAAATAAGTGACTTACGCCGCTGTCTGGTTTCCATCATGTCTAACTGCCTGGAGCACTCGTGAATTTGTTTCCGGAGTAAGCCCATCATAGAGAAGACTAACTCCCGAAAAGTTCGAAATTCCTCTGCAACCTTGGCCACAGTGTCCTTGGCAGGACCAGCACTCCGAAGCTGAGCCTCGAGATCACACATCTTTCTAGTGAATGTCTCCTCTAGTGTCTTCTGTGCAAACATTATGTCACCAATTTGTGTCATCCTCTGTTTTTTTAAACTAAAATAAACACTGCAAAGCGATTCACTGGCAGGTGGTGTGGATGCAGTGGGTTATTATCACATTAAATATATATCTAATGTGAGTACTAGCACTTAAACCGTATTTACTTGCCCAAATATGTAGAATAAGACAAAATATAATATTAAATACAATTAAAATAAAATTCTCAGATTCACGATACGTCTATACTTTTTTACACCTACCGCCGAAAAAAGTAACATTTGTAATACTGAGTTTAGATTTAGTTGTATTACCGATAGAGATATTGTTAAAACGTTCAATGCTCTTAGTGTTAAGAGAACCTCTGACCTTTGGGGTAATTCTGTGCAAATAACCAAATCAATTATTAGCGTAGTTGCATCAGAGTTGGCCTTAATTTTCAATAAGTGCATTGAGTGTGGTGTATTTCCTGACTTAATGAAACACAGTAAGATCATTCCTTTGTTCAAGGCGGGTAGCACGTCCGATCCTACCAATTATAGACCCATTTCGGTGTTACCTACTTTCAGTAAAATTTTTGAAAAAATTATACTGGATCAGTTACAAACTCACTTTAGCGCAAACAAAATTCTACACAAGAAACAGTTTGGCTTCAGAAGAGGACGCTCGACAAGTGACGCTGGTGTTGAACTATTGGAAAATATATTTAGTGCCTGGGAGGATAAACAGGATGCGCTGGGTGTTTTTTGTGACTTATCCAAGGCATTCGATTGCGTTTTTCATGAAACATTGATCAGGAAATTGCATCACTATGGAATAAGGAATACTGCTTTGGATCTTCTTATCTCTTATTTGGGTAATAGGACCCAAAGAGTGGAAGTTAATGGACAGAGGTCCCTCGGGTCTCTGGTCACTATGGGGGTTCCGCAGGGCTCAATTCTCGGCCCATTTTTGTTTCTCGTTTATATAAATGACCTACCTAATCTGATAAAAGATAATCAGGAGATAGTGCTATTTGCGGATGACACCTCACTTTTATTTAGACTAAAACGACAGCAATTAGTTAATGACGATGTGAATAACACTCTCTCCAAGGTCGTGAACTGGTTCAACGTAAATAACTTGCTTTTAAACGAGAAAAAAACTAAATGTATTAGATTTTTTACACCTAATGTTAAGCAGGTAAAAACTAATGTTCTGATAAATGGAAAGGAGTTGGATCTTGTGGACACCACTAAGTTTTTGGGTATAACTCTAGATTCTAAATTGCAGTGGGGCCCACACATTGATGGCTTGTCGAATAGACTCAGTTCTGCAGCATACGCGGTTTATAAAATTCGCCAACTAACTGATGTGGACACCGCAAGACTGGTGTATTTTAGCTATTTTCATAATGTAATGTCATACGGTATTTTGCTGTGGGGAAATGCTGCTGACATTCAAAGTATCTTTGTGTTGCAAAAGAGAGCTATTCGCGCAATTTATAATCTCAGTTATAGGCAGTCACTGAGGGATAAGTTTAAAGAAATTGGTATTATGACAGTCGCATCTCAATATGTATATGAAAATCTAGTGTATGTTAAGAAAAATATACATTTATTCACAAAGTTTAGCGACATTCATAATATAAACACTAGAAATAAAGATAAACTCGTGTTGCCAACGACTAGACTACAAAAAGTAAGCAAGTCCTTTCGATGTCAGGGTGTGAGATTCTACAATAAGATTCCAAGCAAATTTCAAGAATTAAATATTAACAAATTTAAGTCCGTAATTAAACAAAAACTGTGTGATAAAGCTTACTACACAGTTGCTGATTATTTAAATGACAAATTTGCTTGGGATTGATGCTGCTCGCTCCCACATTTTAAGGTGTTGAACATTTCTAAGTTGTCTATTTTTTTCGTTGAAATTGAATTGTATAGTATTTTTTATATATTTTTTTTTGCTTTTTTTTGTGTAAGTTTGTAAATGTGAGTATAGTGTAGGCTTGTAATGTTAGTTTATATTTTAGTAATTTTCTGGTGGTTTTGAGTGTTTCCACGGCCTACTCAAGTGTCCTGCTGGCGGCAGTGTCGTGTTTCGGGTTGTGGATCCTGACTACATCGGTTAGGCTACACGATGACTGGGGCCCGTGTGCCGTCTGTATGGACAGGTCGACTCAAAACTATGGTCCTTTCTTCAAAAGGCCAACCCAGACCCTATACTGCACTCACATAGTTCCCTTTAATGTTTGTTTCGGTGGTTTGTTTCGGCGTTTCTTCCCAGAGTGAGTCGTAGGAAATGCCGGCGCCTTCTAGCTATAAGTCCGACTTGTAAAAATGTCTCAAAAAAGATTTACTTACAGAAATAAATATCATTTATCATTTATCAAACATTAAGCAGACCACGTCGTCAATGGAGCAATCGTAATGAGTTAAATGTTAAAAAATCGTTTAAAATTAAAAGATAAAGAATTTCATTACGATTTTTTTTTCGATTAAAAAAATTGATTCGCAATAACACTTTTTTACTTGAGTGTCATTACATGTTGACTGATGATGTGAAAATATAACATAATTTAATTCTTTGAGTAAGCTTTTCACAATACATTTGAATATTCTAAAAATAATTCTCGTCGTTCCACGATTAGGTAATACAATGATTAATGGACGAAAAAATTCTTTAGACACAATAAACTTCTTGACGTTTAACTTTTCTACCTTTTTAGATTTTTTACAAATAATTTCATTTCAGACATTCCATTAATACCGTTTGTATTAAATTTCTAGAGATTAAATTATGCTATCTTTGGCCTTACGAATTATTGTACTCTATTTTGACATATTTTTCGTCGTCTATCTTTTGTCCTTACAAGGTAAAGCACTCTATTTTGACATATTATTTTCTGTCGTCTTATTCTTAGCAATAATTTTAGAAAAAAGAAATTATCTATACTTTGTCCATTCGTTTATTGTCTTTTTGACAGGTCACGCCTAAAAATTACCGGTATTATTTTTCGTAATTACACTAATAACTACAGTAATGTCATACTTTATAGGCGGATAGGGAAGTGGTCAGTGTGCATAGCTAAAAACAACATATAAAACAGTTCTTGAAATACGATAACTCGATTAAACGATTAAAATAATCGATAATATTAATATGATCAAAATAATTTGACTTCATGTAAGTATTGTTTCTGTAAATTTAATAAAATAAAAAGGAAATTAAAATAGTATGACTTCAAGATTGATCATTTGCAAGGAATTAAGTCGAATAAAGAACAATAACTCTGTGCATTAATTAATTAATTTTTGGAGCAATGACTTAAAATGTAATTATGCACGTGTTAGTAAAATTTAATTTTAAAACGCGTGGTTAATAACGTTTAAATCCAGAGTTATGAGAAAATACATTTGAAAAATCACATAATATGTACCTACTAAACCGACCTTCAAGTGACTGTGACTGTGTTAGGCAGTTTTCATTGTTCTGGGCCATATATATCATAATCATAATAGTGCACATTTTATTTATTTACAATACTGACTTAAAGAATATTATATCGATTGATTTTGATTTCAAATCGAAACGGTGACGTGTGAGGGTCACTATTTTCGAAATTTGTGGAACTGTCAAAAAAATATTAAAGGAATGGACACAGAATAGTATAATTGCTATTTTTTTTATTTTTTTTTATACCTTAGGGAAATTAACAGTGACAAAGATGAGCTTAATGCCGTAAGCATTTTCTGCCAAACTAAATCCTTACTAATATTAAACGCGAAAGTTAACAGATTCAGATTATTTATCAGAATATCACAGTGGCTACTTTTTACTGCAATAATCGAGATACACGGGGGAGGTGCAGCGGGCGAAAGCTAGTTAAATATAAAATTCGTCTGACTAGTACTACACTCTAGGTATTTTGCCGATACCGATTTATTAAAATCACCCACGTGTTTTTCCGTTGAACGCGTATTTAAAAACCCAAACTTGTTTAAACATTTCCTACTATTACTATACTGATTTATGTACATAACATTCAAAATTATAGCTGCATTCCTGTCTGGCAATACACGCTGTAGTTTCCTCTTTAATAAAATATACAATGTACATAGTTTTAATGTAAACAAAAAAAAATACTTATGATATTAATAACATGATTGTCTGCCATTGTTATGGTAGAATACACTGACTATACTCTGTCCATTCCTTTATTATCTTTTTCACAGTTTAACAAATTTCGAAATTAGTGACTCCCTCACACGTCACCGATTCGATTTGAAATCAAAATCAATCGATTTAATATTCTTTAAGTCAGTATTGTAAATAAATAAAATGTGCACTATTATGATATATAATTGGCCCAGAACATAGAAAACTTCCTAACACAGTCCCTTGAAGGTCGGTTTAGTAAGTATTAAGTGATTTTCCAAATGTATTTTCTCATAACTCTTGATTTAAAGGTATTGTTTTTTTTTAAATTTTATAGTTTATGAAATATTGGCAAAAAACGAATAGCCAATTTTTTTTTCATCTTTAATTGTTTATAACTTTTGCATTTTTTTATGTGCTAATACACGCTTTTGGCACATTTTTCTAGGCGTCATTCCCGATGCGGAATAAGGAATGAGCTATCACACATAATTTTATGAGCAGTATCTCTATTTTGTACCATTTTCAACTTGAATGATGGATGATGTTTACTTTAAATATTGTGTCCTTGCTACTTCACGCCATAGTCTTAAGTTTGGAACCTACATTGTCGTTTCAAACTTATTAATCAAACTTAATCTTGGAAATTGTTATGTAAATGCACATTAGTTTGTTGTTGCATAATATAACTATATTACTATTAAACCATTTTAGAAATTTGAATCACTTAAAATTTGTTTCAAACCCCAACGCTAAAATGACGGGGTGTGATAAAGTTGACGAGTGTGTGTATGTGAGCAATTTCGATTTTTAATATAACGGTAGCTGTCAAGTAATTCGGAAAAAATCAGCCCTCTGAGAGCTATCTTGGCGTGGGCTGCCCAAACCGTTGGAGTTACACAAAGATAATTACTGTAAAATTATTCATTTTAAGTTTCGTTCTAAATAAAAGTCCGCTACAGCATATATCTACTATCTATGTGAAAGCCTTTTATTTTATAGTAACATAAATAAATCCATTAAACAGAAATCGATCATCAAAGAAAATGATATTGAGAATCTGACATTATTTTTATTTATTTCTTTGACATTCTCTCTAGTCTTCAATCTGTCAGAACTATCATACCTAGATCAGATTCAACTAGTTAATTTTACACTATCACCGGTAATTAGTATTATTAATAAAAAAAATGTGTAACTTTTTAAAGCACATTCTGAATCGTTTTAGACATAAAGCAAATCTGGCAGGGTATGTACTCAAACGTATATGTATATTAATATTTAAGGCCTTAACAAATTTTGTAATAAAATGCAAGCAAATAAGCAAGTCGCAGCGCATTTTGTATCTGCAATTACAAAACAATCTCTATTCTCGAGTGTCACCACCCCTATTCATCCCGCGGGTGTCGTAAAAGGCGACTAAGGGATAAACTACGCAAGACAACACCGATGCAAAGAGAAGGAAAACTTGAAACCAACCCTATACCAACCCGTCTGTATAGTAGGCCAAAACCTCCTTGCTAAGGAGAGGCCTATGTCCAGTAGTGGACTACTGAAGGCTGTTGATGATGATCTCTATTCTCGAAGTTCAAGATGAGAGTGAATAGGTTTTTTATTTGATCGTATATTTTCTATGTTCACCATTAACATCATCGGATCAATAGATATATACCTATTGAATGTCAATATGGACCTACTTTTTTGAACTGCGCAAATTAACTTAGTTGGAAATTTTAAAATTAAATTCTTCACCTTTTTTTATATTATAACTACCAAGGCCTATTGACTCTCCAACTAACTTAATCGCAGACTGTTTACTCTAGTTTCGAATCTACTTTTTAAACTCTTGAGTAAATTAACGAACTGCCTTTATGCTAGCGATTTTTACAAAACTAATAACTTATTGATAAAAATATGCCTGTTAAAATTCAATTTGATTTATTCACAAATTAATAATGGAATATTTCATGAACTTGTACCTCTAGTACTGGCGGCTGGCAAAAATACAATTTGCCTATGCCGAGACCTGGACACTTACGGTACGGTTGGTCCATAAGCTTAAAGTTGCTCAGCGTGCTATGGAAAGGGCTATGCTCAGCGTTTCTCTGAGAGATCGTATCAGGAATGAGGTGATCCGTCAGGGAACTAAGGTCATCGACATAGCCCACCGGATTAGCAAGCTGTAGTAGCAGTGGGCTGGCCATATTAACCGTAGAACTGATGGCCGTTGGGGCAGAAGAGTTCTGGAGTGGGGACCGGGTCTCGGTAAACGTAGTGTAGGACTCCCACAGGCGAGGTGGAGTGACGACCTGCGTAAGATGGCTGGCAGGAGCTGGATGCGAGAAGCCCAAAACCGATCAGAGTGGTGTGCAATGGGAGAGGCCTATGTCCAGCAGTGGACTGCGATAGGCAGATGATGATGATTATAGTCGCATCATGGTAGAGTATTTTTGCTGTTAGGCCTTTTGCAATCATTCTGCATCAATTCTGATTGAGAGCAATTTTGCTTTGGTGATATTGTCAGCATTTTCTTTATAAATTGTGTTGCTATATTGTTTTATCCGGTGTGATATTGCTTGTTATGATCATAAATGATAAACGACATTCATAGAGGTTAGAAGGTTAAGCTGTTACTGCAGCATAAATGCAGGGGGGTGTCACTCCGCAGGTATAGTCGGCCGGCTGCCTGCCGGGGCAAACATGCCGGTCGTATAGACATCGTCAAAACAGTTAAGAGTTACACGATAGAAAGAGACGCAATTGTAGGTTAATATAATCATAGCGATTCGGCGCTGTGCGATCTGCATTGAACTTAATCTTTTGACACCGAGGGTATCTATAACTTTAATTTACTTTTCGGAGTGAGTCTTCTGTGCTGGTACTATTATGTATTCTGTGATAAATGCAATGCGAAATCAAAATAAATTACTAAAGACTACCACCTTAAGGAAAACGAAATAGCGTAAACAAAAATATTTTTTGTGTCCAAGTTGGGCATCCAAGATTCAGTCACTTGAACATTAACAGTGCGATAACGAGGCCCGATGATGATGAACCAACAGTTTCGAAGCAAAACTACAAATAACATCAGATACTTCATAGCGTAGTTCATTTGCAATCATTGTGGCAATAAATATCGCTTTGCCATATAACTCCACAAGTATCGACGGCGATGTAGAAATGCACTGCAACAATCATCTGCGACCGATGCTGTGGCCAAATCTTACACCCATGCTCCGAAACAAATATTTGTGGATCACACAAATATTTAGTCCGACCCGGGAATCGAACCCGAGACCTCTTGATCAGCAGCCGCATACGGTAACCACTAGATCAACAAGGCAGTTTCTCTTCAGTTTTTCTTAAATGTAGTAGATTAAGTTATTATCGCAATTACAATTATCTTACAATGACCGATTCCTTTTCAATATAGCAAAGTGCCGAATAAAGCTCTTCACTGTCAAGTGTCAAATAATGCACCTAAGCAATAATTGACAAGGGTCGATAATTTTCGAAAACAAAAAAAAATAGTAGGATGAAACCCATTGGAAAAAGAGGAGAATATAATAAAAATGAAAGGAAAAAAAGTAAGAGCGATCTGAGGTCAGGAAGGGGAAGGGGCGAGGTTTTAAGGGTAAAAAACAGTTTATCTCGATTTCCGGCAAAACTACAAGTCCTATGGAAAAAAGTTGAATAGCAAAGTTGTAGGTAACAAAAAAATCTACAACTTTTGTATTTACACTTTTTCCACATAACCTCAAAAATTATGTGAAAAATTCAAAAAACATTTTTTGAATTTTTCACATTGCTTTTATTTTCCTTTTGCAAATAATTTTTTTAATTTATTTTTTCACGAAATTTAGTGAAAACTTACCTTTTTTATGTCCCGAATACACTGTAATATATTTGATTTAAAATACATATTTTTCACCTTATTTGGACTTAATATCGAAAAAGCACCCTAATTTTCAATCGAAAATGCACCCGTCTAAATATCAATACAAGTTTTTTTTAAAAAAAACACAATTTTTTATCGTTGTTGATTTATTTATTCACATTTAATTTTTTAAATACATTCTTAAACATATATTGCAAAATATTGCAATTGAATACTACTATAATTAACAAAGAAATAGGTTAATAATTTTAATATTAATAAGACATCTACAATATTTTGAGAAAGTTGTAGAATCTTCTTACAATTATATGCGTAGATGCCTATTTATTACTATTTTAAGATAATTTAATACCTGAGTGACCTACGAAAAATTTTAGGCCATCAAAAGGTATTTCATAGAGATGTGGGCTAGGCGGGTCTGGGCCTTAGGTATACCTACCTGCTACGAAATAGTAGGTATGTATTATGCAGGCTGAGTTATTTTATGCTGCAATTTTTGAAATAAGTTGATATGTTGACAGGTGAGTTTTCGATTGAAAATTAGGGTACTTTTTTGAAATTAAGTCAAAATAAGGTGAAAAAAAAAAATCTAATTTAAATAAATTAGCGTATTCTTGACTCAGAAAGGTAAGTTTTCACTAAATTTCGTAAAAAAATAATTTTATTTGTAAAAGATAAAACAAAAAACCAAAAACTTGTTTTTTTTTTAATTTTTCACATAATATTTGAGGCTATGTGGAAAAAGTGTCAAGACAAAAAATGTAGAATTTTTTGTTACCTACAACTTTGCCATGTAACTTTTTTCCATAGGACTTGTAAGACCAGAAATCGAGATAAACCGTTTTTCACCCTTACTGTCTCCCCCTTTACCCTTCCCGACCTCAGATCGTCCGTAAGCTATATTCTCCTCCTTTTCCAATGGGGTTCATCCTACTATTTTTTTTTTCACTTTTTATTACTTTAAACGGCTCTACCCTGGTCTTTAAGATAATTTTTTGTGCTTGAGAGTTAAAATTAATTAGCAGCATAACTTCTGTCATCACATCCTTCAACGTCTAAGGTTATTGCTAGTTCCTTTGCTTCGGTTCTCAAATATACTCAAGATTAAAGAACTTTTCAAAAATGTGGCTTCTACGATTGCCCAATGTTCGTGGAGGTTCGTAATAGTTTAGATTTTTTATTCGTATGATCATTTATGTACATAATGCTTAGTCAATCATTAGTGATTAGGAAACTGAGCGTGCTATAGATGTATTCGTTTATAAATAATAATAAATGTTTCGGACATCTTACACACAACGCTATCTAGACCCCAAACTAAGCAGAGCTTGTATTATGGTACTAAACAACTGATATAAATACATAAACATAATTTTTTTTTGCAAATACATTCATATTATACATAGAAAACACCCAAACTCTGAAACAAACATTTGTGAATCACACAAACATTTGGTTCGACTTGGGAATCGAACCCGAGAACTCTTGATCTGCAGTCGCATACGCTAACCACCAGTCAAAATGTTCTGATTGACTGTAAAATTATTATTAAATATACGTTACGAATTACGATCTTAGTCAAAATTTTGTAAATACAAAATTCACATAGAAAAGGATATTTTTTATGTAGTGAAACTAATATTATTGTCTTTTGGTCAATACATTAAAAAATTTCAATATAAGATTCGCAACCATTTTATGTTTAAACAAAAACACGAAGTAGAATCTGATTGTTGAATGAGGTGTACCTTTTCTACCTTACCTTTTCTATCAATACCTATAAACTGTTAATGGATGTTCTATTGGAGAGCACTTTCTTGTTGTTTTTTATTTTTTTAAATGGATGTTTTCTGCCATTTTGTTTTCACTGAGAGAAGATATTGCTTGCTATTTACTTATTTACAAAAAAGAGTATTTCGTACCGAATCGTATCGCGAAATAAGAAAACATGGATTGTCCATTAATGAACTGCAGGGATTTTATTTGAAGAAATGAATAAGTTTACATTAAATTCGAACACATGTTTTATATGTACACTTCACTATAGTTTTATGGGAAGAACGTAATATTGTAATTTCTATTCATGTACCAGTGTTACCGTATTTTGAACAAACCATTATTCTGGAGTGATATGTAATAAAAGATACTAACAATATAAATTCGAAAGTGACTCTGTCTGTCTATCACATTTTGCAACTTAACCACTGGCTATACATTTTATGAATATCATGTTGATATTTTATTTCTTGAGGAGCGAGACATGTCGCGATAATTAATAAGCCTACATGCAGGCGATGTGATCTACATACCGGCAGGGGGGTATCACTCCGCAGTTTAGGTATAGTCGGCCGTCTGGCTGCCTGGGCAGGCATGACGGTCGATTAGACATCGTCAGAACAGATAAGAGTTACACGATAGAAAGAGACGCAATTGAAGGTAAATACAATCGTAGGTGATTCGGCGCTATGCGATCTGAATTGAACTTAATATTTTGTCACCAAGGGTCACTATTTCTTTAATTTACTTTTCGGAGTGAGTCTTCTGTACTAGTATTACTGTACTATTATGTATTCTGTGATACCGGTCACAGTATTAGTGTCAAAATAATAAATATTGAAGAAGTATGAATACTTATAATAGTACTTCTAGGGTCCACTCGCACCCATACATAGGTATAGTTTACAATAAAGCAGGGACACACACTTACTTGATATTCAAAAAACTTCAAAACATCTGAATCTCTGCGCCCACTTACTTCATTCTAAAATATGGTACTATAATTGATTGACAAATGTTACTTTCTTCATTCTCATGTCATTCATCTCATCATTGTAACATTTCTAATCACACATACTTTATCTAAACAGCATTAAAACTTTGTAAAACATTCTGAGAAACAGGTTTGCGCCCCTGACCTTGACGCACGCACTCCCCAGTCAATTAGTAAAAGCAGCATCCCTTCGCAGTCACGGCCACCCTAAATACGAGTACATTTCCCCTTCGCTATAATCCTCTGAAGTATTCGAAAGTAGCATTATATTTGGCCTTAGGACGGCATTGAATGGAAATTTTAAAAGCCTAAATTATAGTTTTTAATACGCGTCCATCTAACTGCTTGACATATTACGTATATATAAAAAATACACATGATGTTTCTATCATGGAGTTGTGGCGACTTCCACATACCAATCGAAAATCATACAACAGCGCCATCTACCGATGAAACACTGAACTACAAAGACAACACGGAATAATTATCTATTCTGAGTAACCACTAATCCTGAATCGCGAAAGTAACATTCTCGCGCCGATTAGCATATATAAAACATCCCAACATCAACTGTTGGGCAGTGGCCCACCAGGCATGATCACCTCGCCTGGTCGGAGGATCCTCCCTTTGTGTTGGAGGAACACGATACCCGTTCCTCCACAGAGTTCTATGTACATACTTCTATCTACACTATATTCTTCATTATTAGTATTGTAACAGGTTTGGGATATTTACGCCTGAGATACTTATAACTGTGTGTGTGCGCAGTATACCGGTAAAAGGAGCCCCGAACCTCCATATGAAATAATTATCTATAAACAAAGGTGGTCTAGTATGGAGATTTAATTTGGTGAATAGGCGAATTTACAGTATTTTGAAAACAAATATGTTTTGAACGTAATGTTATTATTTAAATTATACTTGATAGGTCCATTGTAAATAAAATCTATTCTTCAAATCATGTCGCTCAAAAACGAAACAATGATAGCGTAGGTGAAATTTGGGAACAGCTACTTAATAAAGTCCCAGTATATGAAACAAATACGAAACCATCTGTGTCGGTACCCACGATAATGCGACCTTTAAACACAAAGAAGTTTCATAAATATACTGGAAAATTTTAACATAATTCCCATAAGTTTATAAGAACTGTTGATGTCGCATTGTCATGCTTGTCGAAAATAAAATAAGCCCTGGGGGACCTTTCAATCTATACGTTTATGTTTCACTGATTCTTAGTAACCAGTATTTATTTTCTAAAGATCAAAGTTGTTTATCAAAGACTCAATTGTCATTCGCTTTACCAATGCTTACAGGTTTGATAACGTTTGATAACTTATAAAAGTAAAAGTTCTTTATGTCGTCATTGTCTTGTGCTTATTTCTGACTCTTGTATTCTGTTCTATTTATTTTAATAAAATTTTATCTAGTATTTTTTTTGTATGAGCCCACCAAAGTCTAAACTGCATTTTTGCCGGCTCCGCCCGCGTGTATCTCGATTATTGCAGTAAGAAATAGCTTAAGTGATACGCTCATATATAAGTTATATTACTGTTTACTTTTTATCCAAATCCATTCAGTAGTTTTTGCGTGAAAGAGAAAAAAACATGCATACATACATATTCACAAACTTTCAGGTTTATAACATTACTAGCGGCCGCCCGCGACTTCGTAAGCGTGAATTTAGTTATTTGCATTTTAATTGTTCCTAAAATATTTTCATAAAAAGTATCCTATATTACTTGCAATACCTCCAAGAATATGTGTACAAAGTTTCATGATGATTGGTTAAGTGGTTTTCGCGTGAAAGCGTAACAAACAAACTTATAATTATCGGTGAGATTCGCGAGAGGTGTGAAGCCGCTTGCTAAACCACGATGACTCGTTAGTCGTTCCTGCTGGAGGCTTCATATGCTTCGCGTCGAGGAGCCTTTCCAGCCGGTCAATCTCGAGTGGGTAGGGTCGGGACGGGACCCTTTTTTCAGACTGATGGCAGAAATTGTCAAAGGCGCAACAAAGCTTGGTGTATATTGCGTCTAATTCATGCCCATCCTAGTGACTCTGTAATGTCACTTATGTTTTATGTTTGATTAAATAGTTTTTTGTATACCTGCCTGTTCTAAAACCCTGTTCTCTATCGGAAAACTTGATTTCTGTGTAATTTGTAAATATAGAGCAAATAACTTTGAGAAGAAAATTACAGTAACTTCTGACGTATTTTTCTGTAATGTATGTAATGTGTTCAATGGAGTCCAACCTGTATAGGGATAGAATCATTTGATTTCAGAGTTAGGATCTGCACCTTCTAGCATCAGCATTAGACCCCGGTTACAATACAGTGTCAAACTGATGCCACGGTAGAACTCGTACTCGTAATTATACCGATAGGTATTTCATGTTTTCCATTGCGCGGTAATAAGCAAACCCAAAAAAAATAATATTTAAATTTGAATTTGGAATGGACTTACCCAAAGAAGAGATATTTCCGATCAAAGTGGTTGGTACGAAAAAACGTTAATTTCATATGTTACATATGTAGGACCTAATATTTGTCGAAACAAATCAAACACACCCAAATTTAGTTTTATTGTGGAGTTGCTATGATTACTTCCTAGCTTCAGTACCAGACACTGGTTATCATATAGGATCAATGTACTCGTTTAGACAAATCATATAAGCTTAAAATCAAAGGTTTTGTGTTGGTTTAATATGGAGTTCTAATGCCCATCTTCTATGCAAGTATCTAGGTTCTGATGCTGTAGAATCTAGCTTGGATACCTTCTTAAAAAAAGTACCCATCAAGACGAATCAAATGATTCCACTTCTTCGTTCAATTACAGATTTCTCTTGAACACCTTCCAGCTCAAAAAGCAAAAAAAGTACTTGTCAAGACAAATCGATTGTTTCCAAACACGATGGTTTTGCACCATGGTATGATCACCTTTCACATCTATCATCAGATTTCTAGCTCTATATCATTATATTGACATATATATTTAAACGAGATACAAGCTTGTAAAAACATTTTAACTCTGGAAGGAACAAAAACTTCCAAGAGCCCCTTTTTAAAATTGATTGTTCTTTTCGAATGGACGGAGACTTTCAGTCAAAGAAATGATGTGCACTTTTATTCTCAAAGTGGCTTTTACGTAAAACTAAAAAATATTTCACTAATACAAAATTTACAATGATATCATAATAATAAGCTGGCATCACAAAACTGGGTTAATAAAAAGAATATGATATACAATACATATGATATACATAAAATAACATAATAATTAACAATGAAAAATCGAAATTCATGGGTAGTTTTGGTAAGAGTAGCAAAAGAAAAGACTGTTGCTAATTGACATTGACAATGAGAAAACACGATGCATTCAATGATCGGTAGTAAAAGAACTCTTAAATGTATTTCAAGAATCAATATTGCAGGATTTGCTGACGCGATGTTTATAATTCCGCAATGTGCACGGTATTTAGTATCTTATACTATTATCTTCTTCAATAATATATATATATAATAATATATAATATATATAAAGACAATAATCGTAAGTACTCCAAATCTTTAGCAGTAGTCTTATGCTTCACATCAGTTTTTAAAGTGTTACATATCGCGCAGAGCTATGACAATGCTGATCTGTGAATTTGTTAATTAGCTAAGTAAATATTATGTATGTATACTATGTTCCATGCTGATAGATATGCACAAGCAATTAATTGACAGCCTAGCAATTAGTTAATTAAGGTGATAACACAAGATCTTGATAAGATAACTCAGTACAATAGGACTCACTTATGCAACAAGGAACCAATTTACTCGCATGCCAGAATCAAAGGATGATTATCTATATATGTAGTTTATGTTTCGATTTGGTGATTGTTGCAGTAGGTCAATTAGTTAATAATAATATTGATTGAAATCACATTTAATAGAACAATTGGTTCACAAGCTCAATTTCGCTTAGCATGCAATGGAAAGGGTGTTTCTCTGAGAGGTTGAATCAGGAAAGCGTTTATCCAGCAAAAAAGGTAAACTATGGTCATTGAAGTGGTAGTGGACTGGTTATATTAGGTGTAGAATTGAAAACCACTGGAGTAGAAAAGTTCTGGAGTAGAGACCGGTAACTCGGTAAACGTAGTTAATGAATTTTGTTATTTATTCGTTTTGTTATAAAAATAGAAGCGCTCATAGCCGAGTGGCCTTAGGTGCTTGGAAACAATCGCCAAGGGTAAGCAACGACGGCGCGGTCAGACCTAGATGGGTGACCGTTTGTGGCATTATATGTAATGAGCGTTTCCGTGATTCGGAGGTCACGTTAAGCAGTCGGTCCCGGTTGTTATCATAAGATAGCAGTCGTGAAGCTTAGTTGGAGGCCTTCGGGCGGCTTAAAAACATCCAACAGCAAGATTACGTAGCCACAACGTGTCTTGCCAGTCCCCAACCCGCACTCGGCCAGCGTGGGGACGTAAGGCCTTAACCCTCTCTTGAGAGGAGACCTGAGCCCAGCAGTGGGACGTTATGGGTTGTTGATGATAAAAATAATTGTATTACATAATTTATGTCCAATGTATTATTATAACCTGTCTGGGAATACGTTTTGCAATGTAAAACAGATCCCAGGCAGCCTCTTATTCAGTGCCTCATAATAGTTTTTAATTTATATTAGTAGAGAGAAATATGTAAAATTATTTAATGAATAAACTGTTATCACGTAAGGCAGAAATTGAATGTGAGCAGTCGAAAATCGATCAAAGAAGTGTACAACGAGAGAACCTGTGTCCAGCAGTGGACTGTAATAGGCCGATGATGATATTCTTATATACGAATCGAAAATCAGCTTGATATTATTTTTGAAAATCATCTGCCTGCCCTTATCCCAATTCTATTTGGGGTCGTCGCAGTATGTTTTATCCTTCCATTCTACTCTATCACTCGTCATTTCACTGTTAACTCCCTTCCTATTCATATCTTTTGTCACACAATCCACCTTTTCTTAAAAATATTTAATTGATTTGATTTATTGAAAATAATTTTAATGTAACAAAGCGTGGGGTGCTTTCTGAAAATATTTCAATAACGTCACCCCACGCTTTATAACATTAAAATTATTTTCTACTTTTTAGTTTAAAAGCGTGTTTGTTTAGTTTTTTAAAACTATTTTTTTTGTTATCAACCTCAATTTGTTTAGTAGGTATATAGGTCCTGGATAACAACTGTACTAATATACTCTTTACTCTTTTTTCAATGCACTTTATAAATACAAAATGCAAAGGAGATATTAGCACTTACAGAGGGGCTGGAATGAAATAACAGAAAACTGTTACTATCTTTTTAACTACGGAGTTTATGAAAAAACTAAAGAAGTACGTATATTCTTCACTCTCACCAGATTATATGTACTAACTTTATAATTTTTATGTGTCGTAGTTTCGATGTTTCAAAGCAATGAAATAAATTTCAGGCCGATCTCAGGCGTTTAGGCGTAATATCTCCTATGATGGGTGTTATTAATAAATAAGATACCACGTATAATTGATTTAAAAAGTACATTCGATATGTAGCAACAAAATATTCGTATGTTGTATAGTTTTTGAAATGTTAGGGGTCGGGCCAACCTATCGTTTTCGGTCCGATTCCTAAGAAGTTCCCATAACCAGAGAGGTACATTGAAACTGAAGTAAGTACGTACATATGTTTGTATCAAATCAAATTCGATTGAATATAGAAGATAGTTTCCTAGAAATTTAAAATGCTTGGTCTTGTTGATATTTCTATTAACTCGCGAAAAACTGACACGATAACTGTATCCTCATTCTTTAGGAACGCAGTTAGATATGAAACACCCCCAAGCGAGTATAAATTTTATTGACTTAGCTGGTATTTATACAATAGTCCGTAGTCTCTTAACATCGCGATACAGAAAATCAGTACAACGCCATCTATCGAGCTGAAAGGAAACTATTGTTAATTGTTTTTATATAGAACAATAACTATGTAGGTGTTGCTTATTTGCTTTACAATAAATAACTCAGATAAAATTACTTATTTCTAGTTTCCTTGAAATTTTAAACGCGCCATCTTGTTGATAGTTTTATTATCTCGCAAAACAACTATAGGAAAATTGTGTAGGTGTTGCTTCCTTCACAATAAATAACTTATCTTAGTTGACTACATCCACTTATTAGTTTTAATAAGTAGTGTATAAATGTTTGATCGTTATTCTGTATAAGTGACGTCACAACTGAGTTCGATTCACTGAATACATATTTCTTATAGTGCAATAATTGACTATTTATATGAAAAATGCACTGCAAACATAGTCAATGCAGATTCTATAACTCTAGACTTCTTTACGAATGATTTTCCAGACTAATGCGTATTTATTTTCCAGACCAATGCGTATTTTAGGGTTCCGAAGTTTATGACTCGGAACCCTTATAGATTCGTCATGTCCGTCCGTCACTGAGGGACGCCCTGTTTTACAATTTTTTGTAAAAACAGGGCGTCCCGCCCTCTAAAAGCAAAACGGCTGGTTCAAAAAATCTGGAAATTATTGTAATTGTGGTCCATATAATAAACTTCAATGAAAACTATAACGGATTAGATGACTTAGTTAGTTCAGGAGTTATAGAGGCTTAACTTGCAAAATGCGCTTCCTTAAAAAACGTCATACAAAATAAAAGCATTAATATGTAAACATAACAATTATCTATTGGATACGATTTTAAATCCACGTAATATTATAGGTGACTGAGGAACCGTTTCCTGTACGTGGCCTGACTCGCACTTGGCCGATTTTTTTGACTAGTGTAAACTAGTCAAAAAAATCAGCCAAGTGCGAGTCATTTTTCTGTAAAGAAATCATAAAATAAACGTGTGCTTAATGATTTTTGTTTCTGAAACGACTTATAGTTTATCGGAGATATAGTCGTATTACTTTAAAACAATGTCAGCCGGGATTTACGAGGATGTACTCCTCCTCTTCTTCATTCTTGCAGAAGAAGTGGAAATAATTTCTTATACAATTAATATTCAATATCAGTCTTTCCAAGGAACGACTGGCTTTGATCCTGTTTAAACTAGTTAAGGGAATAATTGAGGGAACGACTATGATTGTTTTGCAAGAAAACCCCACAACTCTGTAACTGAAATCATGTTAAATAATCTTAATCATAAAATAGTGCAATAGGAACGACACCAACTTACTACTTTGAAATTACCCAGATGGTGTAATGTGTGGTAATAACCTAATTGATTGATGTTTTTTTTCGTAATCATTTAAATAAATAAATAAAATAAATAATTCGGACATCTGACACACAACATCATCTAGTCCCAAGCTAAGCAGAACGTGTATTATGGGTACTAGACAACTGATATAATTACATAAACATACTTTTATTTTACATATTATACATAGAAAACACCCAGATTTCGAAACAAATATTTGTGAATCACACAAATAATATTGAATCTGACCCGGGAATAAAACCCGATACCTCTTGATCAGCAGCCGCATACCATAACCACTAGACCAACAAGGCAGTCAACTATAGTTCCCGTTGTTCGGTTTAGAGCAGTACTAGTCCGATTGGAAACATAATTTCAGTGTTACCTATTCCAGTAATCGTAAAATACTGGAGGGCAATTTTTATGTGTGAGTTCGTAGTGTTAGACGATTGTTTTTGAGTGTACAATATGAAATGTGAGAACATTTTCCTCTGCAAAAATGATAAGAGTCTTTGTTCCGCTATGACAACTACCTTCTCGTCGTGAGGTGACGGTTTAAGAATCCAGAGTGTCACCACTCCTATTCATCTCGCGGGTGTCGCAAAATGCAACTAAGGGATAAACTACGCAAAACAACATCGATGCAAAGAGAAGGAAAACTCGAAACCATACCAACCCGTCTGGCCAGCGTGGTATAGTAGGCCAAAACCTCCTTTCTAAGGAGAGGCCTATGTCCAGCAGTGGACTGTTAAATGCTGTTGATGATGACAACTCCCCTTCGATCCGCCAGCCTGTGTTGTGCTTTAAAGGCGTAACGAATAAAATGTAAACTAGAATCTTATTTATAACTAAATAAGTATATCAAAAACATGTTGGCAATGTTAACTGATGTACTAGATTAGTTAAATAAGACATGTTATTTACAGAAAATACTAATCCTACATGAATCATCTATATAGTATTGTAAGACCCAATATCTATTCTTACCCGAATAATCTAACAACATTTTTAAAACTTCAACTCTTTCTTAAACCAACAAAAATCTCAGTTTTCTTGTCGGGTAGTTGTAGTATAAACAAGGCAAGACAAAACAATGGAAAATGAATGGTTGAAGAGATATATCATCCTTAGAATATTAGCCGTTGGTGTTTGCATAGCCAAGCACTCCATGCTACAATCTGGATACCAACCCATCCATTAATAGGCAGTAGAGATTTCAGCTCCACGCTGATTTCAGCATGAATGGGCCGGCTCGGCGGGGGCAGTACTACCCTCACACAGAAGACCATCCTAATAATGACAGTATTCTTGTCGTATTTCGTTGATGAGTGTGAGAACGGAGGCCCAATCATTCTAAAACGTTCTCCTGGCCAGGAGAATCATGCAGGCTGCCTTGTTGGTCTAGTGGTTAGCGTATGCGGCTGCTGATCAAGAGGTCTCGGGTTCGATTCCCGGGTCAGACCAAATATTTGTGTGATCCACAAATATTTGTTTCGGAGTCTGGGTGTTTTTCTATGTATAAAATGTATGTATTTACAAAAAAAAAGTATGTTTATGTATTTATATCAGTTATTTAGTACCCATAACACAAGCTCTGCTTACTTTGGGACTAGATGATGTTGTGTGTAAGATGTCCAAATATTTATTATTATTATTTATTATTATTATATGGTATGAGAGTAGAGTCACTTTGGTAGGCTTAAATAAAAAAAAAACCACTGTGATAAATTAATTAGTCGAAAAGTACCTTAGTAAGGTATAGTATTTCGCATTTAGAATTGCTTTCGACATTTATACTTTTCTTTCAGTAAGATTTGGTAAGTGGTTGGTACTCTAAGACAGGAATACTACAGCTAATTTAGAGAGCAAAGCTCGGTCGTCCATGTACTAAGTTGTAATAAAGACAGACAAGCAGTCTCAACTCCTCCGTAGTATTAGAGAGAAATATCAAAGGCGCAAAATATTTTAATGCTTATTTGGGGTATAAGAGAAACTAGTTTCATTCTATCTATTTTTGAAAGGTGCACGTGAATTCAGAGTGCATTTTACTGTTACAAAAGATAGGTACAGCAGTAGGTACGGTAAGAATATATAAATATGCCGGCGTATCGATTATTTTAGCTGGCAACACTGTTAAGTGTCTGAAGGTAAGACACTGACGCAACACCGGGCACTGGCGCGTGCGACCGGTGACCGCAGGGATGGGAATCATTGACACTTTAAAATAATAAAAACGCGATTGAATGATTGATTTTAGTCGATTACTTTCATGTCATAAGTCATAGACAAGGATCACGGGTGACAATGGTTTTATCCCTTCCCTAGATGATTATTGTTCGTTCATTCGTTCGTGAGTTCCTTTAAAAATGGAACGTCATCGTTGACGAGCAGAGTTGTCGCGGATCGTCTCGTGTGAGCACCACGTGTTCGGTGGAGTGTCTTATTTAAAATTATTAATCATGGGCTGCTATTCAATGTCCTAACTGTATTTCGTGATCGAGTGCTACAATAAAGTGAATGTACGAGAACAATCTCCTCACCCGCTAAACTCACGTCTACCCTCAATTAGAAATATGAGGCCTACTAACGTTCCCAGTGGATTCAAGATTTAACATCAGAAGTGGGATACGCAGGGTAACCACCTGAGGAGAATAGTGTAAAGTGAACAGCAGTGAGCAGCCCGGACAATCAAACTGTTTACAAAAACATGGTGATGAAAATCTCAATTACTGGCGACCGCTAATCCGCAACAATCGGAATTTAACATTACCGTAAGGCTGATTTGTTTTGACCACGACGATATGTCAGCGTTTTGGCACACAAGGGCACAGCATTTTGCACATGATTTTCTCTATCGAGTGTCGCGAACAGCGAGAGGGTTCTGAAGAGCCGTCTAAATGAGACTTCGGACAGATCTCAGCTATGTATGCGGACAGGCTGGATATGTCGCGTCGGTTTGTGAGGAGCGCAAGGGTTCGGAGTTACAACAATTAAGGAGGTGCACATCTGTAAACATGAATCGGCGGGGAGCAAAGGCAACGCAGAATCCGGTGAGATCGTTTCTTTTTATTTTCTCGTTGATAGTGGGCATGCTTGTTGGTTATTATTTTACACAGTGTCGTAGTATCGGGGGTAATTAAAAAAAAAAAAAAAAAAAGAAGAAAAAGAAAGGGAACCGTAAGATGTTTCTCGCAAATACAAAATCGCGTTCGCATATAACATATCACGATTACGTTACTATTTTACGTTGTGCCGAATGGAACGATAAACGGTAAAGTAATTCTATAGGCAGTGATTTTTTTTAAAACGAGTACGTCAGTGTGCAAATTAACCGTATTGATTTTTTGTTTTCTACAATAGGAAGTGAGTTTCAGCGAAAAGCATACCCAAAAGTAAGCTAAGCTCTCGAGGATATAGATACTGACTTAAACTGTGTGTACAAAATCAAATCAAAAATCTTATTATTTAGTTACGAAAATATTCTGAATTCTTTATCGATGGTTTACCAGGGCATCGCGTCTTTACAGGAGATTTACGGGTAGACCCTATTGATCAATATAGGAGTGTTCAAGAACGGGGGGGTTCGGCCCTCCTAGAAGCGTAAGTTATTTACGGTAGTTCCTCACCCTCACAAGATGGTCAATATGGGTATCTAACTAAGCCCTTTGATCTTAGAAATTCGGCTGCAGTCTATCAAAGGTGTATCAACAAGGCTTAGTTATAAACTTGGAATTAGTGTTGCGCTGGGTTACCTTGATTATGGACTTGGTTTTTCTGATAATCATTCCCATTGTCTGGAACGTTGCTTTAACCCTGAGAGCATTGTCAGACGCAGTTTTCCTTTTTTTATAGAAATGTAGGAGTACATTTTGTGGGTCATGTAGTTAGAGCAGGAGAAGTGGTCGATTCTCCTACCCCGAAGATTGCTACTCAGAATAGACAGTTCTTGGGCCTTGTCTCCTACTTCAGAAACTTTATACCCAAATAATACTCGTATGGTAGGCCCACTTTATTCACTGAAGGGGACAATAAGGTGGACGGACCTACATGACAATATTTACAAGAAAACTGTTCAAATACTGAGCTCAGGAGTCTGTACTAACAATATTAGATCGTGAAGCGGCAGCTATTGAGTTTCACACTGATGCCAGTTCTAACGGTTATGGGGCCATAATCATTCAAAGAAAGAATGGTTTGCTACATGTTGTCATATCTTAGTGTCATATTTTAGTTGACGAACGACTGACGCAGAATCGCGATTTCATTCGTAGGAACTAGAAACTATCATAGTCACCTGAGTAGTCGAGATCTTTAAACAGTGTTTGTATGGGCAGCATTACACAGCATACACCATTAGTGATGGGTATTTCTACAGGAGTCAATATTGTGCATAAGGTGCCAACAAGTAACATGCTGATTTCTTGTCTAGACATCCAATCCCAAATACAGTTTGTGATGACTCTAATGCCAGTACCTTATCAGATGAAACTGTAAACGTAATATTAGAATACTGTAGAGGACCGGGTGTCGTGTTCCTCCGACACAGAGGGGGGATCCTCCGACCAGGCGAGGTGGTCGTGCCTGGTGGGCCGCTGCACAGCGGTTGGTGTTGGGATGTAGTGTGTGTGCTGGTTCGCGCGAGAGTTTCTCCGTCGCGATTCAAGATTGGTAGTTGCTCCGTGTAGTTCATACCGTGTGTTCTTCGTGGTTCAGTGTTTCTTCGCGTGATGGCGCTGACTGTTAACTTTATTAAGGGTAGTTAGCGGTAGAACAAAATCGTGATATCGAAATTCGTGACCTCATTAACAAAAATAAGAACAAAGAAACCTCGGACTACTCGCACCATGATGTGCGTAAGGGTAACGAGTTTCCGGTTACCAATAGCTCCGTGATCCTTAACGTGGACCTTAATTAATCATGTTCCTTTGGAAATTAAGAAACTAAGAACTATTTGAGCATTATTGGTTTCCAGAGATGACCAAGTAGGTACGTAAGTTTATTGATTCTTGTACAGTATGCAACGCTTCGAAAGACTGCTCCGGGTCCCAACAAGTTTCGTCAGCAGCCCGTGGTTTCCGTTGCTGGGCTCGGGTCTCCTCTTGGGGAGGATTGACGCCGTGCGTCACCGCCCTGGTTGTGGACTTTTGGAACGCATTGTGGCTGCGTGGTCTTGCCGTTGGATGGTGTTTTTCTGGAGGGCCTCCAGCTGGGCTTTGCGGATGCTGTCTTGTGGCGGCAGCCGGGACTGGCGTGGCCTTTGGGTTGCGGTGGCGCTCGTGGCGTGTCGTGCCACGGGTGGTCGCCCGTCCGGTTCTGGCCGCGCCGTCGTTGCTTGCCCTTGGTGGTTGTTTCCGGTCGCCTGGGGCCTTTAGGCTTGGCAAGTGGGCTTTTATCAATGCCTAAGGACACGGGTTCTGACATGCGATTCACATAGATATTGCGGGGGGATTGGGCGGTAAAGACGATGATGATGTGCGTGTCTTTCATTACTCGGCATCTCTCGATGCTTCTACCTTAATCCAATCTCTCAAGAGGGCTGTTTGCCTATTTGGTGCACCGAAGCGTGTAAAAGCAGACTAACGTAGGTGTTATATAGGTGCAAACTTCAAACGGTGTTGATGTGGGCATAGTGTACAGCTTCACCTTATCAGTACTGGTTCCGGTAGGGCTAACGCTAAGCGGGGTGCTGCTGGCTAGAAAACCTCCACGTGGTGCACCCTGGGCGCTGGCGATAGCACTGTTCCTCCTCATTTCCTCCGCGTTATCTGGAGGAGAGGATTATCGCCAGCGGCTAATATTCTAGCTGGAGAGGAAGCCATATCATCGGCTCACGGGCAAGGCCCGGCCAGCGGGGTGGGCATGTCTGCCGGATGCCCTGCTGGCTCTTCGCTCCTCGGAGCATGGAGGAGGAAACCTCGTTAAAAAACCGAAGGTGGGACCCTTCATGGGACGGAGTTTCTCCCGCTGATAGCGGTGGAGAAAGGATGGCGGGCTCGGCGTGTACTTACACTACCACCGAGCAGGCAGGGGGACGTAGTCCTCTTGCCACCGTCGGCATAGCGTAATCCCGAGAGAAGTGCTGTGGTCAAGTCTCGCGGCTTTGATCGGGGACGTGGGTCTTGGCTTAACCGCCCGGACCGCGAGGAAGAAAACCTCTCTAAAAAATTACCCCGAATCCCAAGTTCTGGTGCGTGGCCAGGGGATGCATGGCTGATGGGAAGTTCAGTCGTAAGCGCACCCCAAGCCGAGGTACCTGCGGTCCCCTCGGCTGGGTTAAAAATTTTCGCTTGCCCGGGTATTGGGGGATCTCTGCCCGGGTCGACTTTTATTTCTCCCCCACTCGTGGGATTAATTATGGATGATGTTAACAAAAATAAACAAGAAAAACGGACTGATAAAAAAACTAACGACACAATTGCAAGGATAATGGACAACGAACGCAAGACGGAACTGGAAACAGATGTTGGGAAAGGGAAGAAGGGCATCCTTAAGGGAAGCTCTTCTTCGCCAGTGGACCTCGTGTCCAAGGAGGCTGTGGTGGCACTCGGGCCGCCCATCTCGGTAGGGCTCCCAGTAGTCAAACGGACCACTGGGAGCCGAAGAGGAAGAGGAGGAAGATCCTCGGAGCGCATACGCTCCAAGTCGGCGGTGGCGGGCAGGAGCGATGGTGCGCGCCCGGAGCCGATGGAGACGGAGATGCGGGCGGGCGATAGCATGAAGCGTCTGCACTCCGAGGATCTGGACAGCGAGGCAGAGACGCCGGTCCCGAAGCGCTTCGGCACCGACGGTTCGCAGGCCCCTGTCTCGCTACAGACGGTCTCCGTATTCTCGGAATCGGAGGCCTATAGGAGGAGGCGACTGGAGTATCAAGTCGCAGCGGAGGAGGAGATCGCCGATCTCCTGCTTAAGATTCAGGAGCCGGTGGAGGGGGAACCCCCCAAAGCCCCCGTGTCGGTGCAGGAGAGGGCGAGCGCGGCGGTGGCCATTATAAATAAAGTGGCCATCAAGTCCGTGAACCTGAAGGGCGTCTTCGTGAAGGCCCTGAAGGACTCCTCCTCCGCCTTGTCGGAGGTTGTAAGGACCCTGTGCGGGGATATGGCGCGCCTCGACGAGGCCAACACCCGCCTGATTGCCCAGATGGCCGAGCTGAGTGCGCAGTTCGCCCAATTCCGGGCTCAGCGTGCTCAGCCGGTGGCCCCGGCTTTGCCTGGGTCATCTCAGCCGAAGGCCCCGGCCCCGCCCGGGCCGTCTAGGGCAGAGGTACCGGCCCTGCCCAGCCCGTCTCGGGTAGAGGTGCCGTCCCCGCCCAGCCCGTCTCGGGCAGAGGTCCCGGCCCCGCCCGGACCGTCTCGGGTAGAGGTCCCGGCCCCGCCCGCGCCGTCTCGGCCGGAGGCCCCTGCTGGCGGCGAGTTCCCTGACGCCATGCTCCGTCAGGCGCTCGACGCCATGACGCGAATGCTGGACGGGCGTCTGGCCGGCCTGGAGGCGAGGCTTCCCCCCGCGCCAGTTGTCCGCCCCCCGCTCGCGTCGCAGAGGCCCCCGGTTGCCACCCTGGTGGGAAGCCGCGTAAGCTACGCGGCGGCGTTGGCGGCCCCGCCCCCCCCCCCCAAAACCAAAAGGGGCCGAAGAAGGGGGCCGCGAAACCGGCCCAGGCGCCGGCCAAGGCACCGGCCAAGGCGCCGGCCAAGGCTCCGGCCAAAGCGCCGGCCAAGAAGGCGGCGCCCTCAAGTGGAGCGGACTTCCCCCCGCTTCCCGCTCCGGCGCCTCCGACGGGTTCCTCGGGACCAGCCCCCTCTAACGAGGATTGGCAGGTTGTGGGGTCCTCCAAGAGGTGCCAGCAGCGGCAGCGAGCGCGGGCGAGGAAGGCCGCCCAAGGCGTAGCCCAAGCCCCGCAGTCTCCGCCGGTGGCGGCAGCGGCCTCTAAGAAGAGGCCGCGGAAGCTACAGCCGCCCAAAACCGCGGCTGTAGTCGTCACCGTGTCGCCGGAGGCGGCCAGTGGCGGGCTCACATACGCGGCCCTCTTTAAGGGGGCCCGTCCCGGGCTCGCCGCTGAGTTCGGGGCCGCGGGGATGAGGCTGCGCCGCGCCCAGACGGGAGCTCGAGTATTCGAGTTCCCGGGGGCTGAGGGCGCCAAGACGGCCGACACCTTCGCCGAGAGGCTGCGGGAGGTGTTTGCCGCCCAGGACGGTGTCAAAGTCGCCAGGCCCACCAAATGCGCGGAACTGCGCATATCGGGTCTGGACGACTCCATCACGTCGGAGGATGTCCGCGATGCAGTCATGGAGAAGACTGGCTGCACCGCGGGCACCATCCGAGTCGGCATCGTCCGGCCGGGCCCGGGAGGCCTCGGCTCGGTGTGGGTGAGCTGTCCCGTGGAGCATGCATGCTCATCGGCTTCGTCAATGCCAGAATCACGGTTCTGGCTGCGAGGCCGATGAGGTGCTTCAAGTGCCTAGTCGCGGGACACACTCGCACCAAGTGCGAGAGCTGTTTCGACTGCAGCGAACTATGTTTCCGCTGCGGTCGACCCGGGCACAAGGCGGCGGAGTGCTCTGCCGCCCCTCACTGCCCGATGTGTGCGGCGGGCAATAAGCCCGCCAACCACCAGATGGGGCAGGGGGGCTGCAAGCCTCCCCGCGCCTCTCGGCAGACTTCGGAGGCTAGCCCGGCGACCCAGGCTGCCTCCGACGTCAATCAGGCGACGACGTCGTCGCCCATGGAGGGGGTTGTAGAGACGATCCAGTAATGGATCAAGTCTCCAACCTCCTGGTCCAGACGAACCTCAACCACTGTGCCGCGGCGCAGGATCTCCTCCTGCAAACGATGGCACAGTGGTCGATAGGTGTTGCCGTAGTCGCGGAGCCCTATTTTGTCCCTCCCCGTCCAAATTGGATGGGTGACTGGGACGGCTCCGTGGCAGTCGTCAGCTCCACGGCGGCTCATTCCCCGCCCTTGTCGCTAAGAGACAAGGGTACTGGATATGTTGCCGTCGAATGGGGGGGAACCACCATTTATGGTGTATATTTCTCCCCCAACCGGAGTCTGAGCGACTTCGAGGTCTTCCTAAACAACCTGGAGACCTCGATACGGCGATTGGGGTCTGGGCACGTCCTCGTGCTGGGGGACTTCAATGCAAAGTCCATTGCGTGGGGTTCCCCGGCGACGGACGCCAGGGGCGAAGCCGTCGAGGAATGGGCGGCGTCGGTGGGCCTCTGTTTGCTGAACAGAGGCGCCACCAACACGTGCGTGCGACAGCAGGGGGGTCGATAGTGGACCTTTCGTTCGCTACCCCTGCAGTCGCCGCACGAGTAAGGAACTGGAGTGTCCTGGATGAGGTCGAGACGCTCTCGGATCACCTTTATATCCGATTCGAGCTCTCCCGGTCCCAGGACGCCAGTAGGGGTCACGCGGCGCGGCGTCCCTCCCGTTTTCCGCGGTGGGCTGTCGCCAAGCTGGACAGGGACCTACTAGAGGAGGCGGCCATTGTTTGCTCTTGGCTGTCTCCGCAGGCCCCGACCGAGGAGGTCGACGTGGGGGCTGGTCGCTTCGCCGATGCGTTAACGCTCATCTGCGATGCGGCCATGCCCCGCGTTCGTGGCCGTCGGCCTCCTCGGAAGGAGGTCTACTGGTGGTCCCAGGAGTTGGCGGACCTCCGTGCGGCCTGCGTACGTGCCCGGAGGTCCCACACCCGGAGTCGGCGACGTCACCGCGGAGGCGGTGAGGAGGTGGACCGGCTTCACGAGGAGTACCGAGCAGCTCGGGAAACTCTGAGGCTGGCCATTTGCCGCGCCAAAGACGCGAGCAGAAAAGAGATGCTGGAGAGTCTGGAGCGTGACCCCTGGGGTCGCCCTTATCGTGCGGTGCGTAACAAGCTCCGCACGTCGGGCCCCCCCCTTACGGAGACTCTCCAGCCCAGCTTCCTGCAGGAAGTGGTCGAGGGCCTATTCCCGCAGCGGGCGGAACACACACCCCCGTCGATGGCCCGTCGTGGTCGTCGTCGGGGCAGCGTGGGTGATGTTCCGCCTGTCAGGGAATCTGAGGTAGGGGCGGCTGTTCTGCGGATTCGATCCAAGAACACCGCCCCCGGGCCGGACGGGGTTCCAGCCCGAGTGATGGCCCGTGCCCTCGACTACATGTCGGACCACCTCAGGGGAGTGTTGGACGCTAGCCTGGCGTCCGGACGCTTCCCTGAGCGTTGGAAGTGCGGGAAGCTGGTTTTGATCCAAAAGCATGGACGACCTGCCGATTCGGTCGCGGCCTACAGGCCCATCGTGTTGCTGGACGAGGCGGGTAAGTTGTTCGAGAGGGTTCTCTCTGCCCGCATCGTCCGGCACCTCAGCGAGGTGGGGCCCGACCTGTCGGACGCCCAATTCGGCTTCCGAGAAGGGCGTTCGACGGTCGACGCGATCTTGCGCCTGAGGGCCGTGACCGAAGAGGCGGTGAGAGGCGGCGGAGTGGTGTTGGCGGTGTCATTGGACATCGCCAACGCCTTTAATAGTCTGCCATTCGGCTGCATCAGGGCCGCAATCCAATACCACGGAGTGCCAGGGTACCTGAGGCGGCTGGTGGCAGACTATTTAGAGGAGCGTACCGTCGAGTATGAGGACCGAGATGGCGCCTTGAGACGCAGGGCCATGTCGTGCGGTGTTCCACAGGGGTCTGTCCTAGGACCACTCCTGTGGAACATGGGATACGACTGGGCCCTACGAGGGCGTCTCCCCCCCGGGCTGGGTGTAATCTGTTACGCAGACGACACCCTGGTCACGGCCCGGGGGGCAAACTTTGAGGAGGCGGCGCGCCTGGCCACCACGGGAGTCTCCCGGGTGGTCGGGCGCATCGAGGCGTTGGGCCTGCGGGTGGCCCTGGAGAAGACGGAGGCCCTATTATTTCATGGGCCCCGTCGCGGTCCGCCCGCCGGCGCCTCGATCGAGGTCAACTCGGTCCTCGTACCGGTCCGGGCCCAGATGAGGTACCTGGGTCTGGTCCTCGACGGTAGGTGGCTCTTCGACGAGCACTTCCGACAGCTTGGCCCTAAGTTGGTGGGCACTGCCTCCGCCCTAGGGCGACTTCTGCCCAATTTGGGCGGGGCCAGTGTCCCCACTAGGCAGCTGTACACGGGGGTTGTCCGGTCGATGGCACTTTACGGTGCACCGGTGTGGGCGGCGGCTCTGTCCGCCCAGAACAGGGCGCGCCTCTGGCGCCCCCAGCGGATACTGGCGGTCAGAGCCATACGCGGATACCGCACCGTGTCCACAGAGGCGGCGTGTGCCTTGGCCGGAACACCCCCGTGGGATTTGGAGGCGGAAGTGCTCGCCGAAGTTTATCGGCGAGTGGCTGACTTCCGGGCGGAGAGCGGATTTCGCCCTCCGCCCGAGGACGTGCGCGAGTGGCGCGAAGCCGCTCGCCGAGCCACCATGCTGAGATGGTCGCTCCGGCTGGAGACCCCACGCGCCGGCTTCGCCGCCGTGGAGGCTCTTCAGCCGGTCATCGAGGAGTGGGCAGGGCGACAGCACGGGACCCTTTCCTTCCGGCTGACGCAGGTACTTTCCGGGCACGGTTGCTTCGGAAAGTACCTGCACTCGGTCGCTAGGAGGGAACCGAGTCCCGCCTGCCACCACTGCGACTGCAGTGAGGACACGGCCCAGCACACGCTGGCGGTCTGCCCCGCTTGGGCGGCGCAGCGCCGGGTCCTCACTGCAGTCATCGGAGGGGATCTCTCGCTGCCGGTCGTCATAAGATCGATGGTCGGCAGCGACAGTTGTTTTACCGCGGTCGCAACCTTCTGCGAGGACGTAATCTTGCAGAAGGAGGTGGCGGAGAAGGCCCGGGAGGATGCCATCCAATCGGACCCGATCCGCCGCCGGCGCCCCGGGCGGCGGAGGCGCGCATACCTGCGTCTCATGCCGCCCTGAGAGTGGCCGCGGATGGGCGGGACGGGTTTCCCGTCCGTCCGCAGTAGAGGCCAACCGCGAGGGGGCGACGTCCGCGTGTGACCGGACGTTGCCCAACTAGAGAGTCGAGCGAAGAGTTGGTGCCCGCAACAGTGCGGGCAGGCGCCGGTTGGAGTCCAGAAGGAAATCCCCTCCCTGGACTCCTTCCAATACAAAGGCGCAGAGAGGGTCACACCGTGTGGTTTTAGTCGGTTCGAGTCCGACACACCACCCCGCCGTAACCCCCGACGGGGTGACAGTCCGCGGGGATTTCCACACGTTAAAAAAAAAAAAAAAAAAAAAAGGGCTAACGCTAAGCGTATAATGCGTACTCTAAAATGTCTACTCACAATAGTAGAGATCAAACCAAACAAAACTTCTGTAAGTTCAGCTTGCCTTTAATACCACTAGATCCAGAGTAACAGGCTACTCCCCTGCGGAATTAATGCTTTACAAACGAGCAATGTAGAATATCAAAAGACTATACGTCAGAGGTAGAACGCTTCATCCGAAGTAGAGCAATAGTGAGTCCATTCAGTGCAGGCAATTTCGTCTTTAAGAAGGATAGCGAGTGTAACTAAACTAAACTACAGTAAAAGTTCAAAGGTAAGGTTCTATTATTGTTAAGGTACCAGATCATTATAGAGACGAGCTGAGAGACGTTGGTGGGTCTAACCTAAGCTGTAAGTATGCTCATGAAATTCGAAATCTATAGTCATGACAATCGACATAATATCCTATGAGGAAAGTGATGCAGCATCGACATCTAGTTTACATACTTTAGCCTCTGCCTCCGAACATGACGAGTACTAAAGGTGAGTTGATAACGTTTGTGCACTCTTCTTCTTTCTTCTTCTTCCTCGGCATATTTGCATCCACTGTTGGATATATGCTTCCTACATGGTTTTCCATACGCTTCTGGATGCGGTGTGTCTAGTCTTTCTTTATATCTTCCGACCACCTGGCAGCTGGTCTACCAACACTTCGACTTCCTGTTCAGGGTCGCCAGAATAGTTATATGACTTCATCTATCGTAGTTTCTTCGGAAAACGTGTCCGGCCAATTGTTATTTCAGTTGCGCAATTCATTTGTGTATATTCTGTTCTTTTATCGAGAACCGATCCAGAGAACGTACGTAGAGTATCGATCCAGAGCGTGCGTACGTAACGTAGCGAGCGTACACTGGATGGGTACTCGGTTGGCACGTGTCTGAAAAAGGGGGCTGGTCTGGAAAACGGATCGATGCCTCTGATCAGACTACGCGGTATGTAGCCTTATTGATGGGTAGTTAATAGGCGCGTATCTGAAAAATGGGGCTGGTCTGTAAACCGGATCGATGCACCTGATCAGACTTCGCGATTTATAGTAGGGTTGATGGGTAGTTGGTAGTCGCGTATCTGAAAAATGGAGCTGGTCTGTAAACCGGATCGATGCACCTGATCAGACTACGCGATGAGACTGGTGGAAGAGACGCTGATGGTTGTCCGGTCCGAGGCACCATGTGAGTTGGTGATCGGTCGAAGGGACGCCTGAGGTCAGTTGTCTGCCCAGTGTGTGTGTGTGTGTGATTGGTGGAAGGGGCGCTGACGGGTGGTCAGGTCCGATACACCATGCGAGTTGGTGGATGGTCGAAGGGACGCCTGAGGTCAGGTGGACGCCCAGTGTGTTTAATTTAGATGCGAGGGGTAAAGATCGAGATCTTTTTAAACAGGTGTCATGAATTGGTAGCGAGTCAGTGATGGACGAGCGATTTTTTTTTCTCTCTGATTGACGAGGAGTACGAGACCTGTAGAGGTGAGTGATCGCACAGGGACGTGCGATTGTCAGTATGGCCGTGCCGGCGTATCGATTATTTTAGCTGGCAACACTGTTAAGTGTCTGAAGGTAAGACACTGACGCAACACCGGGCACTGGCGCGTGCGACCGGTGACCGCAGGGATGGGAATCATTGACACTTTAAAATAATAAAAACGCGATTGAATGATTGATTTTAGTCGATTACTTTCATGTCATAAGTCATAGACAAGGATCACGGGTGACAATGGTTTTATCCCTTCCCTAGATGATTATTGTTCGTTCATTCGTTCGTGAGTTCCTTTAAAAATGGAACGTCATCGTTGACGAGCAGAGTTGTCGCGGATCGTCTCGTGTGAGCACCACGTGTTCGGTGGAGTGTCTTATTTAAAATTATTAATCATGGGCTGCTATTCAATGTCCTAACTGTATTTCGTGATCGAGTGCTACAATAAAGTGAATGTACGAGAACAATCTCCTCACCAGCGAAACTCACGTCTACCCTCAATTAGAAATATGAGGCCTACTAACGTTCCCAGTGGATTCAAGATTTAACAAATATAATAAGAATATTCCGATATGACGTAGGATTTATAGAGAAAAACTAACTATGCAAATCAGAAACTATATCTGTCTATCAGTCGCTTTCACAGCTAAACCTAAACCACAGATTGCAATTAAACTTGGTATTTAGATTCTACGATTCTTGATGAAGAACATGGGCTACTCGTTACCTCTAAAACCAATAGACACACGGCTAGAATCACGGATAAATACTTTACTAAGGGCTACCGCACACTAGCTACTTTTAGCATCGGCGATCGGCGATTTGGCGACTGCATCGATGCTGCATCGCGTTTTAGCGACTTACTGCGTTCGATCGCGGTATCGGAAACGCGCGTTTCAGCGACTGCTCAGATGCCAAGTCGCTGCTACCGGCATCCGAAATAGTGCGGAGAGTAACGTTCAGCTGCTGTGTCGCGCTTCTAAAAAGCGACTCGATCGCCGCGTTTGGCGTTTTTAAGTGTGCGGTGTAGAGCGTTCGGTCGCCGTATTTAGCTTCTAAAAAGCGACTAGTTGCCGATCGCCGATGCTAAAGTAGCTAGTCTGCGGTGGCCCTTAAGTAGCTTTAAAATCATCCACATTGAATAAAAAAAAAAACTTGATTTCATTGGTCTTTGAAATATTTAACTAAGTACTGGTAATTCCTATCTATATCTATACAAATAAATAAAATTGGAGTGTCTGTTTGTAATATTGAAATAACCACCTTTTACTAAATGCATATGTATGAATACACGGTACATATGCCAAAAATTTTTTTACAAGTTTTGTCTGTCTGTCTGTCTGTCTGTTTGTTACAGGTAATCTCTGGAACGACTGGACCGATTTCGACCTTACTTTCACTGGCAGACCGCAGGCCTGTGTAGTTAGATAAATGAATGATATAGATAAACAAAATGTTGTGAAGATAGTTTTCTGTACAAACGTTGAAGGGACTTACATTAGGCAAAGACTACTTAAAAAATCAAACAGCCTACGTGAAAGAGTATGTGGCTGGATGGCACTGAATAACCTTGTTACGTCAACTACAAATAAATATAAGAAAGGAGTAACAAGACGTTTTTAATATAGATGTCTAATATCTTTAAAATCTCTAATATCCGTGTGGTGACGGACTAAGAATACAGTGTCACCACCCCTATTCATTCGGGTGTCGTAAAAGGCGACTAAGGGATAAACTACGCAAGACAACATCAATGCAAAGAGAAGGAAAACTTGAAACCAACCCTATACCAAACCGTCTGGCCAGCGTGGTATAGTAGGCCAAAACCTCCGTTCTAAGGAGAGGCCTATGTCCGGCAGTGGACTGTTGAAGGCTGTTGATGATCTTTAAACGAGCAATTCTTGTATGTTTTATTTTTTATGATCTCGAAAAAGGGTTCTAACGATTTCGTTGCAATTTGGCGTTAGGGAGTTTTCGGAGTAATAAATGGTATATTTAGGTGTTTAGGGAATACCACACTAGTTTCAGATCAGAGAAAACTTAACATAGCATTCACGCAAAACCGCATAAGGTATCTGGACCGTCTTTGGCTCAGAGATAGACTTTAATGTGACAACATAGACTAAAGCATCCAAAAATGTAGTGTTGCCGTGGGATGAGCATTGTACAATAACAAGCAAGTATAACACCGAGGGGAGCAACTAGTTATTAACTTAAAGTTACACTTTCCCAGGAAGCTTTGTAAGGAATATCTTGTAACCCGTAAAGATAGTTAGATGCCCCGACCAGATAGATTTCAAAGAAGATAGGAATCAATTTGAAAACGGATACACTGGACAAGACTTACAAGACGCAGGGGACTTTATAGATATACATGATATGGGCACAAAGGATATCCAGACTCGGAACAATTATTTGTGGATTACACAAAGTGTTCTTCCATCTAGAATTTCAACCTACAACAGTAGAAAGTGACGTGGTGACTGCTCAAACCACCAGGTTAATAGTGGAGTCAATTAAGATGTTTAACGGAAAAGTTGGCCGTCATATAAAGATTTGTATTTTTATATAAAGCTGCCAAAATGACTCTGCTCAGCCTGATGGAAAGCATAAGAAGAATCCACGAGTGGTGGCCACCGTCCTCATTGCCAATGTGGACAATGCAACACGGTGACCCACACTATGGCGGCCTGGTCAGATGCTTCTTTCCGCTTAATGTAATCCGGTTGCCATTAAGGATTTCCTATAAAAAAACCCAACAACACTTTTTGGCCCTACAGGGGATTTGAGACCTCTTAATTAGAAGTCGCAAACGCTAACCACTAGATCAACAAGGCAGTTAATATGCCCAGGTTAATCGTTTGTTAACAACTTCGTTCAGCCAAGTAATTCATGGCGAGAACTTCGTCAATGTGTGACTTGTGTGACTGTCAATAGATATCAAGTCTGGAACTTTGTATCAGGGATGCACGCTTGGCCGAATAACATGCTAGAATGTCTAATTGCTTCTTAACTCAATAAAACTCCTAAGCTGATGAAAATGGCTTCAGGATATAAATTGAATTGTATAGTTATACTGGTTGATCTGCGAAATTTCATCTTTCTCTCTTTTCAGTCTCTTCAGTCACTTGACTATATAGGTTATTATTTAAGCATTGCATAAGCGTTATGTTCAATAACCTATCTTTTTGGTTAGACAGTTTCGGAGTTCCTCGTGAGCAACGTGATACGAGAATAACATGCATTATACACACATCAAAATATTTTTTTTCAGTTCAAATACCATATTATGTACCATCTTGTATGTAAATAAAAGCGGCCAAGTTCGAGTCGGACTCGCCCATGAAGGGTTCCGTACCAGCAAGTAACATCATATAAAAATTCTTGAAGTTCGTTGTAACTTTCATCGATGTTTTTATACTAGTGTATTGATTGGATGAAAGGTATATTGCGTCTTACGATTTATGACGTATTAAAAAAAACTACTCACTAGATCTCGTTCAAACCAATTTTCGTTGGTAGTTTACATGGTAATGTACAACATATATTTTTTTTAGTTTTATCACTCTCTTATTTTAGAAGTTAGAGGGGGGGGGGGGGGGACACACATTTTTCCACTTTGGAAGTGTCTCTCGCGCAAACTATTCAGTTTAGAAAAAAATGATATTAGAAACTTCAACATCATTTTTGAAGACCTATCCATAGATACCCCACACGTATAGGTTTGATGAAAAAAAAAATTTTGAGTTTCAGTTCCAAGTATGGGGACCCCCAAAATGTATTGTTTTTTTTCTATTTTTATGTAAAATTCTTAATGCGGTTCACAGAATACATCGACTGACCAAATTTCAACAGTATAGCTCTTATAGTTTCGGAAATAATTGGCTGTGACATACGGACGGACAGACAGACAGACAGACAGACAGACAGACAGACAGACAGACTTGACGAATCTATAAGGGTTCCGTTTTTTGCCATTTGGCTACGGAACCCTAAAAAATAAGTCTATCTTCCATGATCATTGATATGTCTCCCACTTATAGGATGCTGCGTTAAGAAATTAATAAGTAATCTGTCTTCGAGTCCATGGTTTTTGACACGCTTTATATTAGCTTCACCTGTATGTTTGTGTGTATGTTTGTGTGTATGTTTGTTTGTATGTTTATTAGAATGTTTGTAACCGACACCTTTGGGCGCGATTTTGACCCACTTTAAACGGACAGATCAAATCAAATAACATAAACATCTAAAGATGATTATTTTAATTTTTCATTTCTTTTTCTATGTATTTTTAAATAAAGATAAAAAACAGTTAAATTATGCAGTAGCTTTATCTTATAAGATTATTTATACCACAACTCATGGTTATTCACTTAGCGACAATAACTTGCTTGTTCAATTAACATAAAACCTTAATAAATATCGAATAAACAACGAATAATATTGGAATTAATTATATTAATTATATCTTCTAAATCGAATAACATAAACAGTATCGATTATATTTTTGACGAAATTAGTACATAATGGCAACACTGCATAATGCATATTTTATCCACAAAACAATGAATGACAGATTTCCTTAATTTCATTTTTATCGCGATTAATTATCATAAAACAAAATAAAAAAAATTAACAGAACCATATTGTTGGGCGTTTCTTGGCCTAAAATGGGCTTGCCCCTTTATATTTTAATTCTAATAATATTTAAAAACTTTTGTAATTAAATCTTTCCAGTATCGTCTTTTGATTGAGTTTGTTGAAATGTTTAACGAAAACAAACTTACTTTTACTTAAAATCCTCTGTATAATAACATTGCTTGTAAACACAGAAAAAGGTTTTAATTTAGATAGCCAAATGGTAAAAAAAAAACTTCTATGTTAGATTTTATATTCATTTGGGAGGGTTACATTTTTATCTGTACTAATTCATTCATCTTCCTAGCCTCATTCCCAATATTATTTATGGTCGGCTACTAGTTCAACCGGTTTTACCTGAATATCAGTTTTTCCACGGAGCGACTGGCATCGGACCTTCGCAACCCTAAGGGAGAACTGAAATTCGAAGGTTGAACTAGTTGTCAGTAAATTTGAGGGCACTGACTTCCCAATAACGATTGCGACAGATGTTCATGACAACCGGGACCGACGGCTTACGTGCTCTTCTGGGCACGGGCGTGGATCACCGCCAAACTTCCAAACTCCGGGCTATATTAGGAATTTCCTAAGAAAAAAACAAAATCACTGGCCCGGGATTTGAACCCGAGACCTCTTTATTAGCAGTTGCATACGCTATACACTAGACCAACGAAAATTCTATATACGGTACGGATAAAACAGAATATGGTACTACTCATTATCTTATAGCCGTGGTGAAGTAGATGACACTTTCAAAAAGTTATTAATAAACATTAATTTTAGCCGTTAACAATCAAAACAATTATCAAGTAAAATGCTTATAACATTCTGCTAAAAGACATAGGTCTTTTGTTACAAAGGGCACGTCGGGGCCAGACGGTACAGAGTATGTATCAAGTTTAACGTCTTTTGAAAGGGAAAGGAATTTATTTTAAAGCGATTTAGTATTGTGCAGGATGCTCCCTAAGTGACCTCTTACGAAAGCCATGCAAGTTAACTTGGGTGGTGACTTTATAAGAAGATTATATTTGGACGGACCACCGAACGGACCGGCGATATTCTTGGACTAAGTAATAAATAAATATTATGAACGTGTACCATACATCGCCATCTAACTTCAAGTTAAGCAGAATTTGTACTATGAATGCTAGTTCGACTAATATACTACTTATGATTATTTATGGTAAATACATATAAATACATTAAAAACACACAAACTCTGAAACAAATATGAACCAGGACAACTATAAAAATTGAAACTTAAAAAAAATACATGTAACTACACACTCAGAACAAAAACTTTTAAGCTATGGAATAGCTTTTATCGTGGGCTTTGAGCGTGGCGAACTTATCAAGAAATTCCGTAACGAAAATACCTAATATCATAAATAAGGATAGAGATGTGGCGGCTCCGTGCTCTACAGGCAGATTAACGCATGCGTGCTGCCGCCACCGGCTGTTATCCGTTGCTTTGACAACACAGTCATTCTAGATTCTTCTTCTTTTTTTTACTATAGTTTTTATTTCATAGATATGCTCATTGCTCATATTACTATTATGTTCTCTGTTTAGTTGTCATTGTCTTTCGATTAATAGAATGATTATACTGTTTGGCAATAATATTGTTAGAATGTATGTTGGTAAAAAGACAGTATATATTGTTTTGTAAACTTGAATTAATATCAAAGTAAAAAATACTACTTAAATAAAAAAAATATAAATAATTATAATTGATAAGAATGCTATGCAATAGCTTTACCGCGGCAGTGCCCGAGTGCCACACGACTTTTTTGGGTCACACAATGTGTTAAACAATATGTATTAGAACAGTAGAAAACGACGAGATGACCACCTTGCCATACGTACAGTCATGAAATACTTCACACTAAGAAAGACGTTTCACATTTCTTTGTTATGAATGATACAAGGGTTTCTATAAATTTGTTGGATAGAAATTGTCAGCCAAATAAAAGAAATAAAAATGCTTTTCGAACTATGATTTGCGTGTAGCTTTCGGAAGGTGGGAAAGAATTTTCATTCTCCTTAGCTTTCAAGTTCTTTGCGTCCCTTTCCAAGGAAATAACGCACACGGATAAATGCCATACTGAGAAAACTTTATTATTCTTAATTATTTTTATTTCCCGTATGTTTGTTCATGTTAATGATCATTTTGATGAACTGCCTCGTTGGTCTTTTGGTTAGCTTATGCGACTGCTCATTAAGAGGAGACCTTTAAGGGTTCAAATCCCGGTTGGGCCAAAAAGTGTTTTTTCTTAGGAAATTCGAAATAGCAGCCCGGAGTGTGGAAGTTTGGCGGTGATTCTCGCCCGTGCCTCGGTTGTCATGAACATCTATGGCAATCGTTATTGGGCAGTCAGTGCCCTCAAATTTACTGACAACTTTTTTTTTTTTTTTTTTTTACGTGTGGAAATCCCCGCGGACCGTCACCCCGTCGGGGGTTACGGCGGGGTGGTGTGTCGGACTCGAACCGACTAAAACCACACGGTGTGACCCTCTCTGCGCCTTTGTATTGGAAGGAGTCCAGGGAGGGGATTTCCTTCTGGACTCCAACCGGCGCCTGCCCGCACTGTTGCGGGCACCACCTCAGCTCTCGACTCTCTATTGGGCAACGTCCGGTCACACGCGGACGCCGCCCCCTCGCGGTTGGCCTCTACTGCGGACGGACGGGGAACCCGTCCCGCCCATCCGCGGCCACTCTCAGGGCGGCATGAGACGCAGGTATGCGCGCCTCCGCCGCCCGGGGCGCCGGCGGCGGATCGGGTCCGATTGGATGGAATCCTCCCGGGCCTTCTCCGCCACCTCCTTCTGCAAGATTACATCCTCGCAGAAGGTTGCGACCGCGGTAAAACAACTGTCGCTGCCGGCCATCGATCTTATGACGGCCGGCAGCGAGAGATCCCCTCCGATGGCTGCAGTGAGGACCCGGCGCTGCGCCGCCCAAGCGGGGCAGACCGCCAGCGTGTGCTGGGCCGTGTCCTCACTGCAGTCGCAGTGGTGGCAGGCGGGACTCGGTTCCCTCCTAGCGACCGAGTGCAGGTACTTTCCGAAGCAACCGTGCCCGGAAAGTACCTGCGTCAGCCGGAAGGAAAGGGTCCCGTGCTGCCGCCCTGCCCACTCCTCGAGGACCGGCTGAAGAGCCTCCACGGCGGCGAAGCCAGCGCGTGGGGTCTCCAGCCGGAGCGACCATCTCAGCATGGTGGCTCGGCGAGCGGCTTCGCGCCACTCGCGCACGTCCTCGGGCGGAGGGCGAAATCCGCTCTCCGCCCGGAAGTCAGCCACTCGCCGATAAACTTCGGCGAGCACCTCCGCCTCCAAATCCCACGGGGGTGTTCCGGCCAAGGCACACGCCGCCTCTGTGGACACCGTGCGGTATCCACGTATGGCTCTGACCGCCAGTATCCGCTGGGGGCGCCAGAGGCGCGCCCTGTTCTGGGCGGACAGAGCCGCCGCCCACACCGGTGCACCGTAAAGTGCCATCGACCGGACAACCCCCGTGTACAGCTGCCTAGTAGAGACACTGGCCCCGCCCAAATTGGGCAGAAGTCGCCCTAGGGCGGAGGCAGTGCCCACCAGCTTAGGACCAAGCTGTCGGAAGTGCTCGTCGAAGAGCCACCTACCGTCGAGGACCAGACCCAGGTACCTCATCTGGGCCCGGACCGGTACGAGGACCGAGTTGACCTCGATCGAGGCGCCGCGACGGGGCCCATGAAATAATAGGGCCTCCGTCTTGTCCAGGGCCACCCGCAGACCCAGCGCCTCGATGCGCCCGACCACCCGGGAGACTCCTGTGGTGGCCAGGCGCGCCGCCTCCTCAAAGTTTGCCCCCCGGGCCGTGACCAGGGTGTCGTCTGCGTAACAGATTACACCCAGCCCGGGGGGGAGACGCCCTCGTAGGGCCCAGTCGTATCCCATGTTCCACAGGAGTGGTCCTAGGACAGACCCCTGTGGAACACCGCACGACATGGCCCTGCGTCTCAAGGCGCCACCTCGGTCCTCGTACTCGACGGTACGCTCCTCTAAGTAGTCTGCCACCAGCCGCCTCAGGTACCCTGGCACTCCGTGGTATTGGAGTGCGGCCCTGATGCAGCCGAATGGCAGACTATTGAAGGCGTTGGCGATGTCCAATGACACCGCCAACAGCACTCCACCGCCTCTCACCGCCTCTTCGGTCACGGCCCTCAGGCGCAGGATCGCGTCGACCGTCGAACGCCCTTCTCGGAAGCCGAATTGGGCGTCCGACAGGTCGGGCCCCACCTCGCTGAGGTGCCGGACGATGCGGACAGAGAGAACCCTCTCGAACAACTTGCCCGCCTCGTCCAGCAACACGATGGGCCTGTAGGCCGCGACCGAATCGGCAGGCCGTCCATGCTTTTGTATCAGGACCAGCTTCCCGCACTTCCAACGCTCAGGGAAGCGTCCGGACCCCAAGCTAGCGTCCAACACTCCCCTGAGGTGGTCCGACATGTAGTCGAGGGCTCGGGCCATCACTCGGGCTGGAACCCCGTCCGGCCCGTGGGCGGTGTTCTTGGACCGGATCCGTAGAACAGCCGCCCCTACCTCCGATTCCCTGACAGGCGGAACATCACCCACGCTGCCCCGACGACGACCACGACGGGCCATCGATGGGGGTGTGTGTTCCGCCTGCTGCGGGAATAGGCCCTCGACCACTTCCTGCAGGAAGCTGGGCTGGAGAGTCTCCGTAAGGGGGGGGCCCTGTGTGCGGAGCTTTTGACGCACCGCACGGTAAGGGCGACCCCAGGGGTCACGCTCGAGACTCTCCAGCATCTCCTCTCTAGACGCGTCTTTGGCGCGGCAGATGGCCAGCCTCAGAGTTTCCCGAGCTGCTCGGTACTCCTCGTGAAGCCGGTCCACCTCCTCACCGCCTCCGCGGTGACGTCGCCGACTCCGGGTGTGGGACCTCCGGGCACGTACGCAAGCCGCACGGAGGTCCGCCAACTCCTGGGACCACCAGTAGACCTCCTTCCGAGGAGGCCGACGGCCACGAACGCGGGGCATGGCCGCATCACAGATGAGCGTTAACGCATCGGCGAAGCGACCAGCCCCCACGTCGACCTCCTCGGTCGGGGCCTGCGGAGACAGCCAAGAGCAAACAATGGCCGCCTCCTCTAGTAGGTCCCTGTCCAGCTTGGCGACAGCCCACCGCGGAAAACGGGAAGGACGCCGCGCCGAAATTTACTGACAACTAGTTCAACCTTGGAATTTCAGTTCTCAATTAAGTACCTTAAATACATTGTGTATTTAATATAGATTAATATAGCCCTTTACCACTGTAAAGGGCCATATTAATCTATATTAATTATGTCTAATTAATCTGTATCGTTTTAAATTACACACTGTGTAATTTAAAACGATACAGATTTAAAAAGCAGGAACAAAGCGATTGTGGCGTTACCGCCGGCCGGGGCCCGTTAGTTGACGCTGCTGTCGATTTGTCACTATCAGTTAATAACTAAACACAATACTTTATCATGAAATATTATTCTAAGGCGGTACGAAGTTCGGGGGGTCAGCTAATATATTATACATAAATGAAATGTTGTTCGTTAGTCTCGCTAAAGACTTTTAAATACCTGCGTGTTTGTGGAACTAGCCCTGTGACACCTGGGCAGATATCAGGTGAGAAAGGTAACTAAAAATAAGAGTTATCTAACTTAAATTAGTATGGCTGATCTTTATATATATTTCGTAGAATATTATTCTAAACTAGTTTCATAAAGTATCACACACTTTTCATGGACCAGAGCTTGTGTCAGACGCTTTAAAGATCGACAAAAAATTAATGAACTTTACCTATTTTTACATGTCTGATTTTTTTTTACTTATTTTTACACGTTTTTAGGGTTCCATAGCCAAATGGCAAAAAACGGAACCCTTATAGATTCGTCATGTCTGTCTGTCTGTCTGTCTGTCCGTCCGTATGTGACAGCCACTTTTCTCGGAAACCATAAGAGCTATACTTTTGAAACTTGGTAAGTGGATGTAATCTGTGAACCGCATTAAGATTTTTACATAAAAATAGAAAAAAAAACAATACATTTTGGGGGTCCCCATACTTGGAACTGAAACTCAAAAAAATTTTTTTCATCGAACCCATACGTGTGGATAGGTATTCAAAAATGATGTTGAGGTTTCTTATATCATTTTTTTCTAAACTGAATAGTTTGCGCGGTTAGATTTAGATTTTTGATTGCGATGATTAGGAGATATTTGCTGTAATTAATCATAGTGATATTTTTGTGGTAGTGGTAATATTTTGTTTATATCTTTTTCTAACTGGTATCTTTTTTACAATAAAATAAAGATATTTCCTTATAAAACAAAATGGATCCTCATATATTCACCTATCACAAATACATGCAATAAATGAATTCACTTTAATATTAATATTAATTAACAACTTAATATTGAAGCCCATGTTATTGAAACAAGAATGCGAAAATCTTAGATTGAAATTAGTAAGTATTTTCATTACATTCAATTTTTTTACTCTGAGACGCATGCGCATAGTGCTCTCGCGATCGCACTCTCGACTGAATAATTTTTGTGTTTAAGGGATGTTTGGTCACTCGAATTTGTCTGACTGATGAAATATAACTTTGTAATAGTTACTTTAATAACATATTAAAAAATCAGACATGTAAAAATAAGTAAAGTTCATTAATTAATGTCTGACACTTTATGAAACTAGTTTAGAATAATATTCTACGAAATATATATAAAGATCAGCCATACTAATTTAAGTTAGATAACTCTTATTTTTAGTTACCTTTCTCACCTGATATCTGCCCAGGTGTCACAGATCTAGTTCCACAAACACGCAGGTATTTAAAAGTACACTAGACGCTACTGAGTAGTTAAGGTTTCATCCATGTGAAAATAAGTTATGTCTGATCGCTCTGGGCTCTTGGACCAATAGGTACCTATTTAACTATTGGCGACGTGTTTCAAAGAATTATAATTTCTCTAATATTATAAATAGCGGCACCGAATAGACCAGTCGGTCTTCAATGTTCCTACTGGACACTTGCGTGGTGCACTATAATTTTTGCGCTTTGTGTTGTAATTTCTGTTTATTCTTTTTAGTAGGTGTAGTTATTGATCACTGTAGTTTGTACAGTTGTTATAAGTAGCTAGGTAGCTCGATAAGTCTATCAATTTAGTCCTACTACCACTATATTCACTGCGTATAATTAAGATTGTAAGTTCTTAAATAATACACGCGGATTTAGATTAACACTTATTTAATTACAGAAGGAAATACATACACAAGGCGCGGCACAGAAAGCAAAGTAAAATACAGTTCAAGCAAAGATTAGAAAATAGAATTACAAATATTAAGCACTTAAATGTAAGCGTAAGCGCGGAGTAAAAGTGTTTAGTCAAGCAACGTGGATTCGCGGCGAGAGCGTACGGCTGACTGATTCTAGGTGGCGGCGCGGGCGCATAGTAACACCCCTCGTCGACCGCCGAGTACGCGCGGCGTAAGTTGGCGTTATGTAATGGTAGCTGGATGCTACATCACTCCCCCTCGGAGACCGGTTCACGGTCGATAGTGATCTGGAAATCTTACTACTCTTCCACTCTTAGTCTTTTTCACAGGTGGTGCAGCGTCGACTAGTGGACTAGTTTCGGACGGAGGACTACTGTCTACCAGGTAAGCAGGTTTTAGTCTATCTATGGTGACTGTGATACCTTTTCCTTTAACGTCGATTTTAAACGTCTTAGCTGTTCTTTCCAGGACTCTGTGAGGGCCGGAGTAAGGTGATTCCATGGACATCTTGGCTGGACCAGTGCGAAGAAACACGTAGTCTGAGGTGAAGATGTCGGCAGGTAAATAAAATGTCTTCTTACCATGCCAAGATGCTGAAGTCGGAGACAGATTGGCGATGTGGTTGCGGAGACGACAAGTGAAGCTGGCGACATCAGTTTCAGTGTTGTGACTCGGCGAAAAGAATTGACCAGGTAGTCTCAGGGGCTCTCCGTAGACCATTTCTGCAGCAGACGTTTTCAGGTCTTCTTTCCACGCACTCCTAATGCCAAGGAGCACAAGCGGAAGAACTTCTGACCACTGGGTGTTGTTGTGGCATTTGATGGACGCCTTCAGCTGTCGGTGCAGTCGTTCAACCATTCCATTACAGGCAGGGTGGTAGGCTGTAGTGGGGCGATGCGTGGCACCGACGAGGCTGCAGATGTTCTTGAACAGCTGGGACTCAAACTGTCGGCCTCGGTCTGTAGTTATGGTGTGAGGGCAGCCAAAACGCGCGACCCAGCCGGATATGAAGGCTTTGGCGCAAGCTTCGGCGGTGATGTCGACCAACGGGAACGCCTCAGGCCATCGGGTGAATCTGTCGATGACGGTTAGGCAGTACCTGTAATCACAAGAATAAGGTAATGGCCCTACTATATCCATGTGGATATGGGAAAATCGGTCTGAGGGCAAAGGAAATGATGACATAGGAGAGATAGTGTGACGGGTAATTTTGTTTTTTTGGCAATCAGTGCATGTCTGTGACCACTTTCTACAGTCACGTCTAACTCCAGGCCATACGTATCGTTCTGACACGAGTCTAGCTGTAGCTGATGGTCCTGGGTGGCTTAGATTGTGTAAGCTTTCATATATCTGACGACGAAATGCAGGTGTAATATAAGGCCTTGGGTAAGGTGTAGACACGTCGCAATATAGTGTGGCGTCAGGTGTCGAAATCTTTTTTAAATTCAATGATGTAGACGTACCCATCTTAAGCAGGTTATTTAACTCTGGGTCAGTTTGCTGTTCCTTCTCCAATGCTTTGTAGTCGATGTAACTTGCAATGCTCTCAACTCGGGAAAATGCGTCCGCTACGACGTTGTCTTTTCCAGACACATGACGAATGTCAGTACAAAATTGACCTATATAATTGAGGTAACGGTGCTGGCGTGGAGAACAACTATCACGGTTTGTATTGAAAGCGAACGTGATCGGTTTATGGTCGGTGAACACTATAAAGGTTCTAGCCTTAACCATGTACCTAAAATATTTAATTCCTTCATATATTGCCAAGAGTTCTTTATCGTAGGGGCTATACTTAGTCTGGGCAGATGTCAGTTTGCGCGAGAAAAATCCTAGCGGCTCCCAAGAATTACAGACTCTTTGTTGCAGTACAGCACCAATAGCGATATCCGAGGCATCGGTAAATAGGGCTAGTTCTGCATTTGGATCTGGGTGTGAGATGAGAGTCGCGTTCGCTAAACTAGTTTTGCAATCATCAAATGATTTTAACAGCTCTTCAGTAAAAGGTATAGGCGTAGATCCTTTGACATTCTTACCTGCGAGCATTGCGTTGAGAGGTCCTTGTATTTCAGCAGCTTTCGGAATGAACTTCCTGTAGAAGTTTAATATGCCGAGAAATCTGCGAAGCTGTTTGGCCGTCTTAGGTACTGGGTAAGCTTGAATGGCTTGAACTTTTTCATGCAAAGGGCTTATTCCAGCAGAAGAAACTTTGTAGCCAAGGAATGTAACCTCTTCTACACCTAGAATACATTTAGAAGTGTTTATAAGTAAACCATACTTTTTTAGGCGTTCGAATAAAATCTCCAGATGCTGCAGGTGTTCAGTTTCGGATTTGGAGAAGACCAAAATATCGTCCAAGAATCCGTATGTAAATTCTAGACCTTGAAGAACTTCATCTAAGAACCTTTGAAAGGTTTGTGCTGCATTTCTAAGACCAAAGGTCATGAAGGGAAACTCGAAGAGACCAAACGGCGTGGTTATAGCCGTCTTCGGTATATCCTCGTCTGCCACTGGTACTTGGTGAAAAGCTTTCACCAGATCTATTTTGCTGAAAATCCTGGCCCCTGAAAGTTGGTAAGCAAAATCATGTATGTGTCTCACCGGGTACCGATCTGGTATTGTTCTCGAGTTGAGTGCTCTGTAGTCTCCACAGGGTCTCCAGCTGTCGTCCTTCTTAGGAACCATGTGCAGGGGTGAAGACCATGGGCTTTCAGAGCGGCGAGCAGTTCCAACCTTCAACATGTCTTCGAATTCATTTTTGGCAATCTTCTGACGATCAGGTGCCAAACGACGAGGGCGAGAAGACACGGGCGGTCCAGGCGTAGTCCTTATATGATGCTTGGTGTTGTGCTTTATAGTTCTGCAGGATCCAGCAGGTCTTGTAATTTCTGGAAACTGATCAAGCAATTTATGGTATTGTGAGTCACCCGAGAACACTTTTAGTGAAACCAACTCATGGGCTAGGCTGTGTAATGATGGCGCTTCTACTGATAAACTTGTAACAGAATCTAACAAGCGGTGGTTACGGCAGTCGACTAATAAGTTGTAAAAACTTATGAAGTCAACACCGATTATAGGCTTTGATACATCTGCCACGATGAATCTCCAGGTGAAACTTCTGCGAAGACCTAGATTGAGGTTTAGTTCGACTGTTCCATATGTTGAGATTGTAGACCCATTTGCAGCGAAAAGTTCATACTTAGACTTTTGAGGTCTGTCTTTAAGCAATTTCCGAGGGTAGGCGCAAACATCTGAACCAGTATCAATAAGAAATTGAACCTTACTATACTTATCTGTAATAAATAGGCGGCCCTGACAAGTGGAGCAGTCTCCTACAGCCATTGTTGATTGCTCCTGTCTGTAATCACAGGGCTTAATACAAAGTTTTGCTTTTAAACCAAATTTTGTATGGTACCAACATGTTGGGTACTTACTATAACTAAATTGTGAACGACTCGAACTTCGTTTTTTCTTGTCACGTATTGAAGGTCGTGATTGAATATCATGTCGAGACAAACGTTCAACACATTTAGTTAATTCGACAATTTGTCGAGCCATATCCTCCTTTGTGATCGGCGATGACTTTGAAGTCATCGATACAATCTGTTGGGGAGAAGCGATATCATGCAATCGGTCCGCTAAGTCTGCTAATGATTGTAAGTCGAGGGTAGGTTGTGATGCTAGGACCGCTTCGATGTTATTAGGTAGTCTACTAGACCAGATTGTTTTCAAAAAATCATCAGAAACATCCTTACCAGCTAAATAATGCAGGTGCCGTAGGAACTGTGAAGGCTTACGGTCTCCCAACTCCTCGTGAAGCAGTAATTGTTTGACTTTGTTTTCTTTACTCCTAGATAATCTTTTAATTAACTCACTCTTTAGTTTCTCATATTTATCCGTGGTTGGTGGCGATGTTATAATATCTTCCACTTCAGAAGCAATTTGGTGGTCGAGTTGTGATACAACGTAGTAAAATTTTGTGACGTCAGAGGTGATGTTTGAAAGTATGAAGTTACCTTCTACCTGTGCGAACCACAATGCAGGTTTACTGGGCCAGAACGGAGGCATGCGAACAGCAATACTAGATATTTCAGTTGGCAGCGGCGTCACTGGCTCCTGGACTACATAATCACTCTTCAAACCGTTCGGCATTTTTTCGAATCCGTGCGCGTACGTAGGTATATTCGTAAAAACGTGTTTTAGGCGGGGTCACCACTGTAGTTGTTTATCACTGTAGTTTGTACAGTTGTTATAAGTAGCTAGGTAGCTCGATAAGTCTATCAATTTAGTCCTACTACCACTATATTCACTGCGTATAATTAAGATTGTAAGTTCTTAAATAATACACGCGGATTTAGATTAACACTTATTTAATTACAGAAGGAAATACATACACAAGGCGCGGCACAGAAAGCAAAGTAAAATACAGTTCAAGCAAAGATTAGAAAATAGAATTACAAATATTAAGCACTTAAATGTAAGCGTAAGCGCGGAGTAAAAGTGTTTAGTCAAGCAACGTGGATTCGCGGCGAGAGCGTACGGCTGACTGATTCTAGGTGGCGGCGCGGGCGCATAGTAACACCCCTCGTCGACCGCCGAGTACGCGCGGCGTAAGTTGGCGTTATGTAATGGTAGCTGGATGCTACATAGGCATAAGTAAATTAAGTAGTGATTTCGTTTTTATCCTCTTTTTATCTAATTTTAGTGTTATGGGATTTTAAAAATAGGTGCTTTTATTATAACAAAGATAGTGGTTATTTATAATGTTTAGTGCGAGGGAATACGGACAAATGATTAAGTATGTGCTATAGTGTAGCCCGCGAAAAGCATCACTCACGGACTTTTCCTATTTACCGGTTTAAATCCTTGGTTAGGAACACGACCTACGGCGAAGTTAATTAGAGGTCAAGGAACCCCTATATCGAATAAAACGGTGAATAAGATTAGAAAAAAAAAACACAAAGTCCAGGCAGTAGGCACTACTTCTGGCAGACAAGATCAGCTGTGCTATGACCGAGGACAATTAAGTAAGTAAAATACAGTCACTGGGTAGGTATTTACGTTAGTTTACCGACGCCGCCGTAGGTAGTTAAATTAAATAGTTATGAAAGGCATTCACCTAGCTACTGTGTGCGCAATACATTGGTGGCTTCTGAAATGAACAAAAATCTTGTCACATTGTTTTTTCCGGGTACAATTGTTTTTAAGGACAACTGTTTGTTTTCTTTAATAAGTTTTGGGGTGCTGATGCTGCACCTTTCGTTTTCGGAAGTTGTCTGGTTACACCCTGTATATAAAAATTAATTGCTGTTCGTTAGTCTCGCTAAAAGTCGAGAACGGCTGGACCGATTTGGCTAATTTTGGTCTTGAATTATTCGTGGAAGTCCAGAGAAGGTTTAAAAGGTAAATATATAACATTTTTTTTTATTAATTAAAGATTCATTTTGTGTGTTTTAAATTTATTTTATACAAAAGTTTAAGCCTTCTATTTATCGATTCAGGCTGTACGAAGTCTGCCGGATCAGCTAGTGATATATAAATAAGTAATTCATACTTGAATATTATAAATTGTAAAGTAACACTATTTGTTTATTACGCTTTCCCGGCTAAACCGCTGACTCAGTTTGTGACCACTGACTCAATGAAATTTAGCATGGAGATGATTTGGTTCTTGAGGAAGTATACTTTTTATTACGATAACCAAAAAACTAGTCAATCGATACCAAAATATAGCAATACATATTTAAATCCTAATATTATAAGAAGTAGGTGCCTAACTACCCTGCTCTCGATTTTACAAAATTTAAGGATTATTTTTATACTAACAACATGAAAAAAGTATTACTAATTAATTAACAAAAGAATTGTAAAAAAGCAAAGGTTTTCGCCCCAAGCAAATCTTTCCATTAGTTATCCATTAGCTGTTTGTTTTCTTAATGTAAACTTTATTTTTAAATCTAATTACTTTTGTTACAAATCTTTTAAACAAATGTGTCTCTCGAAAATAAAAAATAAAATAAAAATTTCGTCTAAATTTGTTCTATATTTTGTCTTGAAGATTATATGTCTATATTTTAGTAACAATAGTAACTAAGATAGCAAAGCAAACTGACGTTAGAGAAAGGAAAAAAAGAGTCAAGTTGATTTCGGCACCGACAGTCCGTCTCGATCGGTACGAAATTTAAACAAATTAGACCCAAACTGATTTGCAATTTCTTCCCAAGAAATTCAGATTTATGTGACGCTCAATTTCGAAACGTGAAAACTTCTGTGTAAGTATTATAAATATATTATTTACCATATAATACCTAGGTACTTAAAAATACAATTGAAATAACATGCAAAACATAAAGAAAAAAGTATAAACTTCAAACAATATTGCGTTATTATTGTAACGTCTGAGTAAAATGTATTTTACTTTCACTTTTTTTTCATACGGCGACGATGCTGCAGGATATGTACAACTTCGGCGTGATTCCGACTTGTGTACCATTAAATGCAAGGTGCGTCCAGAACACATAGTTCGTTCAAAATCGTACGCAGCGACTATGATAGATGAAAAAGAAGGTAAAGTCGTAAGCGTCCAACGCCATGATTGTGCTGCATCTATTCGCTGTTGAAACATTCAGTAGCTTTCCTGATATGGGCACAGAAGAAGCGAAGAACCATCGTGTACAGAGATTTAGTGTTACTGGTGTGGTAACCGTGTCAATCTGTTTAGTCTGTACATGAAAATGAGTTGGAATTAGAATCTAGTGTTGATCACTTGTTTCCCTGTCCTACACGAACACTTAGGCCCCACTAGTGAAATAACTTATAAAAAATCTATTAAAGATGGAAAGGTTCCACTAAAATACAATAGCTCAATTACAAGTCGCAATGTTTAATATTCAACAACAAAGGAGCCGACAGGTTACCTTGTAGAAAATGACAATCGTCATTTTGCAAAGAATGGATATGAAATTATAAGAACTTGAACAGTATTTCTACAGAGTAAACAGCGCGCATGTAGCCTTAGATAGTTTAAATCGCTATGTGCCGTGTAATTGGAAGCATTGCTCACAATACAATTTCAAATTGAATTTTGAAAAAACATTTAGAAAGCACCATTGTACTGTATAATTTGATAAATTCATATCAATAGACTCCGTGCCATGTTAGTTTAAAATGCTCTTGTTTTTTTTAAATTTACCCTACCAACGTGACTCTACTCTGCCTGATGGAAAGCATGAGTAGAATCCAGGAGTAGGGGTCAGCATCCTCATTGTGAGGGCAGGCAATGCAGCACAGAGACCCAAACCATGGCGGCTTGGTCAGATAATTCAGCATCATTTATCCGGCGTCCTGAGGCCGGGTGAATGATGCAGCAAGAATACTGTCATTATTAGGATGTTGTTCTGTATGACGGTAGTTCTGCCTCGGTCGAACTGGCCCATTTGTGTTGAAATCAGCGTGGCTCTACTGCCTACAGAAAAATAATTCAATTTGTACACAGAAACTTAATTCATTAGATAGTTCATATTTAAATAATTTTAACAAAAAGGAACCGACTTTAATGAAAAACTATTCCGATTGCCTACCAAAGTGACTCTACACTGCCTGATGTGCCTATGATTGAGGAGTTCCCTCGATTTCCTTGGGATCCCATCATCAGATCCCGATATGGTGCCGATGGGACCACCTGTAAGCTACGCCCATTCCAATGCAAAAAGAATTTTTGAAATCGGTTCATAAACGACGAAATTATCGCTGAACATACATAAAAAAAAAAAAAGATTCCGACGAATTCAGAACCTCCTCCTTTTTTTTGAAGTCGGTTAATTAAAACACGATATTGTCAACAAATTAAAAAATGCAGCACTAATGAAGAGTAAACGTTTCAAACTTATACATATTATAAAGAACATGCGCTTTGTTGGCACCCGATTTCATTAGACGAATCATACGGATGACGTAGTTAGACGTATGCCCAGAGGTCATTTTAACATAACCTAGGGTTGTTTGAGACCGAGGAAGGGGATAACGGCGACGTAGAGAACAAGTATTTATTTAGCAGACTGTTTATTGTACCTCATCCTCTAAAAGCTCATGTTTAGTTTGAGGTGGTTCCATACCACCGTCCAAGTTTGTTATGGAGCCATTAGCTATATATTTGTTATGTACAAATAGCAAATTAACTTTACAACACTTTGATCGCTACTCGTATCATCATTACCCTTTTTCGGTGATATTATTATACTTTTTAGGGTATCTTTGATTTCTATCATCTTTTAGAACTTTTGTAGAATTGAGTAGAAAAAATTATTTTCTGATTCAGATGGTACAAGCGAGATCTTTACATTTATAGCTCATGTGTAGTGCTGATTACAGTCGTTTACAATATCCTATGACTATGACTGCCTTGTTGATCTAGTGGTTAGCGTATGCGACAAGAGGTCTCGGGTTCGATTCATCCATAAATATTTGTTTCGGAGTCTGAGTGTTTTCTATGTATAATATGTATGTATTTACAAAAAAAAAATATGTTCATGTAATTTTATCAGTTGTTTAGTACCCATAATATAAGCTCTACTTAGTTTGGGACTAGATGACGTTATGTGTAAGATGTCTGGAATATTTATTTATTTATTTGACCTTTAAATTACAAGATAATAAGAGTCTACATGATTTTTATCAATAATGATATGATTGATTAAATCCTACCCTCAGATTAAAAGAGTATAAATTTACCTTATAAATAGTGTTTCTTTTTTTCAACTAAAACGTGTTCTGCATATCGAAGAAAGTATTGAAACCATATTTTTTTAAATACAAATATTTGGAGATCTCCAGTTTTAAGAAAGTACACAATAAGTAAGTACCACACCCTAAGTAGCGGCATCACAGATGAACATAGAAATTAGAACATTGTAAGGGCAAGTTAAATCAGAATAAAATTATCAGGCCACGCATATAATAGGGTTCCGTGATCACCTCTAAAGGTTGGTACAGTTAAAATAGATAATTGTTATACTTAATATTTCTTTGCTTTTGTACGAAGTCTTTCAAGTAAAATAAAAAATCATCCCCACTTTACGTGTAGGGAAGGTACGACAAATAAAATTTTATTGAAGCACTTTGTGCACGTAATTACAACACATGTTCAAACCAAGTTTCATTTTTCTAGCACCAACCGTTTAGGCGCTAGGTTGAGGACAGACGGGCGGGCATGACGAATCTATATAGCTCCCGAGTCATGAACTACGGAATTCTGAAAACGATAATTAAATTATACCACACAAAATACAGGATCTCCTCAGATAGAAAAATATTTAAAAGAGTTTCTTAGTGATAACGTACACGCTTATTATTTAAATTTTAAAATGAAAATAAAAAGTGCACTATGACAAAGAAGCTTCATGTTTGTTTATTTTTTATAAATTACAGCGGATTATTGTTTAATTATGAGTTGAATTAATTTTCAAATCCATCCTTTCACGTCCATTCAAACCTATACGCAATATCGATTGAATCGCATTATACAAACGTATTCATGTTAGTAGGAAACTCTAGATGTTGGTATCAGCATCTAAATCTATAAGAAGTAAGTATAAAACTTTGTTTATTTTCTCTTTTAAATCGCAAAATTCATATCTAACTTTTCTAGTACTACCTATACAAGTCCCTAATTAATTAATATACCAATGTTCAATATCTATAATTACACTTTGGTACATTTACTAATTTCGAGTAGCAGTAGTAATTACGTCGGCATTCTGAAACGAACCAGTACAGTCAAAGAGACCAAAGATCTGATGCCTCAGAGTATACTAAGTTATTAATATCAGGACACTATTCAAAAGGATCTAAAGTATTTTTTATTACATGACTTTATGGAGGACAGCCACTCGATAGAGAAAATGAAAATTTTATATTAACTTTCATGTATTATCTTGACGTTAGATTGCAAAATCAAAAAGTTTTTCATGCAATTGTGCACAAATCAAATCAAACCATTTTTATTTCAAATACACCAGTACAACGGCACTTTTAAAACGTCAAGTAGTCAGTCAGTAGTCAGTCGTGAAGCTAAGTGTATAGACAATAGTAGTAGTAGTAGGTAGTAAGTACCGACTGTTAACACAATAGTAACTGACAACGTAGGAATAGGATGAAGGTATTTGTGAAATAATAAAAGCCCATTGAGAAGTCAACGGTTCAGTCTGTCTCTAGACTATTGCCACTTTAGATAACAAAGTACTTAACAATCATTTCGTGATATTCTTTGAGATTCAGAGTAGATACCTATAAAGAATGATCATATATTAAGGAGTCGCAAATTGGCGATTGGCACTGTACTAGTAGTGTGCTTCACAAGATATTTTTGCCTAGTATAACTAAGCTGTGGAACGAATAATGACATGCAGTATTTTTGAATCAATAAATCGTAACAGCAGAACATACAATACAGTACAGTACAGAACAGTAGTGACAGGGACAACCCTGTTTAATTACAATCTTATTATATTATAATTTTTTTAGAACGATTATGATGTCTGTAATTTTGTAAAAAAAAAACATTTTTTTATAATAAATAGCCATCAGTTTAAAAATAAAAGAAGCGACTTAAACTGAAGACACGAATGACCAAAGTACTACGTGCATAGATGACTAGAAAATATACTAATATCGGTTACGGACAGTTATGGATTCGCGCTATTTAGAAAAAAAAATCAAAAGTTCGAAAACGTATGGTTAAATCAGACTGCAAAGCAATAACTAATTCATTCGCAAAGCAATCAAAAATATGGAGATAAAAATACCCTATGCTATTTTCAGATGATACAGTTTCCAATATCGAAAACTCATCAAAATTTGTGTATTAGTTTCACTGTAGGCGGATTAATAGTAGAACCAGCCCGTCTCTAGGGCATGGTTTTGCATGGAACCCAACGGAAAATCTGAGGAAAAGCAACACAGTTGCAGTTTCTATTACATGATGTGTTTTTTATTACATAATATGTTTTTATTACATAATGTGTATTCCAAACTCGGTGACTAACGCCCGTGCCTCGTAGAGCACGTAAAGCCGTCGGTCCCGGTTGTCATGAACATCTATGGCAATCGTTACTGGAAAGTCAGTGCCCTCAAATATACTGACAACTACATAGTTCAATCTTCGAATTTCAGTTCTGCCTTAGGGTTACGGAGGTCCGATGCCTGTCGATCCGTGGAAAAACAGAAATTCAGGTAAATCCGGTTGAACTAGTAGCCGACCCCAAATAATGGGAATAATGGCTAGGAGGAGTGTATTCCAAACTAACGGAGACTAGACCAAAGAGATCTCACACTACATTTATTAAACAGATAAAATATAATATAAATCTATGTTTCGTACCCTATAAAATATCTATGAACTTTTACAAATGTTTAAATCAATCAGAATAGTTCAACCATTCTTGAGTTTTAGCTAGATGTACAGCAATCAATGAAAATATTATAACAGTTTATATAAACAGTGCTAAAGATTTAGTCAACATTGTGTTAGAAATTCATCATTTTCTTTACAATCCATCGAGTTTATTCTATTTGAACTACATCCGTTCCGACAAATCGAAGGCTCCTTCGATATGACTCACAAGATTGTATTGTAAAGTAAATACAGTATAAAAATTGTAACAAACAAACTAACATAGCGGTTGCAGTTGAACCAGAAATGTCAGGACAATAGTACTGAAAAGTATCACATGATTCACATGGTATATCTAGTATTAATAACATACCAATAGCAATAAACATAACTTTACTTTGACTGCCTTGTTGGTCTAGTGGTTAGCGTATGCGGCTGCTGATCAAGAAGTCTCGGGTTCGACTCCCGGGTCGGACCAAATGTTTGTGTGATCCACAAATATTTGTTTCGGAGTCTGCGTGTTTTCTATGTATAATATGTATGTATTTACAAAAGAAAAAGTATGTTTAGGTATTTATATATCAGTTGTTTAGTACCTATAATACAAGCTCTGCTTAGTTTGGGACTAGACGATATTGTGTGTAAGATGTCTGAAAAATATTTATTATTATTATCTTAAATATATGCTCTGAAAAAATCTGATCAAAGAAATCATACATCATAATAATGACATTATATAAACACATTTCGTTTCACAGACAATATTAGTTAGAAGAGTTGAATCAATTTCGTGAGTATTCAAATTCTTGTTACAATATATGGTTGCCTGAAAGAAATTGCTTTAAGCAATAAGGCCCCCCTTTGTACACTCAAAATTGGATCATTGTGTTCATTTATTATAACTCTGTTATTTGGTGTTCAAATAAACAGTTATCTATTATGCTATTGTATAGCTTTTATCGCGAACTTTGAGCGCGGCAACCGAATCGAGAAATTCCGTAACGAAAAAACCCAACACAATAAATAAGGATAGAGATATGATTGTAACTGCAGCGCGACAAGGATGTGGCGGCTCCGTACTCTAAAGGCAGATCAGTGCATGCGTGCTGCGGCCACCGGCCGTTATCCGTTGCCTTGATAACACAGTCATTCTAGATTCTTCTTCTTTTTTTTATTTCATTTTTATATTCCATATATATTGAGCATATTACTATTATGTTCTCTGTTTAGTTATTATTGTCTTTCGGTTAATAGGATGATTATATTATTTGGCAATAATATTGTTAGAATGTATGTTGGTAAAAAGACAGTGTTTTGTAAACTTGAATTAATATCAAAGAGAAAAAAAATATAATTGCATGAATTGATAAAAAATGCTATGCAATAGCTTTACTGCGGCAGTCCCCGAGTACCACGCGACTTTTTTATCTATCTATCTATAATTGAAAGGGTGCACATTCTCCCAAATACACTTTAACATATTCATTATCATCATCAGCCTATTGCAGTCCACTGCTGGACATAGGCCACTCCCATTGCACACCACTCTGGTCGATTTTCGGTTTCTAATATATTAAATGACCAATATTCCAAAATGTCCACGTTTGAAATACTAACGTAGAGATTATTAAGTGCCCCGGGCAAATATAATGGAATATCTATGCTATTGACAGAGTCACTGTTGCGAATTAGGGATTACTCAATGTCGACTGCTATGACAACATTTCGGTGCTGGTTTACCCAAGCTTGGGATTATCCATTATATTTTTGCCATTGGTTTAATAATACCAGTAGCCGCACTCGGTTGACTAATCCAGGTGTTAGCTAAAGTAAACATCACCAGATAGGAACTATTACGTATTATATTACTTTACCAGTCTTGTAGAACTGGTCTTACTGACCTCTACGACAGCTACGATGCTACGACCAAAGCGTAGGTAACGCTACAAGTTAAAGCTGTCACTATAATCTGTTTTCCTTCTTTAAAATCGGAATTTATCAAGAATGTGTTTTTTGTTTCTGCTTTTTAAAATACTTCTCTATACTTTGAGTTGGTTCGTTGATTATTAGTTGAGAATAGGCTACGATAGGAGCGCACGGTATTGGCGTACATTCCTTTTTGCAAGTGTAGCTCATCTATGAGGTAGTTAAAGGGGATTTTTTATATATTAATGGTAGGATTACTCAATATATATATATATATATATAGTATTAGGTTGCTCGTTAATAGTTACGAGACATAATTGCTAATAGATAACAACAGTTAAAATGTACAAGAAGAAGATATTTTGTCTGTCACCTTCTTTTAGCTTGATATACATTTTAAGTTAGTTACTTTTACATATATATATAACTATCTTTCGCCCGCGGCTCTGCCTAGGTGTATGTCGGATATCGTGGTAAAAAGTAGGCTATGTCCTTTCTCAAGTTCAGTTCTATTTTCATACCAAATTTCATCAAAATCGATTTAGTAGTTTAAGATTGAAAGCGTCACAGACAGGCAGACAGACAGAGTTACTTTCGCATTTATAATATTAATTAGTAGGGGTATACATGACTATATTATTGCCCGCGGCTCCGCCTGCGTGTATAAAGCTAGGAATCTACATAAACGTGGCCGGGTTATATTTTTTGAGACTTCACTTGTAAATAAATATTAATATTTAGTTAGTATTAGTATATTAATATATATAAATATATGTTAATACGTGAAGTTAAAACCTTGTACCTCTTTTTACAAAAATCGAGTTGACGGAAAAATATATAATTTCGCACATTATCACGTTTTCATATATCACTATATTTTTACAAATAACAAATATAGTTACCTACTTTTTATGTTCTTAGATTATGTTTATGAACCTACAACTAAAAACCTTAAAAAATATAATAAAATAACTAAAATATATTATTAAAAGGAGTCCCTTTAGGCAAGGTTCTGAAGATACTGGCAGTATCCCCCCATTGAATAGCTAGACAAATTCTTTGTCCGAGGCAGCTCCCAGTTCTTCGGTCTCCCCTGATGTCGACTAACCTTTTAGCTATTTCCTACGAGTATTCATTATTTCAAATAAACTTCATTCAAATCAGTAAAATCATAAGCTGGAAAAAGAAACTCTATAGTGTAATATTTATACCTAGCAAAGGAGAAATTGTTGTATTCAGTGTGTAATATCGAAACGTCCGGGTAGTAGAGGACGATACGGTAAGCTCACTCACAGGCAAAGTGACTTTTGTTATCGACGAACAGAATTACACATCACACACATCATCATTATCATCATCATCATCAGCCTATCGCAGTCCACAGGCCTCTCCCATTGCCCGCCACTTAGTTAGATACTCGGCTACTCGCATCCAGCTCCTGCGCAAATCATCACTCCACACACATCTTTTTAAATATTTAAATATATATATATTTTAAATATTTGGACAACTTACACACAACATCACCTAGTCCCAAAGTAAGCAGAGCTTGTGTTATGGGTACTAAATTGATATAAATACATAAACATACTTTTTTTTTGTAAATACATACATATTATACATAGAAAAACACCCAGACTCCGAAACAAATATTTGTTACATTTATACAAATATTTGGTCTGAGTACCCGAGACCTCTTGATCAGCAGCCGCATACGCTAACCACTAGACCAACAAGGCAGTCATCATCAGATAGGTACACCTCAGTATAAATATATGTTTGATAGAGGATAACACTATCCTCTATCATTATTCATGTCCCAAATTTTTATTCTACTAATATTATAAACGCGAAAGTTTGTAAGTATATATGTGTGCATGTATGTTTGTTGCTCTTTCACGCAAAAACTACTGAACGGATTTGAATGAAACTTTACAGTATTATAGTTTACATATCAGAATAATATATAGGCTACTTTTTACTCCAATAATCGAGATACACGGGCGATAGCTAGGTGATTATAAAAATACATAAATCGTAGATATCAAAATGTATCACTGTTTATCTCCTGTCAAAACTTCACAGGTTGCTATGCATAACACACTTGAATAGCAACCATAATGACATACGCGGGTAACACCACGGGGCGAAGCTATACTCTGTCCATTCCTATAATATCTTTTTGACAGTTCAACAAATTTCGAAGTTAGTGACGCCCTCACAGGTCACCGATTCGATTTGAAATCAAAATCAATCGATATAATATTCTTTAAGTCAGTATTGTAAATAAATAAAATGTGCACTATTATGATATATAATTAGCCCAGAACAAAGAAATCTTCCTAACACAGTCACTTGAAGGTTGGTTTAGTAAGTATTAAGTGATTTTTCAAATGTCTTTTCTAATAACTCAGGTTTTAAACGTTATTAACCACGCGTTTCAAAGTAAAATTTTACTAACATAGTGCATAGTTACAATTTAAGTCAGTGGTCCAAAAATAAATTAATTAATGCACAGAGTTATTGTTGAGTAATATAAGTTTAAACTTAAGTTCCAAAATTTCGGCTTAATTCCTTGCAAATAATCAATCTTGAAGTCATACTATTTTAATTTCCTTTTTATTTTATTAAATTTACAGAAACAATACTTATACTTATATAATTTTTTTTTTTCTTTTTAAAAGACAACTCCCGCATTAGGAATATGAATTCCTGTGTCGCGGGGGACTTTACAAACATACATGAAACGGACACAAAGAACACCCAGACTCAGAACAACAATTTGTGAATCACACAAAGTGTTATCCCGCGTGGGATTCGAACCCACGACACTTGGCGCAGTAGAGAGCGGCGTGGCGACCGCTTAAACCACTAGGCCAACCGTTTTTGACTATGATAATATTATAGATTATTTTAATCATTTAATCGATTTATCGTATTTCAAAAACTGTTTTATAGTTTATTGTTTTTAGCTATGCACAAGCCACTTCCCTACCCGTCTATAAAGTACGACATTACTGTAATACATTATTACGAAAAAAAATATTGGTAATTTATAGGCGTGACCTGTCAAAAAGACAATAATTGAATGGACAAAGTATAGTTTCTTTATAATGCAAAGTGCAAGCTGTTTTTGATAAAGGTGAGTCAGCATAGTTTTTTTTATGGAAACCAATTTAACTTCTCATCTTGTTATAAGAATGCACTGTCGGATCTTTGTTTTGCAATATCCGCATACTCAACTGAATAGGAACGGGTACTTCATCAGTTGAGAACATTTAATGGATCGCAATAATGCTCCTTTAAAGTTTTTATTACAAAGGCTTCACTTCAATTCAAATTTTCATTATGCTTAGGTTTTCCTTGCATCTCTTCTTTAGAAGAACTTGTTTTTATTTGGTATCTATAATCTCAAAGGAAGAATTTTCCGTATAACATTATAAAGAAATAAAATAAAAGAAAAACTCTCTGTCCCTTTTTGAGCTAGTATGGCGTTTAAACGAATATCATAGTTGAAATATCAATGTTCACTCGGAGTGGCAGTGACATAGCTAACACGTTTAAACTCGATAAATATGCGTGCTCATCCAAAAGCGCCTAGATATTTTATACAATTTATAAATTGTAGCGAACATGGAATGCAGTATCAGTCGAGTGAACATAACACATGTCCAACACGTATCGGACTTTTTAAAAATGTTTTATATTTTCTTGATCACATGAAAAGATGCAAATAAAGAGCTACGAGTTTGGCAGCACAGCGTCTGGAATGGTGCGAGATTGTGAAGAAGCGAATCTGCGAATTCGAGGAATAGCGTTTAGCTGACCTCAACGCCAAGCGCGCAGTGCTTAAAACTCGCTCACTCGCTGCCATTCACTGTAATTATGGGACCGGTAAGTTCACTTGACCCTGTTACCGAGTTTGTTGCCTAAATCGGCTTTATAAGCCATCTCCGGGCGCATCAGCGCCAAGCGTCTATAAGGGATCGAAGTAGTCGCCGTGGCTGAAATCGGTCGGATTATTAATATTATATTACTTGTTGCATTCAAAAGATAAGTCCGTCAGTTACTCGTGATAGAATGATGATAATAATTGCAGCAGTGCTATTGGCATAGCTAATAAGCAGAGCTTGTGCTATGGGTAGTAAACAACTGATATAAATACATAAACATACAGATACAACATTTTTTGTAAATATATACATATTATACATATAAAACACCAGACTCCGAAACAAATATTTGCAGATCATAAAAACATTTGATCCGACCCGGAAATCGAACCCGAGAACTCTTAATCAGTAGCCGCATACGCCAACCACTAGACGAAGAAGTCAGTCAAATTATAAATAGGTAAAGTTGGTGATTTTGTAAGTAAGTTTGTAGCATTGTAGAGGGTAATTGATTTTAGAAACCCTTTTACCAACAGAAAGACATAATATTATTTGTGTTACAAGTTACAAGGCATTAATTTAACCCAAAAATGCCATCCGAGATACACATAGACGAAGTTGCAAGCGAAAGCTATTTATTACAATTGCAACTACTGCGATGATATTTCATATTTAAATAATACATTTCTTCATTAATATTGTGAACTGTAGTCTGACGTCGAAGCTTTTAAGTGTAATAATCCAATTAGAATGTAATTCGAGATAGTTGGCAGGGAGCAGTATATGCGGAACAAAGTCTGATATTCTCATATTGACTCTAATTTGTGTTAATAAGGTTAGTTTTATTGTTCAGAACTCGTATTCTCGCTCGTACTGTTTGTGTTTGTAAAGAAAATGAATAAAAGTATAGGAATTACAGAAGGAATTATGTTAAATTAAAATTTATCTTTCTTACCATATACCGATACAATGATGGTTTTTTAGAGAAATAATCTATTGGAGTGAGTTGGTTGTCCGTGTGGTGACAGATTAAAAATACAGAGTGTCACCGGGATGAATAGGAGTCTATTCATCCCGCGGGTGTCGTAAAAGGCGACTAAGGGATAAATTACGCAAGACAACATCGATGCAAGAGAAGGGAAACTTGAAACCAACCCTTTACCAACCCGTCTGGCCAGCGTGGTATAGTAGGCCAAAACCTCCTTTCAAAGGGGAGGCCTATGTCCAGCAGTGGACTGTTAAAGGCTGTTGATGATGACATAACTAACCATTGACTGCCTCAGTGGCGCAGTTGGGAGAGTATGTGAGTGCTGTGCTTGAGGTCTAAGGTCCGATCTAGGTAGGATCTAGGTCCCGGGTCGGACCAAATGTTTGTGTAGTATTTGTTTCTGAGTTTGGGTGTTTTCTATGTATGTTATGTGTTTATATACAAATAAAAGTAAGTTTTTGTTTTTAATTCAGTTGTCTATAATACAAGTTGTGCTTAGTTTGGGACTACATGGCGTTGTGTGTAAGATGTCCGAAATATTTATTAATTGATAAAAGTTAATATTAAATGGTTGGTAAAATTAAGAATTTTAAGATTTTGGCTTCCTTAATTAACTACTTTTAATCTGGAAACCCTTTCATTTCTCTTACTCTCAAAGCAGCATCATCGAATACTTTCACAACTAGCCGATTATTTATTTGCCTGAATGATACTAATTAAAACTAAAAAAAAAAATAACATCGTACAAATATAGTATCCATATTAATGTTATATTATTATTATAGAGACTGCCTTGTTGCTCTAGTGGTTCGCGTATGCGGCTGCTGATCAAGAGGTCTCGGATTCGATTCCCGGATCGGACTAAATATTTGTGTGATCCACAAATATTTGTTTCGGAGTCTGGGTGTTTTCTATGTATAATATGTATATATTTACAAAAAAACAGTATGTTTATGTATTTATATCAGTTGTCTAGTACTCATAATACAAGCCCTGCTTAGTTTGGGACTAGATGATGTTGTGTTTAAGATGTCCGAAATATTTATTTATTATTTATTATTATTATTATTTATAAATGCTTAAGTAACTGTATCTACCAGTCTTCTCTATCACTTTGTCTTTATGTTCGTTTTCAATTTAACAAATACCTGCTTTGTTTCTTAGTAAAAACGGTTTTTACGGTGAGTGATTTATAAAGCAATTGGTATCTAACTCGGCGAATGTATTAAATAGGTAAGTGCTATTGATCCGAATGCCTTAATAGCACAAAGCCGATACTGATTTCTTCTTTCTCGAATACATTTACACGGTAACAATCACTTAGTACCGATATAAATCCTTTTTTCTCACTATTTCTTATTTCAAAAAATACTCGTACGTATCATTCCACGTTCCGCTCAAAGGGAGTCAAAGGAAAACGAGTTATTGAATCAATATTTTGATTGAAACACTAATAGAGAAACTAACGTAGATAAATTGAAATGGAGTATTTTATTTATTTAAGGCTGCAATAGTGATACTCTGCCTGATGGAAATCATGAGCAGAACCCAAGGGCAGTGGTCACTAAGGGCCACAGCACACTAGCTACTTTTAGCATCGGCTATCGGCAACTAGTCGCTTTTTAGAAGCTAAATACGGCGACCGAACGCTCTACACCGCACACTTAAAGTCGCTTTTTAGAAGCGCGACACAGAAGCTGAACGCTACTCTCCGCACACATTCGGGCACCAACGATTTGGCATCTGAGCAGTCGCTAAAACGCGCGTTTCCGATACCGCGATCGAACGCGGGAAGTTGCTAAAACGCGATGCAGCATCGATGCTGTCGCCAAATCGCCGATCGCCGATGCTAAAAGTAGCTAGTGTGAGGTGGCCCTAATTGCAATTAAAGTTAATTGCAATTAGGGCCACCTCACACTAGCTTAAATTAGTAATTGCAATTAAAGTTAATTGCAATTACCGATATTGCAACATAATGACCTACATTATGATGGCGGTCGAGGGAGGATACTCCTGTGGCATGGGGCTTCGGGTCTCTCTTAACCAACAGTATACTTCAGTTTTCTTTTTATTCTCTATTGTAAGATTGTGATAAGATGTACAAATAAAGAGTATTCTATCTATCTATCTATCTATACTGTCGTATACGACAGCGCGAATATTGTTATATTAAGGTGGTCTTCTGTGCTAGGGTTGAGCCGACCCGTTTGTGCTGAAGTCGCCGTGAAGCTATCTTGAAGTATGATATCATCATCATCAGCCTATCGCAGTCCACTGCTGGACATAGGCCTCTCCAATTGCACGCCACTTAGTTCGATCCTCGGCGACTCGCATCCAGCATCGAAGTATGATATATCCTACTAATATTATAAACGCGAAAGTTTGTGAGTATGTATGTGTACAAAAACTACTGAACGGATTGGGATAAAACTTTACAGTAATATAGCATATATTAGAATAACATATAGGCTACTTTTTATTGCAATAATTGGGATTCACGGGTGAAAGCTGGGTGATTATAAAAAAAAATCGTAGATGTCAATTGTATCACTGTTTATTATATGTAACAACCAAAATGATACGCGGGTAACACCGCGGGGCGCAGCTAGTTTTGTAATAAATATTTCAAGATACAGACATGGGCTCTATACGCTAATATCAGCATGTTGCCTTACGTTGGTATTTCATAACTGTGTAGGTTTAAGTAGTACCAATCGACGCTTAGCTTCGCTTAATTAAATTTACAAGACGTTTATATAATGATAGTAAATATTTCGTAAATTTTACACACAAAGCCATTTAGTACCCAAACTAAGCACAGCTTGTATTGAAAGTACAACTGATACAAATACATAAACATACTTTTGTAAATACATACATATTATACATTGAAAACACCCAAACTCTGAAACAAATATTTGCGGATCACACATACATTTGGTCCGACCCGGGAATCGAACCTGAGCCTTTGAAAATTCACAGCTGGATAAATCTTCTCCAAAGAGCTTATATTGAGAAACACGATATGAACATGACAAATCAGATAAGATGAATAGACAAAATTAACCCTGTTAACATACTAACTCTTCTAGTTCTCAGTTGAGGAAACATAAAAAGAGAAATGTAGTGACAGTGTAGTAAGTTGTAAGTTACCAACAAAGAAAAACACGGAATGTCGTGGCCACACGCAATTGTTCTTCTCTTTCGAAGTATAGTTCGATGTATACTGAGCTTATAAGCCCAAATATACATTACACTGGTATAACTTAGAATGTACCCTTGAACAAATGTGTGTATTTTTTTTGTTTGGATTGATCATCATCATCATCAACAGCCTTCAACAGTCCACTGCTGGACATAGACCTCTCCTTAGAAGGGAGGTTTTGGCCTACTATACCACGCTGGCCAGACGGGTTGGTATAGGGTTGGTTTCAAGTTTTCCTTCTCTTTGCATCGATGTTGTCTTGCGAAGTTTGTCCCTTAGTCGCCTTTTACTACACCCGCGGGATGAATAGGGGGGATGTATTCTCAATCCGTCACCACACGGGGTATTTGGATTGATAGTCGGTTCTAATTAACTAGTGATTATTTTTGAATGTGAGTCTTTACAATGTGACATACTGTTTTATATTGGCATAAGACGCTATGCCTACTTTGCTCCTATCCGCGGGCCTGTGTTACACTATGGTTTTCAATCGTGAATCCAAAATAACCTTTTTATTGCAAGACTTAATGACATGTTCTTTATTTGGTATTTGTGTAATTGCATGTGGGATTATAAAGCCAATTTTGACCTGAAATGTTTGGGCTTATAACAGGGCAGTACAAAAATTTCACTATGGAACAATTTTTGATATGTTGTAATTTATTATATTATTAATTACACATCTGAATTCAGTTCTATCCGTAAAGAAACAAGCCGTCAAAAACACATTTCTAAAAGTCAATTACTTTTAAACATTTTAGCGTATTTTAACTTAACTTTACTATTTATCTAATTTATTAATGTGCCTTAAAATTAGATTAATAGTTAAACAAATGTTCCTGTTCAACATATTTAAAAAATTCTTAAACATAAATGTTTTCAAAATAATTGTCCCCAAATAGATTGAACATCAAATCGTTTCATTGTGCAGCATTGATGGAACCTGATTTATTTTCGGTTCTCTAAGTTATTAAACTTTACAATCATTAAATATTTTGCACAGCAAATCTTCTACTTTTCTCTAAGAAAATTGTAAAACTCTCTAAAAAATGCATTTTTATTATTTGACAAATGTGCTTGTTGAAGAAATTGCATCATTCTGACTGAAGTCATACTACGTAGCGGAAACGAAATCTATTACTCACTATAAAACATCTCAAATTTGCTATTTCCTTTGAGCACTTCTCTTGAGATACACAGTTGCACAAACACACGTACCTGTGTAAAATCTATTTTGCAAGTTCAACATATTTTGTAAGTTATTAAACGACTTCAAAAAAAAGGTGGAGGTTCTCAATTCGTCGGTTTTTTTTTTCTTTTTTTTTATATACATCATCATCATCAACAGCCTTCAACACTCCACTGCTGGACATAGGGCTCTCCTCAGAAAGGAGGTTTTGGCCTACAATACCACGCTGGCCAGACGGGTTGGTATAGGGTTGGTTTCAAGTTTTCCTTCTCTTTGCATTGATGTTATCTTGCGTAGTTTATCCCTTAGTCGTTTTTTTATATACGTTCAGCGATAATTTCGTCGTTTATGAACCGATTTCAAACATTCTTTTTGCATTGGAATGGGCGTAGCTTACAGGTGGTCCCATCGTCACCATATCGGGATCTGATTATGGGATCCCAAGGAAATCGAGGGAACTCCTCAAATATCATAGGCACAATTGTCGCTATTTTGGGTACTCGGTATAGTTTTTCTTTGAAGTCGGTTCCTTTTTGTTAAAATTATTTTTATACGAAACTTGAAATCAATAGATTGAGTAGGATTCACGTTTTTGATTTTTGAAACAACCTTTTTGTGAACAACTTTTTTCATTTCAACAGTCATATATATATTTAGAAAAAAAAAACAATGTCATCAATAAATTTTTATCACTGGGATTTTGTTGTGCTTGAAAATTTTTTTACATATTAAATAGGATTTGCATATTGAAATGATAATTTTAGCTAACTTTCGTAGCGCAAGAAGTGTACTATTTACTTCTTGTAAAAAAGACTGGTAAGTATTAATGTACTTAAATTCAGTGTGGATTTAAATGGCCTATAATAATTGCATACACAGCATGTCTAATCTCAACTATGCATTGTTGTTATATTGTAAAGAAACTGCTAATAAATATTAATAACATACTTAAAGATTTGGAAATACATAACAAAATACATTATTTGTGGAGAAAAAGCAAGTGAGTTGTAGTTATTATATAATTACTAGCTGATGCCCACGGCTCCACTCGCGTCTTAGGGGTGTGAAAAATAGATAGTAGCCGATTCTTGGACTTACTGAATATGCATAAAAAATTCATAAGAATCGGTTAAGCCGTTTCGGAGGAGTATGGGAACGAACATTGTGACAAGAGAATTTAAATATTAGATATGTGTGGAGTTGGCCAACGGCCTTATAATCTCTAGTTTTCAGTCAGAAATAAGTACCAAGTACATCAGGAGGCCAGTGTACATCCATGCTAATATTGTAAATTCGAAACTTATCTCTGTTAAACGTTTATAACTAAAGTAGTTCATCAATTTTATTGAAATTTCGCATAAGTTTGATTGTATGTATAAATATATTTGTGTATTGACACCATTAAAAGCCCTTCATTAACTGTGTTCAAAAAGAATACCAGGGATTATTATCTCTCCCTCCAATAATTAGGCCCTTAGAATGTAGTATGTAGTCTTTTGTTATTTTTCTGCATATTTTATTGTATGTATATGTAGTTATGTGTATATGTATGTATGTGTGGATGTACATATATATACATACATAATATATATGTATGTATGTATAAGTACGTATGTAAGTAGGTATATTTTGAAAATTAAATAGATATTTCCACAAAAATGAATGACCATAACTATCGGTATTTACTTAATCTTCTTTTCTGATTTTTGAAGTTTATCCAATGTTAGTACACATGATTTTACCGTTATCTAATCTATCCTCTATTCACTCAAGGTTTGCTGGAAGAAAACTCAGGTTTGGGTTAAGCTCGCCTTTGTAAATGTAATCTCCTTGTAAATATAAGAAAATTTGTGTACAATAAAGAATTAAATAAAAATAAATAAATAATATGTATTGTAAAAACCATTGGTACTTTATTCATACCATTTATTTATTACTAGCTTTGATCTTGGTTTCACCTACGTGTTATTCTAATGTAATTTCTTTTTCATCCTCTTCGGGGTAGAATTTTTCAAAATATTACTGCTCGTCTATGCTCAAGGAACACATGCCAGTTATTTCGGCTGTGTATTGTCTTTAAGTAAATCAGTTACGGAACAGTTTTATATATAAACTAGTTGACCCAGCGAACTTCGTACCGCCCAACTTTAAAATTCCAGAACTTGATCGCAGCGCCACCTACCGGGTCCAATTGCGAATCTAAACCATTCCCAGATCCCCTTGAAGACACACAAAAAATTTCATCAAAATCGGTCCAGTCTTTTGAGAGAAGTTCAGACTACACACTCACTTAAGAATTATATATATAAAGATACATAAATATTTCTACATCTTACACACAACATTATCTAGTTCCAAACTAAGCAGAGCTTGTATTATGGGTACTAAACAACAGATATAAATACATAAAAATACTTTTTTTTGTGAATACATACATATATATATATTATACATATAAAACACCCAGACTCAGAAACAAATATTTGTGGATTACACAAATATTTAATGTCATCGTTAATATAAAATACAATACCAGTTTTCAGTTACTATTTCTTATGCTATTAAGTCCGCCTTTGTACAACATATGCAATAAGTTGAACTGACTGTTTAACTGACTACAGCCTCCATCACCGCGGTACGTACATCGGTAATGATATTTCACTGAACTATTATTTTTCTTTCCAGTACCGATGTAGCTGCCCGTCTAACAACGTGGTACTCGACACACCTGGCAAGGCAAGCTACGTACATCACCTCTACGTTACCGCAACTACAGACTACTTTTCGGAAAGAGAAACATCAAAGCAGGTAATAATTTCATTCACATCAGTCATCAGTCAATTATCATTAATGACTATGAGGATAATAGTCGTTAAACTTTTAAGCAAACTTAAATTCCTAAACTATGTAAGCATACCTAATTAATTCTGATTTAGCGCGTAACAATCAATAAAACAGACAACTGAATCACTAATGAAATAATTAAAATAAATTAACGAACAAGGGCTTGTCATGACGTTTTACTTAATTAAATAAATTTCTTGTTTAGCAGTGGTGACTCAAAATTATTTATACTTATATAATTTTACATTAGTTAAGGAAAATTCTAAATAAGTTTATTAATTTCTGTTTTTCAGTTTTTTCGGTGATTTAACTTTTGCTGAAAAGTTTTAGTTCGTATATTTTTGGTATTTATAATCTAGTAATGGCTTCAAGTAAATTTTGTTAACATTTTCAAAAAGTTACCTATTTTACTTTTGACTTTTAACTGTTAAAACATTAGCAGTTCATCTAAAAAGAAACCGTTTAATCAGTAGGTGATCAATCATCGCTTATTTTCCTACCCTTAACTACTATATCTTGATGTGTAAGTTGGACATAAATTGAACCATGTGAGGTTATATATAACAATCAGTGAGTGATCAATAATTTCCTACCTTTAACGTTTGACTTTTTCTAACTTTGTATAAGACTAACTTTGAGGTCTAAACAATACGTAACATGTCACAAATCAATTTTATAATTCGGAACTTCTGTAAATGACAGAAAAAAAATCGTTTCTGTAATATATAATTTGATGATGAAAATAATTGATAATCTTTTATACTTTGAATGAATACTCAGCAGCGAGTTCGACTTTTTCCACAAAGCATGACGTTTGGTAGTAATGCGTATTTTCTCAATTTTTGGACTATTTATTGTATATTTTAACTTCTGAAGTACATAATTCATATGAAGGTTTAATTTCGACAAGTTTTTTAACACAGTGCGGATATTTTAGCTATAATGTTTCGGAATGAATCCAACTTAACACAGAGTAACACCAAAGTGCTCTAGGCGATACGATGTGTTTACGCAACGAGGAGAAATGGGGGGACTGTCAATAATATGTTTTTAATGCTACTTATTGGAGAGTTGTTGTTAAACCATAGGGGTTTTAAAATAATACTTTAGTAGTTGCTCGGTAGGTATTTACAAATTAGTGACATTTTATTTTCTACTATCAGGGGTAGTACGATAATATTAATAGGGTGTTCCATACTTGTGGCCATTGGTATATATTACTACATGTTTTCGCCGCAGTCTTTACTTCCACCTCTTAATTCTGAGAGGGTCAATTCCGAAGAATATAAACTTACGATTCAGTCACTCGCCTAAATGTGCCCACTACTTTTTTTTTACACTTATTACTTAACCAGTAGATAGCTGTCGATAAATCGGTCATTAATTTTGGAAATAATCATTTACTCAGGAGTAGAGCCACGCTGGTGTTAGCACGAATAGTGCTACCGGGGCAGTACTACCCTCACACAGAAGACTAACAGAAAATGACAGCATACATGCTGTCGTCTTTCGTTGGAGGCCCAATCATTCTGCATAATTCTTCCTGCCTCCGGAGGCCGAGAGAATGATGCAGAAACATCTAAGCCGCTAAAGTGGATTCTCCTCTTGCTTTCCATCAGACAGAGAAGAGTCACTTTCGTCGGTTTCAATAATCAAAACAAAAATTAAAGCTAAAGAGCTTTCAACCTCATGTCAGACAAGTTATTGACGCCACATATGGTGTTGATGGTGTGGCCTGGTTGTGACGGTTGATGGTTTACATTGCACAGAGAAACGGCCCACATGAATGAACTCTGGTATCTTCCTTGTGACAACCCTAATTTTGCGTACTGTTCGTACACAACATAAATGTCATCGTAGTCGTTCTCTTCACTACAATTTAATTTGTGCAAGGAACTACGACGAGGGTAAATTAATAATGCACGGTTACCTGTTACCCCTATTAGTTTCTAATTTTGTTTGGAAAATAATAGAGAACTTTTTTCTTGTTGTATTTTTTTTTAACTGTTTTGTAAACTCCGTTAGAATAGTAATATTGTAGACTAAAGCAATTGTTTTAACTGTTAGATGCTACCTGTAAGAAGAAAAACGATTGAGAGATCTTAGTGAATGGAAATTACTTATAACAGCCTGGAGTTTGGAGGTTATTGGGCAGTCAGTGCCCTTAAATTTACTGACAACTAGTTCAACCTTCGAATTTTAGTTATCCCTTAGGCAATTACCAATCATTCAAAATTGGGCTAAGTAACTCAATATTAATTCTTACCTTTATAAAACATTTTAAAACAGAACGAAGCAATTTATTTCAATAATTACAAATTCTTCCGTTAATTTGGGAAAGCAAAAATTTGTTTTAATGGTAATACTATGAATTTTTTTTTTTTTTAATTCGGTTATAGCATATTTGTCGTAATATCAATGATAGCCCAGTCATATTAGGGCTTTCACCTCGGAATGAAAGATAATAAGCTGCAAATTGGTATGAACCTTTGTTTTGTCATTCTAAATGTTGTCTCAAAAGTCACAATCGTTATCGTGTCCGCGTCTCAAGATATTCAAGGTCAAAGGTCACAAAAATCGGTTTTTCGCGAATATCTGGCTTCCTATCGGTTAAATGAGATTTGCATTTATTATAAAAGTTGTAGGCTATAAAATTCCCTACAACTTTTGTTCAAACTTTTTTTTCATACGACCAACCGTTTTGAAGGTAGAGCGCGAAGAGTGCACATCGTACAGTCATATACGGCCTAATGCAAGGTCAAGCGTGAGTTATGGTTATCAGTACGTTATAAAGTCAATTATTTACTTGGAAATTATAATTATTAAACAATGCCTATTATTTATGTACTAACTATTAATTATTTATATTTAATTAAAGTAAGTAACTTGATTATTTATATATAATTATTCATATTTAACTATTTAAGTATAAAATATTATTAATTCTGGATTATATATTTTAGTTTTATTTTAAGTTAAAATGATAGTAAGAGTATATATTTTACACATATTTTTATTTATTATTAAATACGGCATAATATACATTTATCAAAATGTGAGTTCAAATATCAAAAGTATCTTTGTTGATTTTAATTGTAATGAAATTGGAAATGGAAGCTAATTATCTTCTTCTTCTTCGTCGTCTTCTTCTTCTTGTCGCTCAAAAATGTTCGATTCATTGTCATCATCCTCATTATCTGTCATGTTCATCTCCAAACCTTCCAGAATATCGGGATCATATGTATTTTCTTCATCGGGATTACTTGGATACAGTGAAGCTTTGAGGCAAGCTTGTCCGTTGCACTGGCCGCAAGCTAAAGAACATTGTAGCCCTGATTTTCTGCATCCACAGCGGGAACCACAACCATTTTTGCAATTGCAAAATATTACGTTTAGTAGTTCGGCTGGTGCTGGAGGTAATAACGTTCGTATGGGCTCCAGGATTTCATTTTCAAGCATCCAGCCCCATTCTTGAGGTTCTAAGTCCTTCCCTAACCACGTTTGAATCTGGTAGTAGACACGTTTTATGTGTTGATGAGCTGCTACACTTGTTGGTGGAAATGTTGACAGTTGTACAGGTTTATTTAGTTTTGTAAATTTGATGAATTGCGTGTAGCGGAAATGATCAATGTTGTCCTCAGATTTTGGAGCATTATATAATGCCAATAAGATGCGCACTCCATTTTCTAATAATGTTTGTTTTGGGCAGTTTTCTTGTTGAAATACTTCCACCAGTTTATCTAAATCAGGAATTTTTTCCAATAGGATAGGTCCATTCCATCGATAAAAGTATTAAAATATGCATGCTATCGATTACTTTTTATAATAATTGAGCTCAAAGTGCACATATTGACTTTTCAACCATAGTGAATGTTTGCCGTCCTCTAAAAATGAAATTACTACTAAATTTCAACAAACTGTCAGTCCTACGTCATAGCCTCGCTAATAACCTACTAGAATAATACCACTTGAAGCGTTGGTTGCCACTATTTACCCGCCAAAAAAATGAAATACGAGCGCGGTGCAGCGGCGAGCCGCCGACGCCCGAACCCAACATCACTCAAGGGAATTTTGCGTGTTTGTCAACATCGCTCAAGCGGTCCGAACCCAACTTCACTCAACGGAATTTTGCGTTTTTGTCAACATCACTCAAGCGGCTATGTATTGAGAAATTTACGCGTTTTAAAGAAAAGATATATAATGTCGTGTTAACTTAAAATAAAACTAAAATATATAATCCAGAATTAATAATATTTTATACTTAAATAGTTAAATATGAATAATTATATATAAATAATCAAGTTACTTACTTTAATTAAATATAAATAATTAATAGTTAGTACATAAATAATAGGCATTGTTTAATAATTATAATTTCCAAGTAAATAATTGACTTTATAACGTACTGATAACCATAACTCACGCTTGACCTTGCATTAGGCCGTATATGACTGTACGATGTGCACTCTTCGCGCTCTACCTTCAAAACAGTTGGTCGTATGAAAAAAAAGTTTAATCAAAAGTTGTAGGGAATTTTATAGCCTACAACTTTTATAATAAATGCAAATCTCATTTAACCGATAGGAAGCCAGATATTCGCGAAAAACCGATTTTTGTGACCTTTGACCTTGAATATCTTGAGACGCGGACACGATAACGATTGTGACTTTTGAGACAACATTTAGAATGACAAAACAAAGGTTCATACCAATTTGCAGCTTATTATCTTTCATTCCGAGGTTGACCCCTTTTTTTACCTAATATGACTGGGCTATGAATAAACAATTTCTTCAAAAGTATTTCTGCTTGAGTTACGATAGTTTTGTTGCCTTGAATCGCATTTTTTTACTTCGCATTTATACATTTTGTTTTAACATGGCACTACTCCTAATATCTTCATTGCGGTATGAACGTTCATGGTGCGCAATTACACATCTAGTATATTATAGATCAATGCCTAGGGCAATCTCTGCCAGGCGACCGATTAGGTGATGCAGAGCAACAGGAGGAATTGATAAGTGCTTTTAATAGGTAATATCATAGGTAATACACATACATAATACGTGATATACTTACACATACATACATATATACGTCTATATTGATTATTATTACATTCACTTTAGACAGTTGCGATCTGCGTTACTGTCCTCAGTATGAATTCATATAACAATTTGTAATTGATGTCTATAGAGGCGTGCTTAATACTAAAAGCATTCCCTGCCTGTGTGTGTACCTCAAAGTGTAATGTTAAATTAATAAAGTTGGTGCATTAAAACGACGTGGATATTTAACATTGCGGCAGATATTACATGTTTGCAATTACTGTTATCAAAGGGAGTCTATTTAGGTGCAACGGAATATGCTGGAAATCTGAATCAGTTTTGTAACAAGAAAAGCGATATAATTTCAGTATACAAATGTCACTAAATTACATTTCATTCAAATAAATTGATGGGATTTTGAGCGTTCTCTTTTGACGATTGCAGTAATCAATTTAAACGATCGCGGTTCAAAATATATTAATAAGTTTGTGTCAATTTTATCATTTATTATTTGTCAAAATTGAATCCTAAACGCATGCAGGAATGCAGAAAACTTAAACGTTAAGGCTGATCCCCTTCCGATATTACTTGCTTCTACGGCACCCTTTATGGGCGAGTCCAACTTGCACTTGGCCGGTTTTTTAGTTGACAATGTGGGGAATATTCAAGTTTTAAGACGTCAAAGTGTGTATGCGCCGCTATTGTCATCGTTGCTCCTTCTTTCCTTACAAAGCCTGTAAATATTCCCGACTATGGTTATAACACTATTTTATGAAACTTTAATGAAAGGAAAATAACCTAGAGGCTACATTCATGATTGATAGGTACTGTACTAGAATGTCACTCAACGGTAATTAAGTTATTACACATAATATCTGTGATGTCTCTGTTAATATGGCCCTATTGTTGTTTGCACAAAGAACCTTTCCATGGCGCTCTTGACGTGTTTATATTGTACATTACCTTTATGTATCAAATTACAAAAGCTTTGTGTACTTTTTCTTAACAATGCTTGCCCTTCAATATATTCGCAATGAAAATACGAAGAAAAACTAACATTACATTAAGGTTTTTGATTTTTCAACATAGGTATGACTTTACGACAAAAAAAGCTGCCAAGTGCGAGTCGGACTCGACTATGAAGGGTAAAAGCAAGTAACATTAAATAAAAGTGCTTGTTGTTCGTTGTAACTTTGATCGATGTTTTACTAATAGTGATTGATTGAATGAAAGGTAAATTCTGTGTACGATTTATGACGTATTCGCCATCATCATCAACAGCCTTCAACGGTCCACTGCAGGACACAGGCCTCTCCTTAGAAAGGACGTTTTGGCCTACTATGACGTATTAAAAAGACGTATTACTACATCTCGTTCAAACCAATTTTCGGTGGCATTTTGCATGGTAATGTAAATCATATAATTTTTTTTAGTTTCATTCTTATTTTACAAGCTACAGGGGAGGGGCATACATTTTGAAACTGTGGAAGTGTCTCTCGTGCAAACTATTTAGTTTAGGAAATAGAAAATTAGAAACTTCAATATCATTTTTAAAGACCTATCTATAAATAATCCACACGTATGGGTTTGATGCAAAAAAAATCAGTTTCAGTTCTATGTATGGAGAAGCCCAAAAATTATGGTTTTTTTTCTATTTTTGTGTGAAAATCTTAATGCGGATCACAGAATACATCTACCTTCCAAGTTTCAACAGTATAGTTTTCATAGTTGTGGAAAAAAGTGGCTGTGACATACGGACGGACAGACAAACAGAAATGACGAATCTAATAAGGGATCCGTTTTTGCCATTTGGCAACGGAACCCTAAAAAGCGTGAACATTTCTTAAACTTTAAATGCACGTGTGTGGTGAACACAGTTCTGTACCATATTTCTTTCAAGAAAACCGTAAAATGATATCATTTTTTGAAGGAATTTTCATGCTATTCTGCTATGGTTACACCAAAGATGATGACACGCTGCGACACAGGTTGTGCAAATGGAAAAGTAGTGACGTCACGGAAATCATTACGCGTTTCTTTTAAAAACGCGTGGGGGTCTCGCAAAGTTTCCACAATTTTTAAGCTAAGTACATGAGAGTATGAAATAGTTAACTGTAACATGTTTTCTTTAACATTTTTCACATTATATTTTATCACTGAATTGTGTACCTCAAACAGATTGCTCTTAATTCGATTTCGTTTACATTTCAGTACCTACGTCTCGTGGAAACTGTTAGTGGAAGTTTATATTTATCTTTATTCATCGCCTCGGGTACGTCTTAATTAATGTCACAAGATATCGATGTTATTGTGATGCCCAGTTGCTAATTAATTAACGAAAATAAATACACTTTATGTTTGTAACAATTTCTACCTTCACCGCCTGCGGCACATTGGTGTCCACCCACTGCCAACTGTAGTTCTTGATAATAGACTACATTAATCTATATATTTTATTGTTTTATCAGTTTGAGACATTATTTGAATACGTTTTAAGGATAAAAATCTCTGATTTTACGCCTAGTATTATGCTCTAATTATGTGTAGAGTATTTTATATTCTTCTACGTCTGAATTCAACCACTTTTTAATAGTAGTAGTCGGAGAACCAGATGTGCATTAGAAAGGAAAACCCTAGTTAGCCCATTTTCTCTAGTTCTTACCCCGAGCCATCTACTGTTCGCCGATCACCCCGTCCCGAATGGGAACTGTAGTTTTTGACGATACATTTATTATTTTGACCTGTGATTTTACATAAAATAAGTACAAGTTATACCAAAAACTAAGAATGAGAATACAAATGAATTTTGTTTATATTCCCAAATGCAATATTATTCAACATTTATCGTTCAATATTAGTTAATGGAACGTCTTCGTTAACTGCCTCGTTGGTCTAGTGGTTAGCGTATGCGACTGCTAATCAAGAGGTCTCCGGTTCAAATCCCGGGTATGGGCCAAAAAGTGTTCTTGGGATTTTCTTAGGAAATTCCTAATAGCTGGCCGGAGTTTGGAAGTTTGGCGGTGATTCACGCCCGTGCCTCAGAGAGCACGTAAAGCCGTTGGTCCTGGTTGTCATGAACATCTATGGCAATCGTTATTGGGAAGTCAGTGCCCTCAAATATACTGACAACTAGTTCAATCTTCGAATTTCAGTTCTCCCTTAGGGTTGCGGACTTCCGATGCCAGTCGCTCCGTGGAAAAACTGAAATTCAGGTAAAACCGGTTGAACTAGTAGCTGACCCCAAATAAACTTGGGAATAATGGCTAGGAGGATGGAACGTCTTCGTTAAATATCGTTCGGAACAACATATTTTGACTGATTATTTAGAAACCAGCTTTTGCAGACGAAATTACATTCAAGATTATATTTTATTGTGTAATTTGTATATAATATATTATGCACCTGTAGTTCGATATCTGTACAATATTATAAGATGCACAAAATTATAAGATACTATACAACTATTATAAGATTACAATATCTAAACCAAGGTTGTAATGCTAGTTAAACGCCCTAATCTCAGGAAGTACTGGTTTATTTTCTTAAATTATTTCAGTGTTAAATAGCTCATTTATTGAAAAAGGTTATAAACTATGTATCTTCACACTACGTCTGATAGGAGTAGAGTGGCAATGAAAAATGTTTCGAAAACGGGCGAAAATTCTTAAAAAATATTATTTTTAAGAGCTATTATTAGGAGTGATGCGTAAACGGTTAGGGCAGTGTGTGGGGCAATGAAGAAGTTAGTTATTAGATGATCTAAAATAGTGGTTTGCACCTATATACTGAAATTGAGCAGTTGCTCTGAAGAGTTGTTCCAACTGGTCCCCCCTTCCCCTTTCCTATACAGGACATCACGTGCTGGCCTCGGAAGCCACCGCTTCAGAATGGTTGACATACGCTCTCGAACTAAACGGTTCGGCTCTTCTTTTCTGTGCCGAGCAGTTAAAACCTGGAACTCTCTACCAGCGCATGTGTTTCCTCCCTTCTATGACCCCGGGTCCTTCAAGCGGGGCGTGAAAAAGCATCTTACTAGGCCGCCATAGTGTGGGTCACCGTACTGCACTGTCCGTTGTGGCAGTGAGGATGGTGGCCTTCACTTCTGGATTCTGTTCATGCTTTCCATCAGGCAGGGCAAAGTCATTTTGGCAGCTAATATAAAAAAAAAAAAAAAAAAGTTAGGTAGGAAGGAGAACTTGGGGAAAATAGTAAAGAATAAAGGGTAGTTAATGTCCGTACCTTTCTACGTTGGCGAATTTTACCGTTAGCTGACTATATATTTTTTTATGGGAATCAAACTTGTTTCCACTGCATGCCAGTGAAATTCAAGTGAAAACAAAAGTCATATGACTCGTTTACCACAATAGCTATGGTGGCAAACGAGTATGACGTAGTTAAAATTTGTTTTTTAAGAACATAATAAACGTGTTTAAAGTACGTATAAACATTGACGTGTGTTCAAACGTATTCTATTTAAACAGTCGGACCACAATAGATTGATATTTGTCCGTCCAAATATTTAAAATGAACTTTATTAATTTTCCAAACGCATGTTTCCGATCTGTAACGAATCCACTCCATTGCATCTCAAAGGGTTTCATCATCATCATCTTATCGCAGTCAATTCAAGATCAAAAAATGTTTACATTTTAAACTACGAATATTTCAATGTCATCATCAACATTTCATTTGAAAAGTTTGCTGTGCTCAATACAGACCAAAAGTATCTCAAACCAAAATTGGCTTTGTTTTATGTAGTACATTCGACTGACAAAATACAATGCTTCATACGGAACACTGGCTAAATCCGTTTGAAGCGATAAAAATAGTATATTTTGACAAGCTTCATAGTGTTCTTGTCAAGAGAGATTCGTGTTTCACATTTGTGAGCCAGGAAGCGCTTTGTTTCTCTATTGTGTCGGTAAGACCCATTTTAGAGAATTGGCTCGAAATGCATCACGGTCGCTCTCATACCGGATGACAGATGATCATTGGAAAAGAATGGCTTGGAGTTAATTTGTCTGATCCGCGAGGACCCAACGTCTGAGTGCCACAACTGCAGTCCGGCATGAGAAGAGCCAAGACGTGACCTCGTGGCAACCATCGGGGTGGGCAGCCTCACGCTCCATAATATGGTTGTGGGCCTGTTACGGAGCTAGAACGCTTGGAACTTTGCAGTCTCTTTCTGTGAACAAGTTATGCTTACAAAGAGATGGCGGAGCGAGACCGGGAGGGGTTCAGAACTCTGCCTATCCGGTCTAATGTCCCACTGCTGGCTCTTCTCTCAGGAAATGTTTTAAGCCATACGTCCCCACACTGGCCGAATTACGGTTGGGAACTTACAAGACAAGTTGTGCTGTAATCTTGCCGTTTTTGAGCCGCACGAAGGCCCCTCAACTAAACTTTACGACTGTTTATTTATAATTAAAACCGCGATTAACTTAACGTTACCTTCATTACATATCATGTCTCAAACGGTTACTAATTTCGGTACTGACCACGCTGTCATTGCTTACCCTCTGTGACTGTTTTCAATCACCTAAATACGACTTGGCTATGAGAGCATTGTTTTACTTAATGCATCATTAATTACTTACGACCGTACATTAATGTCCGTGTGGTGACGGATTAAGAATACAGTGTCACCACTACTATTCATCCCGCGGGTGTCGTAAAAGGCGACTAAGGGATAAACTACGCAAGACAACATCAATGCAAAGCGAAGGAAAACCTGAAACCAACTATACCAACCCGTCTGGCCAGCGTGGTATAGTAGGCCAAAACCTCCTTTCTAAGGAGATGCCTATGTCCAGCAGTGGACTGTTGAAGGTTGTTGATGATGATGATTTTAGTGTCTATAGATTTAACTTTGATGTATCCAAGAGCAAGATTGTGATTGTGTTAGTGTTTATTTAACTCTTATTACAAATTATTTTTCACTTTTAAAACTTAATGAACATTTGTCTGTGTTTAAATTGACGGCGTATGCAAATAAGTAAATAAATATTTTTAATAAACATGAAAAATATAATTTCAAATATTTTTTCTGAATGGTGTCCAAAAGTTGTACAAAGGACTTATATGAAAATAGAAATTAATAACATTCTGCTTAGTGCTGCGAAGTGTGGAGAGTATATTCGTTTCGTTCACCATAAAAATGACAGTGACACATCTCTACAACACACATATTTGCCTTATTTGATGCTTATTTGGCATACCAGTACGAAGTGTGGATGGCATGTTTGTTTTTTGCGCGTATAACTAATATTTGGGCGAATATGGCGTAGACACAACGAATAGCGCATAGCGAAGTGTGGTGCCTGCTTTAGGCACTCCAGCAAAACACACATAAAAATAAAGTCAAAGTGGGCAAAATAGTTGCGAGTTTATCGTAAGCAACAAACAATTTGACCCAAAAATTATATTTAATAAATGTTTAAAATATTTAAATTGATATTTAAATATTTCAAACATTTATTAATATATTAATTATATTTATTAATATTAGTTGTTGCATAAATATGATTACCTAACTACGGTCGGTATAATGAACTTTAACTTGATCAAGTATATATTTTTTGGTTTCTTTATTATAAATACTACTTTTATACTTGAACAAAGACTACATTTAAATTTAGATTTAAAACTGATTTGAGCAGTTATGGGATAACCACACCCAAAAACCTAGCAACACTTGGAGGTTTTAACGGGAATGCATCCGTCCCCTTATTGCTATCTGTTACGTGTGCACTCCAGCCGCCTAGGAAACCAACACTACGGAACTAGTTATTAATGAAAAAAAAATTCTGCGTAGCAATTTACATAGAACCATCTACGAAACTACCACCACATAACCATTAGAATTCAGCTCCTACATTAAAGAGTATATTATATTCAAAACAGTTATGGCAATCGTTATTGGGAAGTCAGTGCCCTCAAATATACTTACAACTAGTTCAATCTTCGTATTTCAGTTCTCCCTTATGGTTGCGGAGGTCCGATGTCAGTCGCTCCGTGGAAAAACTGAAATTCTTGTAAAACCGGTTGAACTAGTAGCCGACTCTAAATAAACTTGGGAATAAAGGCTAGGAAGATGATTATATCCAAAACAGGTTCACTAGCAATTTGTAATTATTTTTATTGTTGTGTTACATCTCACTCCATAAAATATCAGCATCTGATGCATAAAATATCTGATGCAGTTGTAGTTTGGGCTAAACGCGAATTTAGCCCAAACTACAACTGCATTCGTTTTTAACCGACTTCAAAAAAAGGAGGAGGTTCTCAATTCGTCAGAATCTTTTTTTTTTTATGTATGTTCAGCGATAATTTCGTCGTTTATGAACCGATTTCAAAAATTATTTTTGCATTGGAATGGGCGTAGCTTACAGGTGGTCCCATCGTCACCATATCGGGGTCTGATGATGGGATCCCAAGGAAATCGAGTGAACTCCTCAAATATCATAGGCACAATGTCGCGATTTGTATACTCGGAATAGTTTTTCACTGAAGTCGGTTCCTTTTAAATTAAATTTTGTACTCAGATAGTCTTAAGCCTGAGAAAGGAGGTAGGCTACTTTCACCGTGATAACCGACGGCTGCGGGTGAAAGCTAGAATATGATAAAAGAACCCAGTTGAAACCTATTAAAAACATTTTTCCTTTGGGTACGTGTCTGGTTTTGCAGGAAGAAAATAAGTCTTTGTAGGCGGATGATGAACATCAGTTGGACAGAGAAAAAATCCAACGAGGAAGTCCTACCAATGGTTGACGAAGAAAGGAGACTTCTGAATACTGTTGACAACAGAAGAGGCGAAATGGTTGGCCATTTGATAAGACACGACAACCTTTTTAAAACCATTCTAGAAGGAAAGATAGAAGGTAGAAGAAAACGCGGAAGGCCTAGATTGGCGTACATACAACAAGTAAAGGAGAAAGTAGGAGTCATGGCCTATCATGAGGTCAAACGGATTGCGGAAAATAGACAGGAGTGGCGATTGCTCCACCGACAAGGGACTGACCCTTAAATTGAGAAGAAGAAGGTAGACTTAGTAGCAAAAAAAAACATTTTCATTTTTCATAAGATTACTTTTGTAAGCGGTCAATAGCAAGAAATTGTTTGCAACATAATTTCATTCTCCTGGATGGGTATTCCACCCAAGACCAAGCTCTATCAATTACCTAGCGGTTTAATGAACAACATTGAAACTCGTACTAGAAATTGCATTTTCAATTGTCACACATTTTCCAACCAAATTGAACTGATTGCAAATCGTTACATTCTATTACAAGAACTATTTAAATACACATGTCGACACAAAGGGGACTACCGCTGAATGTAACAGGGTTTTATATTATCGCCCTCGGGGCTCGTATTACTGCGTCGCGTCCACCCCCTTGATATGCCTGTAGCTGTTCTGCGATTTTGTAGTTCAAACGAACACATAGATCTCCTCGCGGTAATCAATTAATATTAATACAGTTAAAAGATTGCAGTCATTCAAAAAATTCATCATCATCAGCCTATCGCAGTCCACTGCTGGACATAGGCCTCTCCCATTGCACACCACTGTGATCAATTTTGGGCTTCTCGCATCCAGCTCCTGCCAGCCATCTTACGCAGGTCGTCACTCCACCTCGCCTGTGGGCGTCCTACACTACGTTTACCGAGACGCGGTCTCCACTCAAGAACTCTTCTGCCCTAACGGCCATCAGTTCTGCGGCTAATATGGCCAGCCCACTGCCACTTCAGCTTGCTAATCCGGTGGGCTATGTCGATGACCTTAGTTCTCTGACGGATCACCACATTTCTGATACGATCTCTCAGAGAAACGCCGAGCATAGCCCTTTCCATAGCACGCTGAGCAACTTTAAGCTTATGGACCAACCGTACCGTAAATGTCCAGGTCTCGGCTCCGTATGTCATGACAGGTAGGACGCACTGATTGAAAACTTTCGTTTTTAGGCATTGTGGGATCGACGACGAAAAGACTCGACGTAGCTTTCCAAACGCTGCCCAACCCAACTGAATTCTTCCGTCACACTAATCAATCTTCATATAAATGGAAAAGAAAACTGTTCTAATTACAATTTGATTTATTGTCCTTATTATGACTATATGAGCAAGATATTTACTTAATTTGGTCTGTTATTGCAATGTACTTCAAAGACTCAAAGCAAACTAACCCTTATGTACCATAGGGGAGAGGGGAATTTATTAGGTACTAGATGAGTCCTGCGATTTTAGAGTCGTTGTAAAACGCGAGTAACGCTGCGGAGTGAAACTAGTTTAAAAAAATTACTTAAGTTACTCCTTATGTCATAAGCTTTCCGATAGTGAAAATTCCCAGAACAAACACATACAAAAAAAGCGACCAAGAGCGAGTCGGACTCGCCCATGAAGGGTCCCGTAGCAGCAAGTAACGTCATATAAAAGTTCTTGTAGTTCGTTGTAACTTTGATCGATGTTTTAATAATAGTGTATTGATTGAATGAAAGGGAAATTGTGGTTTACGATATAAGACGTATTAAAAAAAAACTACTTACTAGATCTCGTTTAAACCAATTTTCGTTTGAAGTTTTCACGGTAATGTACATCATATATTTTTTTTAGTTTTAAGATTTTCTTATTTTAGAAGTTACAGGGACACACACACACCTTTTACCACTTTGGAAGTGTCCCTCTCGCAAACTATTCAGTTTAGAAAAAAATGAAATTAGAAACCTCAATATCATTTTTGAAGACCTATCTATAACCCCACACGTATGGTTTTGATAACAAAAAGAACTCTGAGTTTCAGTTCTAAGTATGGGGATGGTTTTTTTCTATTTTTGTGTTAAATAATAATGCGGTTCGCAGAATACATTTACTAACCAAGTTTCAAAAGTATAGCTCTTATAGTTTCGGAATTAAGTGACTGTGACATACGGACGGACAGACAGACAAACATGACGAAAACCGGAACCCTAAAAAAAATGCTTTTTTGATGTAGGTACAGTAATTACTTTCATATGCACTTTGTAAAAAAACTGTTCATTTTGAAATTACTTACAGACACTCCAATTTAATAAATTTGTATGGATTATACATTACAAAGAGAGAAAATTAATTATTCTAACATCCACAGGACAACACATGGTTCACTTTACATCACACAATTCCGTATATGGCTACCGCCTGAGGCACTGCAGCGCTGTTAATTTGATAATGATTTTGGTTTGTCCACCTACGTTTGCATTTGCGTTGTTGTGTATTGTATAGTAATTCAGTCAATTAAGCAAAATAAAGGGGTTGACCGCAGAATGAGAGAATATGTTGTAATATGAGTTTACAGCATATCATGTCGAATGGTTTGACTGCCTCCTTGGTCTAGTGGTTAGCGTATGCGGCTGCAGATCAGGTCAGTCTCGGGTTCGATTCCCGGGTTGGACCAAATATTATTTGTGTGATTCACAAATATTTGTTTCGGAGTCTGGGTGTTTCCTATGTATAATATGAATAGAATAGAATAGAAACTCTTTATTTGCACACTTTGTTACAGAGTTACAATATATTAATTAAATAACATACAAAGGTATAACATACATGTAGTGTACAAAGGGCGGCCTTATTACCATAGGCAATTTCTTCCAGGCAACCTTAGGATGGATCAATATGTATCGGAGAGACGGTGGTAGTCGACTGTGCATTAAGTTCTGTTGTAAATTATTTACAAAAAAAGTATGTTTATGTATTTATATCAGTTGTCTTGTTACCCATAACACAAGCTCTGCTTATCTTGGGACTAGATAATGTTGTGTGTCAGATGTCCAAAATATTTATTTAGTATTTTTATTACTGGTTGAGCGCTCTTGATTCTCTGCTCTTTAACTCAAAAACGCTTAAGGTACACTTTTTTTTTTAAAATTTTATGTTCTACAACTTTGTTATAAATTGTAACAGAAACCAATACAAGCACGAAAAATTTGACCTTTGACCCTGAGGAACAGACAGACTGATTGAGACTTTTGAGACAAGTTTGAAAACATCAAAATAAAGGTGTATACGATTTATTATCTCCCATTTCGAATTGAAACCATAATTTGGAATATAGGAATGAGACATACTTCAATAAGCCTATAGTATAAACGGCGTTCAGATTATTATCATTCTAATGGAGGCAGCCTATGATGAGTATGTCTATATATAATAATATTTTTATCGTTGCTCTGTCAGTTAGCATATTGTGATGTCATTTAACGGCCGTTTTCAATAATAATATATCCATAGTTAAAGATAGTTACTTAATTTTCCGTGTCATCTTATCTAGCCTAAACTTGGCTTTCACAATCAATGAATGCGTCCGTAGTAATCCGTTTTGAAACTTTTGCTTATTCATCATCCTCCTAGCCATTACACCAAGTTTATTTGGGGTCGGCTACTAGTTCAACCGGTTTTACCTGAATTTAAGTTTTTCCACGGAGCGACTGGCATCGGACCTCCGCAACCCTAAAGGGAAAACTGAAATTCGAAGATTGAACTAGTTGTCAGTATATTTGAGGGCACTGACTTCCCAATAACAATTGCCATAGATGTTCATGACGTTTGGTTAGTCATATGGTTAGTTATATTGTAAAAAAACACATTTATTTCTTTTCATTAAAAGTAATATTTTCGTATATATTTTTATAGATTTGTATTCTATTTGATCCCAAGTCCAGAAAAAGGGCTTTATAGATAGTTGATGATCTTATCTTAAAGTGTTATCCCTCGTGTAATTTGAACCCACGACACGTGGCGCATTATGGAGCGTGGTGACCGCTTAAACCACTAGGCCAGCCGTGCAGTCACCAATATATTTCTTCCAAATTCATTTTTCTGGCATTATTATGTAACACAGCGATGATTATGAAAACAACTTGCATATTTTGTAATTGTAGCCTCATTTTCAATTATAGAATAGGGAGTTTTTCTTTTCCAAATTCCAATGCATCTAAAATTAAGGTAGATATTTAAAAAAATATTTTTAAACTATTCATAATAATGTCAAACAAAAAAACCTTCTTGATAGTGATGCTCTAACAAAAGGTGCTGCAGTAACTGTGGCCGCGAATGGACGGGACGGGTTTTCCCCTTCATCCGCTTCAGTGGCCAGCCGAGAGGAAGCGACGGCCGCGTATGCCGTACGTCGCCTAAATTGAATTTTCCCCTTATAGTAGTACCAGGCGCTTGGAGGGATCCGAATGGCGTAATAACGGTTGTACCTGGAACCCTACTATTTGAGGCGCAGAGTGACTTTAGCCATCGCCGTTTTGGTTTTAGTCGCTTTGATTTCGACATGCTGCAAACCCCGGTGGGGTTCAGCCCGTAAAGCCCACGTTAAAAAAAACGTGTCCAGAGCTAAGCTTTGCAGAATTGTAAATCAACCATTAATAAATATTGAATAATTTTGTATCTAGTATTGATAGAATTTATCCATAGATAAGCCTAGCCACCATATCTCAGACATGAATCTATTATAAATCACGTAGAATCTGCGATAGGTTTTAGGATATATAATGTAGCTTTAAATCGGTACCAAAAGCCATACCTTAGTGATTTAATGTTAGAGTAATAAGCCAGTGCCTGAATAATAATTGTGGCTCGCATTGTGTACATACCACGGTGTACACAATGGTATAGCGAAGCGTATAACCACCATAATATACTTACAAATTTGAGTACAATGTTGCTGTTGACACATTACAATCTTGCTCTTGGATACATGAAAATTAATGCTATAGACACTAAAACAAAATATCCAATAGACGCCAGCAGATAACTTTGGCTCTAAAAATCTATGCAGTGGGTGCTATATTCGAAGATCTATTTTCCAAGACAAATATGTCAAACATCCTCCCAGACTCGTTCGTTTTTTGAGATGGGACAGTAAGGGCAGGTACCTTAACCGTCATAGTTACAGGAAAACGCTTTTAGGAGACTATCCATATTTTTTTAAGATATTCTGAACTGCATTTACAGATTTTGGAAAAAATGTACAGCCAGCAAGAAAATGGTAATTTTAAACAAAAACTTTTTTTGATGCCAATCAATCCTGTTTCTTATAAGGATCAAAAGTCTCTACTGGACCAACTGAGGTTTGAGTACTAGAAATGTTAAAAATCGCAAAAATCTTTTCCCATACATTTATGCGGAAATAAATCATTTTAATATGTATTTTAGACACAGACAAACATAGGTTACGTTTAGATGATCTACAAAATAAATTGCCCAAAATCGTGACAGAAAACGGTTAGTGACAGAAAGATGAAAATTGACATGCAATGTGTTTGTATGGAATATTTAATTACCTCCCCTATATGTAGAGGGTGTTTTTTATTACTTTTACTCTAATAATGTAAAGTAATGAGAGGTTGCTCATTGTTTTATTTAGATGTCCGTTTGCGATTTCATTTTAAAAGGGCATTTTTTGTTAAAACTGGGGGCGTGCACCCCCTCTTAAAGGTTCTGAACAAAATTCATGATGTCAATGTGATGAACTTTAAAGGAAAACTATAAGGGTTTAGATTATTTTGTTACTTCAAGATTTACAGAGGTCTAATTAGTTGAAATTCGTACACTTGGAAAACTTGGTACACAAAGAACGATGTATTAACTTACAATTTTTTGACTGCACGATTGGCCTAGTGGCTTAAGCGGTCGCCACGCCGCTTCCTACTACGCCAAGTGTCGTGGGTTCAAATCCCACGTAGGACAACACTTTGTGTGATTCACAATTTGTTGTTCTGAGTCTGGGTGTTCTTTGTGTCCGTTTCATGTATGTTTGTAAGTCCCCCGCGACACAGGAATTTATATTCCTAATGCGGGAGTTGTCTTTTTAAAAAAGAAAGAAAGAAAGAAAGAAATTTTCTATTGGACACGATTTTACACGCTTTATATTAGCTTCACCTGTACGTTTGTACGTTTGTTTGTATGTATGTTTGTAACCGACTCCTTTGGTCGCGATTTTGACAGTTTTCGTTCAAACTTTGTAGATTTGTCGAGGACCGATGACAATATACTAACTTGAAATTTTTTATTAAAAAAATGTTTAAACAAAAATGTATATTTTAGTCTACAAAAAAATAGTTTTAAAAAACTAAACTAAACACGCTTTTAATATAAAAATAATGTTAATGACACAAAGCGTGGGGCGACGTTATTGGAATATTTTCAGAAAGCACCCCAAGCTTTGTTACATTAACATTATTTTCTACTTTTTAGTTTAAAAGCGTGTTTGTTTAGTTTTTTAAAACTATATTTTTTTAATTTCACAAACCAATGTTAATGACTATCGAACCCCATTTTTTGTATACTTGTCCGATTTTTCTTATATAATCGTAAAATCATACTATTTTGATCTGATAACATAAAAGTTGTCGTTGTTCTTTGATATCATTGTAGAAAACGTCTCGTTTGACTTTCTTTTAACATGTCAAACTGTCAGTTTTAAGGTTGGCTTTGTATGACAATCCCCTTTCTTTCCAGTTGAGTGATTCAACTATGAATATATTGTCAACATGTTAATACGTAAGAATATCCTTTGAAGTAAATCCTTTAAGGCCCGCGACACCAAGCGTGAGAATTTGTGATTGAACACCCACATACATATTTTACATGCACACAGACGCATCGCGCACTGTCGCATACATACCGTAGCAAGCAATCACCGACTTTCGGTTTTTTGCTTATGTTAAATATCCATCAACTGTTCGCCTTTGTAGAACGTATTTTAATGTCTTACAACGCACGCAATGTATCTTGCCATAACGTAAAGCCCGTAGGATTCATTCAGTACAGAAAGTCATAATACTTTCTGTATACCAATCGAATGGTCAAAGATTATAAAATAATTTTACACAGTATAAAATAAATTTGCTCGCGTGCATTGTCTGTCAACTCAGATCGTTTTAAATACGCAAGGTATTTAAATACGGTTTTCATCGTAATTAAGGTTACCTTTTAAAGAAGATTTATTAATGTTATTTTATTATTTTAAAGGAACACATAAATAAAGCCAATATTGACAAAAGTTTACGAGTTACATAAATTAAGAATAACCTACAGTAATACTTTTTTAATTATACTTTTTTAATATTTCTTTATTATTTTATTTGTGAATAATAATTTCAAAGTAATTTGGAACAATGTAATATTAATCCTTATCATAATAAATACTGTAGACATTTAAAACAATTTTATTCTACATGAAATATGTAGAATAAAATTGTTTATTACATAATATTATTTAAATAAATATTTTATAATACGTCAGAGCGTTCATCCAGGTCGCACCCGTAATTGGCCGTAATCTTACACTAGTGACTCTCAGTGTAAGATTTTATTATGTCAATAATGTGTGATTAACGATACATGGTCTTATAGGCATTTAAAAAACATTTAAAATTTGACAAATTATACCCTCCTTTAAAACCAACCTATCCATTGCTGCAAACATCATGAAAATTGGTGCAGTAGTTTTTAAGTTACGTTATGTTTTGAGTTTAATAGACAGGTTGAAGAGGCAGAGGACTGTGTTTTTTTTTTAATATATTTAATGCAAACGGCTTATTTACGCAATAATGTTACTAAAATAAATGTGAAAGTAACTCTGTCTGTCTGTTTGTCTGTTACCTTTTCACGCGTAAAACGCTGAACTGATTTTGATCAATTTCAGTATAGAGATATATGGGACCCCGAGAAAGGACATGGCTACTTTTTACCACGAAAATCGACACACTCGCGGGCGGAGCCATGGGCTAAAGCTAGTAAAACATAAATACGACTAGCGGTTTATACATACGTATAAAAGTGAAATACTAATCATCCAAGACCAAACCATTGAGTAGTATTACTTTCCATCATCAGCTGAACATCTTGAAAGATACGACTAAAGGTAACACACATATACGAAAGTAACTCTGTCTGTCTGTCTGTTACGCTTTCACGCCTAAACCACTGAACCGATTTTGATGAAATTTGGTACGAAGATAGAACTGAACTTGGGAAAGGACATAGGGTACTTTTTATCGCGAAAATAAAGGTAGAAGGGTTTGAAATAGGGGACGAAAGTTTGTGTCGAAGTTCCTTATTATCAAACATAAAATCAGGTAAGATTGTTTAATCTACCCTTACCATGTCGTGTGATATCAACGAATTCCACGCGGGCGAAGCCGCGGGCAGAAAGCTAGTTTATAATAAATAACAATAAATAAATATTTCAGACGAATGACACAGAATATCATCTACCAAATATTCGTGTGATCCGCAAATATTTATTTCGCAGTTTATAATACATAAACATACTTTTTTGTTATAAATACATACATATTATACATAGAAAACACCCAAACTCCGAAACAAATATTTGCAGATCATACAAAAATTTGGTCCGACCCGGGAATCGAACCCTAGACCTCTTGGTTAGCAGTTGCATACGCTGACCACAAGACCAACAAGGCAGTATGATATATTACAATAATAAATAAACAACTATTTCGAACATCTTACACACGACATCATCCAGTCCCAAACTAAGCAGAGCTTATATTATTGATTCGACAACTGATATAAATACATAAACATACTTTTTTTGTTGCTTACCTATAGAATACACCCAGACCCCGAAATAAATATTTGCGGATCACACAAATATTTGGTCCTGAATCGAATAACACGGGAATCGAACCTGAATCCTTACTCAAGCAAAGTAGTCGCATGCGCTACTACTGCCCTCATCATTACGAAATGATGGCTACCAGCTCAGATATTGCGTCTGGAATAGCATTACAAAATAAAAAAATATATAATAACTATTTATAACGTGCTTATAAAATTTTAGGGTTTCCCTATGAACTAACACTGAAAACAGCCAACACCTAAAAAAAAAAATTTTGTGGATCTCATAAACATTTGGTCCGTAGCCCAGTCATATTAGGTAAAAAAAGGGGTCAACCTCGGAATGAAAGATAATAAGCTGCAAATTGGTATGAACCTTTGTTTTGTCATTCTAAATGTTGTCTCAAAAGTCACAATCGTTATCGTGTCCGCGTCTCAAGATATTCAAGGTCAAAGGTCACAAAAATCGGTTTTTCGCGAATATCTGGCTTCCTATCGGTTAAATGAGATTTGCATTTATTATAAAAGTTGTAGGCTATAAAATTCCCTACAACTTTTGTTTAAACTTTTTTTTCATACGACCAACCGTTTTGAAGGTAGAGCGCGAAGAGTGCACATCGTACAGTCATATACGGCCTAATGCAAGGTCAAGCGTGAGTTATGGTTATCAGTACGTTATAAAGTCAATTATTTACTTGGAAATTATAATTATTAAACAATGCCTATTATTTATGTACTAACTATTAATTATTTATATTTAATTAAAGTAAGTAACTTGATTATTTATATATAATTATTCATATTTAACTATTTAAGTATAAAATATTATTAATTCTGGATTATATATTTTAGTTTTATTTTAAGTTAACACGACATTATATATCTTTTCTTTAAAACGCGTAAATTTCTCAATACATAGCAGCTTGAGTGATGTTGACAAAAACGCAAAATTCCGTTGAGTGAAGTTGGGTTCGGACCGCTTGAGCGATGTTGACAAACACGCAAAATTCCCTTGAGTGATGTTGGGTTCGGGCGTCGGCGGCTAATGAGGATAATGAGGATGATGACAATGAATCGAACATTTTTGAGCGACAAGAAGAAGAAGACGACGAAGAAGAAGAAGATAATTAGCTTCCATTTCCAATTTCATTACAATTAAAATCAACAAAGATACTTTTGATATTTGAACTCACATTTTGATAAATGTATATTATGCCGTATTTAATAATAAATAAAAATATGTGTAAAATATATACTCTTACTATCATTTTAACTTAAAATAAAACTAAAATATATAATCCAGAATTAATAATATTTTATACTTAAATAGTTAAATATGAATAATTATATATAAATAATCAAGTTACTTACTTTAATTCAATATAAATAATTAATAGTTAGTACATAAATAATAGGCATTGTTTAATAATTATAATTTCCAAGTAAATAATTGACTTTATAACGTACTGATAACCATAACTCACGCTTGAACTTGCATTAGGCCGTATATGACTGTACGATGTGCACTCTTCGCGCTCTACCTTCAAAACGGTTGGTCGTATGAAAAAAAAGTTTAAACAAAAGTTGTAGGGAATTTTATAGCCTACAACTTTTATAATAAATGCAAATCTCATTTAACCGATAGGAAGCCAGATATTCGCGAAAAACCGATTTTTGTGACCTTTAACCTTGAATATCTTGAGACGCGGACACGATAACGATTGTGACTTTTGAGACAACATTTAGAATGACAAAACAAAGGTTCATACCAATTTGCAGCTTATTATCTTTCATTCCGAGGTGAAAGCCCTAATATGACTGGGCTACCGACCCGTGAATCGAACCCGAGGCCTCAATCGCATATGCTACCACAGCGCCACCGAGGCAGTCATATAAAATGAATTTTAATAATCGGTCCACAATTGACAGAGTAATCAATGAATGTACAATAAAAAAAACACAAATAATACTCCTTTTTTGAAGTTGGTTAATAATAATTTAAAATATAAAGATTGGTGTGTCTATTCTCAGACCTACCAAATATTATCAAAAGTTACACACAGTCACGTCGTCGTATGTAAACAATCAAATCTCTGTGTGCGTGACAGTGCGTGTGGAGCTAAAAACGAGCGTGCGCTCGCCTTGAATATTCGGAGAACACTGAATTTTTGGATCGCGTGAACTCTGTTTTATTGCAAATTATTTCTCCATACTAAAATGTATGGAACTTTTGCCGCTAAAAATTAATGATGTTTAAGATTAAATTATGACTTTCTGGTGAGAATTAATAGAAACCTTAAATGCTTAATCTCTTTTTTGTACTTTTTTCTTGCAACTAATAAAATATTTATTTCAAATAAAGCAACATAATACTAGATTGATTCCAAACAGAAAAGGTCGATTTCGGTGATTTTAGTCACTGTTGATGATTTTTTTCTCGAAAATAAATAATCGTATTAGTAACTTTACTCGGTTTCTCTATAGATTGATTTATTAAGAAACTGAGATATTTTTTTTACTGTCAAATAATGAATTAATTTGTTTCTCTTGTCATAACCGTAAGTGCTTTTTCGAGCAATTATGGAAACGATACCCTTAAGAAAACTTATTATATTAGGTATGTGAATAAGTACAGTATTTTATTAATCAAATTAATAAAAATACGCCCTGTGATGTAAAATTTACTTACACTGATAGTTGAACTGTTAATGAAATTTATTACATATTCGTCGTGGTGTCGGATTAAGAATACAAGTGTCACCACCCCTATTCAGTCCATGGGTGTCGTAAGAGGCGACTAAAGGACAAGGCAGTCAAGTATTAGTACCGTATATATGTACTTTGTTAAGCATTTAGTCTTAAAAACTGATCATTTGATTACATACAGACTCCAATTTTATATACTTGTATAGATAGTGTTACCATCATCAATTCATTCAGTCTATGGGTGTCGTTACTCGCAACATCATAGTCCCAAACAAAGCAGAGCTTGTATTATGGGTACTAACAACCGATATAAATACATAAACATACTTTGTTTTTGTAAATACATACATATTATACATTGAAAACAACCAGACTCCGAAACAAATATTTGTGGATCACACAAATATTTAGTCCGACCCGGGGAAGGATCATTAAACTTCGTTCGATCGGTCAAGATCATCACACTACACAACAGTGATAATACTATTTAAGGAGAAACGTAGATCCTGTAGACTGTTTAATACTGTTGCTAAAGCTAGCCTTTTGGTTTTCAGGTTGAACTGCTTCGGTATACCTGCGAACTTCTTGACCACATCATGCACCCTTGGAGGAAAGCACGACATCGAATACAAGCCCTACGTGTTTCCACCCAAACAAGATCACGACCATAAGAACATGAAATTGAAGCGGCCGATGTCTCCACATGTCACTATTTACGCCCCAACTCTTCCTGCTATGTTATCAATCGCACAACGTATAACTGGTGAGTTTAATTTTAACTTTGAGCCAGTTTATTAGTTCTTGAAGTCTCTATTCGACTCTTGTTCTGAATACCAAATGATTAGGGCCACAGCACGCTTGCTACTTTTAGCATCGACGATCGGCAACTAGTCGCTTTTTAGAAGCTAAATACGGCGACTGAACGCTACTCTCTGCACACATTCTGCCGGTAGCATTCAAAATTATATACAACACTACAGACGACGCGATCCAGGTATCTGAGCAGTCGCTAAAACGCGCGTTTCCGATACCGCGTTCGAACGCAAAAAATCGCGAATGGTGCAAAATTACGCGCGATTTTGATACCGCGTTCGAACGCAGTCGCAAAATCGCCGATCGCGGATGCTAAAAGTAGCAAGTGTGCTGTGGCCCTTTTACACGAGTATTTATTTCAAAAATCTTGGAGAGTACATATTTTGTCAGGCTAGTTGACTCCGGCGGTATTACTGACTGTTATTGTAGTAAGTAACGAGTAACGCTGCTGAGTGAAGCTTAAGTTACTCCTGATGTCATCAGAAAGCTGTCTGCTAAGATGCCGTTCTAATGTATATAAGTACCGTATATACTGTCCGTGTGGTGACGGATTAAGAATACAGAGTGTCACCACCCCTATTCACCCCGCGGGTGTCGTAAAAGGCGACTAAGGGATAAACTACGCAAGACAACATCAATGCAAAGAGAAGGAAAACTTGAGACCAACCCTATGCCAACCCGTCTGACCAGCGTGGTATAGTAGGCCAATACCTCCTTTCTAAGGAGAGGCCTTTGTCCAGCAGTGGACTGTTAAAGACTGTTGATGATGATATACTATGATATTATGTATTTAATATTAGCTGTTCATTTGATATTCTAAACGAAAACTTCAATTTTATTGATTTGTGTAAATAAACATATCACTTATCTGAAATAATAGGTATTTACCTATGAAATTGCCGTTTCGTATGCAATAAGTGAAAGTACTTATTTTTTAAAACTTTTTTGTTTCTGTTATTCGACGCATCTTTCCCAACGCATTGGCAGTTTATTGATGGGTTCTTGTAAAAATCAGCTGGACGTGAGGCAACAAGCTCTTCAAAGGCATTTTGCACTGCCTCTCGGGAATTGAATTTTTTACCCACTAAAAAGTTGTCTAAAACTAAAAATTGTTACATGCGAAAAATGGATTCTGTTCGACAATCGAAAGCGCTCAGCAAATTGGTTAGACCCTGGTTCAGCACCAAAGCAATGCCCTAAACTAAAAATGAGCCCTAAAAAGGTGATGGTCATTGTTTGGTGGTCTAGTGCGGGTGTGATTCACCACAACTTTTTACAAAACGGCGATTGCAGGGGTGATTACTTCGAATAACAGAAATAAATAAGTTTGAAAAAATAAGTACTTTCACTTATTGCATACAAAACGGCAATTTCATAGGTAAAGACCTAATATTAATAGTGTAACTGGCCTTAGATCTTAGGTCCTTGATGCAGATGATATCACCTTCTTTTAGTTAATTTACTCGTACTTCTGAGTGAAACATAATTGTGAGAGAATCATGTTCATAGAAAACCAGTTTCACATATGTTTATTCGTTACTTTTCACAAGGGTAGTGAGGCCAAATCCCTAATCCTAAAAAGGGAAGGAGGAGTCTAAAAATCGGTGGTGCTAGCCACTTTCCTAATTTTACATCATATAAGAAAAAAATCGCGACCCAGTTTGCCACGACTACACAGAAATTATATAGATAACAAGCTGACCCAGCGAACTTCGTACCGCCTAAGAATATTAATTCTTATTAAAGTATTGTGTTTAGTTATTAACTGATAGTGACAAATCGACAAAAGCGCCACCTAACAGCCCCCGCCCGGTACCGCCACAATCGCTTTGTTCCTGCATTTTAAATCTGTAATATCTTCAAAAATAATAATTTAAATTACATACTGTACAGGGCCATATTAACCTATATTAAATGCAAAATGTATTTAAGGTACTTAATTGGATAAGAATGAATACTGCATTGCTTAAAATCCCTAAGAGATAGGACTTTTTTGTAGATCTTGTTAAGTTGTACAATACTGAAGTACACTATTTTGATCTATCTCGTAGGGTACAGCCAACGTTCGCAATGTAAGCGTAAAATAATGGGTTGATTTACGACATCACATTAGAAACCTCTTAAATTATCAATGTTTCTCTACTATATTATGCATATATTATACATAAAAACCTTCCTCTTGACCTACTCTATCTATTAAAGAAAACTACATCAAAATCCGATGCTTAGTTTTAAAAATCTACGCATTTATAATGTCAGACAGAGAGTGGAAGCGACTTTGTTTTATACCATGTAGTGATGTCAGCAAGACTATTATTACGAATGCACTAGTACCTCATTGCAGTAGTCTACCGCCACGGTTGAACATACAAAAACACATAGACAGTCAAAAATATCCAATCCAATCATCCCCCCCAGACACCTTTAAATATTTGTAGTAATTTTACTAATTACTATATGAGGTATATCAAATTTGGTATTATTTCAAGAATAGAATTTTAAAATATTAAATGGTTTTTACACGCTTTTTATTAGCTTAACCTGTATGTTTGTTTGTTTGTAACTCCTTTTGGTGTCCAAATTTCAGTTTTGCACTAATGACGTAGGTCTGGCGGCTCTGGGCTCTTGGTCCATTAGTTTCGTGATGGAAATGAAGAAACCAAGGCTAGTGGAATGAAGTTTGTCATTTAGGTGTTACATATTGGCCTAAGTCGTCAAAATCCAATAACTGGTGTTTAAAAATACTTTATGGTTTACATGCATATGCATAAAGAAAAATATTGTTTTTACTATTTTTCCACAATTTTTTACTTTTTTCTTCTCTCAATAAGAACGTACAAATAATTGAAAAAAAGAAACTGATTCGTTGAGCGGTTCTGGAGATTTACGCCTGTTAATATTTAAAAAAAAATACTGGCTATTATGAAAGAAGTAATTGCAACTAAAAACCAGCTTTTAGTACCAACACATACTTAATACAGCTACCTATTTTATAGAAATACATCTATCAAACACATACGTATATTACAGATACACTCTTAGTATATAATACACATATAATATATGTATGTGTGTGACAAGCTGAATTTCGCGCGGTTCTTATACACTCGTTCATTCTAGATTCTGTTAAATTACCTATTGAATTATTGATAGGCCAACTCCCTCTCGCTTAAAAGCCTCACCAGGTTTAAGTGAGAGACATGAATCTATAATATATCTTACTAGCTGACGAGTCCTGTGGTATTACCCGCGGATTGAAGCTATAGACTATAAAAAATATCCCAAAATACTTCTTGGGTCATCAGGGTGAAAGTCCCATCAAAATTGGTCCAGCTGTTATATTAGGCGGAACAAACAGACTGACACAAAAATTTTAAAAATTGCATTTTTGATGTCAGTATCATATATACTTTGATATGCATTTAGTAAAAAAAACTCATAATTTTATACTACAGACAGACAATCCAATTTATTTATTTGTATAGATAAAACATCTCCCAGTAAGTAGTGGTTTTCAATCATTCTTATACTTAAATACCATTTAAAATCCATCTGGCCTAATTACTTTAAATTCAATAATTTGAATTTGACTTTCATACCAATTACCATCCCCGTTATTACCCCAAAGATGTTGATTTCTAAATATACTTTATTATTACACCTTCACACCAGCTACAGAGCACAGTCTTTAAATTTCAAGTCTCTTCAAAAACGTAGAACTTTAATACGTATCCCCTTAGGGGTGGAATGCCGTAAAATCTATTCTTAGTGGATGTATACACCCAGGAACCTACCTGCCAAATTTCAAGTTTATAGGTGTTGTAGTTTTTGAGATTTCGTGATTTAACAATGAATGGTATTTCGCTTTTATGTAAATAAAATGTAACTTTAGAAATACGCACCAAAACTAAGCGGTTCGGATCTTCCTCCTTGTGCCGAGCAGTAAAAAACTGGAAATACAAATATATAGATTATTCTGCAGTCCACTTACCAATCATCATGTTGTTTAGGATTAGACAACGTATCTTTATATATATTAATCTTTAACATTGTTTTGAGCACTCATTACAGCTACTGTAGTTACCTACATAATTAGCATCCCTGTTTTGGACATACAATAATAATGGAAAAAATAGGAGAGTTCTCTAAAAACTACTTCAACTTCAAACAATTAGAAGCAATCCTATTAGTTTCATATTGACTCGTTATAGTGAGTATAAAATTGAGTAAACTTTTTTAGAGATGAATCCTGCTGTATAGATTTGGCTATGCTATAAACGTAGTTAAGTCAATGAGAGGGTGAATTTACAGTCTGTGTGGTACAGCTTAACAACACGGAGTATCGTCACCCTTAAGCAGTGCGCTGACGGGTGACTTTTGTCGCTGCGACAAAAAAGTTTTTGTCATGTCGCGTCGCGTCTTAAAATCTGAGTGCGCACACGGTGAAAGACAGTCACGAAACATTTTTGTAAATCCATGGTTCATTTAACGATATGCATTTGGAGGAGACAGTCATTATTTGCGAATTCATACGGCGTAAAAGTTTTCGAATGAGTGTAGAAAGTTTTAATGAATTACTGCATATTTTCAAAGTATTCACCACATAGTTTAGTACACTTTTCCCTTCGCTCAAACCACTAATTATAACATTTATTCCACTTTAAAGAAGGGGTATTTAAAATATTTTGAGATTCAATATTTAAACACATTCGAATATAGAACTGTACCAAATTCAAAACTGCCGTTAAATATGGAAACGACAGAACTTAAAAGGCATGCCTAGTATTTATCATATGTCAGAATATTCTTTTAATCTTTTCTCGTAAAGTGCTGGTCTTCTTTCCACTTCTTCTATATACTATATATATTTGCTCATCGCCAGCGGGCATCAAAAGTAAGCGGAGAGCGGGGCACGGATAATGGCGTTAGGATAAACTATTTTGTAGGGATTTTTGATTCGATTCGAATCAGTACATGAAGAAACTATTTTGTAGGGATTTTTGATTCGATTCGAATCAGTACATGAAGAATCGATTATCGAAAAAAACGATTTCTAAAGGATCGATTCTATATCTTTGCTGTATTTACAATATAAATATAAATCCATTTTATGAAAAACAAAAATATTCATTAAACAATCTGTGGGATCTCTTATCAGTAAAATCATCGATTTTTTAAATCAAGGAATTCGATTATAAAAATTATTTTTATTACCTATCAAATTAATACATTCAGCTAATTGTAACTATTGTAAATATTTTTTTATACCAACACAAAAAATCGACAGTCGATTTTCAAGGGTAAAAATCGATTCAGTACAAAATTCAATTTTTTGGGCGAAACATTGAATCTTCGATCATTGTGTCATTCTCAAAATTAAATAACATCTGGTAATCTTTCAACCAGTGTTAAATTAAACAAATTATATCATATTTCATTTTCTCTAAAACAATTCAAGCTCTAGTAATTTCGAAGAAAACCTTGAATATTTTATTAGAACAACTTCAAGGCATACTGCTTAGACCCTTTATGATAATGTGGTGATTGAACGCTAGGAGACACTTCTGTTTTGATTACAATGCTATTTCAAACAGAATCCCCTGTTGTCTGAAAATATAAATAAAAAGTTAGTCCTTTCCGCTTTCCGCTTTTGGCTTAGGGCACGGGCAGAAACTGTTTCGTCACTCGTGCGCGCACTTGTATCTAAATCTAGCGGCGCGGTGACAGTTTTGTCGCAGGCTTCTTCGCAGGCACAAAACAGTTTTGTCATCCGATTGTCACGTCGCAACGTGCGCGCACCTCCATATAATTCTACAGACATAATGAAAGTGACAAAACAGTCACAGTGACAAAAGTTTCCCGTGCGCGCAGGGCCTTATTTATCTTTTGAGCGGCCTTTGATGCGACTGAGATTGCAAACTACACATGTTAAAATCACTGAAAGGAATGACTACTTCAAATAAACCTTATAATAACCCGCTGACAAGCTGACAAAACTTAGTATCAAGTTATTAGTTATTTAGAGCAGTGATATCTTTGTCAGGCAATAGTGCAATATAGGCCCGCGGATCCGAGAGGAATCGCCCCAACGTATTCTTTCGATACAAAACATTTTTTTTTGCGGGGGAAATGTTCAAACATATATACATTTTAGATTTACATGATTATTGTGTTGTACATGATCGTCTGTTACTATGAACTTATACATAATAACTAGAATTCAACATTTCACAGACACAAACACATTCACTGTGTTATAACAGTGTAACGAATATGTTCATTTATGTTGTCTATACTGCATATAGCACTGAGGAGTCGATAAACAAATTAGTACTATTATGACTCAAGTGACTCCACTCTGCCTGATGGTAAGCATCAGTAGAATCCAGGAGTGGTGGTGACCAGACAACCAGCGATGCAGGAAGTATGGTGATACCGACCCAAACAATGGCGGTTTCGTGAGGTGCTTTTTCACACTCCTCTTAAAGGACCCGGGATCATAATGGGGAGGAAACACGTGACCTGGTAGTGAGTTCAAAGGTACAGGATAGAAGAGCTAAACCGCTTAGTTCTAGTGCGTATTTCTACAACTCTAAGGCGGTGACTTCCAAGGCCAGCACGTGTTGTTCTGTATTGGAAGTTAGAAGATGGGATTAGTTGGAAAATCTCTCAAATCACTCCCAGTAGTAAAAGCGACAGAGGACTGCCATAGAAGCGATATCTCTTCGCATCTGTAAAGCTTCGAGAAAGTCGCAGGCTTCGGGGTTATCAATATAATCTGAATGAATTGGAATCATTGAACTTATCGTACCGAAGACAGACAAATTAGAAGAGATTGACGATTCATAAAAGTAACGTATTATTTAGTAAACGTAAACGTTCATTAATACGTTCTCTCGCCAATTCGAATATAAAATATTGTAGCCTACAATTTAGTCAGCCCTGCCCCAGGACGCAGACAGACGTTTCAAAATTATTAAAATTCAACTACTGACCCTCCGGTCTGCCTCTCTTTCTAGCATATTTGTCTCACTCTCTCACAGGTATTCTTCCGTCCATTTAAGTATATTTAACATAAAAAAATTTCATTCTAATAAGCGGATTGCCAGGCACAAAAATACCGTTCAAGTTTATAAGCTGACTCGCACATATGTATTCACTAATATAAAACTATAGTCGTCACAAAATAAGAAGTCCGTTTTGAAATTTGTCATTTGACATGCCGCATGTAAGAAATTGAAAAATCAAACTCATAATCCTATTTAATTACTATGTTACTCATACACTATCACAACGCGTATCTTAAATAAGCATCAAGTTTAACTTGATGTTGTAAAATTGCACTCAAAAACACGAATTATTCGTATTAATTACGCCACAATGACAAATGTCAAAATATTTTGTGACGACTTTATGTGAGATAGTGAAACAATGTCATGAAAAGCATCTCACTAAGCCGCTACAGTGTGGGCCGTCATACTTATTTGTCAACATTCGCAGCAAATATAGTCGGCCCAGGTCTCGGATTCTGCTCATGTTTTTCATCAGGCAGGTACAGTCACGTTGGAAAGCTAAATTTAATATATGTAAATAATGACGTTACACAATCTTTCAGTTCACAAACAAATCTTGCGGAGCCTATTTATAGTGCGGTAATATTAATAATAATAATAATTGTTAATTTCATCTCCACAAATTACATCACATTACTCGTACAATAAAAAATGACATCTTTTATAATCGTAATTTGTGGGAGATCTGGAGTCTAAACTAAGCCGAAGCCTGTATCATAGATCTCCAGGCCCCCCATTTGATAACATTGGACATTTTGTCAATCTGTGAAAACGTACATTTATTATAACTTATTTATCTATCTCATCGCATAGGAATATGCAAAATGAGTCTAAAACAAAACTAATAAACAAAGAAAAAACAAAAACATTTTAATTTTATGTGTGTATATGCATGTGTGTGTGTGTGTGTGTGTGTGTGTGTGTGTGTATTGCGTAGATCTTGTTTGCAACACCTGTTAATTACTATTTGTATAAAGTGAAGAGCATGAACACTTTTGTTCAATATCTCGAGTGTAATATATCTATACTGTAAATGAAGTTAGAAAGCAATTACTATCTCCGTTCGTATGTATGTCTATTATCGCGACTAGCTTCCTTTCCTAAAGTTCAAAGTACTTCCATACCGAAATTCATTTAAATCGTTGCAGCGGCTTAACCGTGAGAGCGTAACAGATAAACTAAGCTAACTAAGAGAGACATTAAGCACTTAGATGTTTCATAAATGTTGGCAAACGATAATATCACTTGGGTTACCTAGTTCTAAGTGGAGCCTTAAATTAAAGGGACGTCAATGAAAACGGCCTTTACGTTCGTATTAATAATATTAGTATGGAGTACGGATGGTGGTATCGACAGTTTTTAGAATTGTTTCTACAGAAACCGCTCTGCCTAATTGTAGTTCCGACAGTGGTATATTAGTTATATGTGACAAATTATAATTAAGTTATTACTTAGGCGGAACTCTGTAACACTAATAGAAGACGAGACTTGAGATGTTCAAGGAATTTATCATACGGCAAAGCTTACCCTGACTTTGCCGTATGTCTGGCTGTTATGATTTTGACAGGCTATGTATGTCTGTTCAATCATAGCTCCTATCATCCTATCCATATTCTTTCTTCTTAGACTTATTCCCAATATTATTTGGGGTCGGCTACTAGTACAACCGGTTTTATCTGAATATTAGTTTTTCCTCAGAGCGACTGGCATCGGACCTCCACAACCCTAAGGGAGAACTGAAATTCGAAGATTGAACTAGTTGTCAGTAAATATGAGCGCACTGACTTCCCAATAACGACTGCCATAGATGTTCATGACAACCGGGTACGACGGCTTTACGTACTCTTCGAGGCACGGGCGTAAATCACAGCCAAACTTCCAAACTCCAGGCTGCTATTAGGAAAAAACACTTTTTGGCCCGATCCGAGATTCGAACTCGAGACCACTTGATTAGCAGTCGCATACGCTATCCACTGGACCAACGAGCCAGGCAGTAATTAACCAAACATTTTGGATAGGCCGTGGACACACTCAAACCCATCAGATATATATTTAAATAAACTACAAAACTAGACTATACTCACATTTACTGAAAATAAGGTTGATTGTATTTCAAAGACAACCTACAATAATTAAAATGTATGTCACTTGCAAACACAATAAAACCTCAACTAAGGTGTAAGCTGCATCAATCCCAAGCAAATATTACATTTAAATAATCTAAAACTGTATAGTAACTGTAATACTTGATTCCTGATATTTGTTGGACATCCCCAATAATATTATACATGCGAATCAGTGGCGTAACAATAGGGTGGTAGGGCTGGCAAAATGCCACGGGCCCCCGACCCAAGAGGGCCCCGGTCCAAGAGGCTCAATGATGCAGTGAAAGAGGTTATGCATAATTTTTTCGAAATACTTCAACAAATTAATTATATATTTGGGCATAGTATCAAAAGATATTCCATATATTTTATAAAGTTATGTATCTAATAAAGAAATTGAGTCTTCAACTTCAATAACATTCATCATCATCATCATCATCATTTAATAGACCACTGCTGGACATAGGCATAACAAAATTAAAAACATTAAACCCTACTAGATGGGCTATTTGTTACTATTTGTAATGTAGTGGGTGATTGGCAACACGATCTTATTTTAGCTTCTAGTGTTGATATCATATCCTCGTTGGTCTAGTGGTTAGCGTATGCAACTGCTAATCAAGAGGTCTCGGGTTCAAATCCCGGGTCGGGCCAGAAAGTGATTTTGTTTTTTTCTTAGGAAATTCCTAATATAGCCCAGAGTTTGGAAGTTTGGCGGTGATTCACGCCCGTGCCTCGGAGAGCACGTAAAGCCGTCAGTCCCGGTTGTTATGAACATCTATGGTAATCGTTTTTGGGAAGTCGGTGCCCTCAAATATACTGACAACTAGTTCAATCTTTGAATTTTAATTCTCCCTTAGGGTTGCGGAGGTCCGATGCCAGTCGCTCCGTGGAAAAACTGAAATTCAGGTAAAACCGGTTGAACTAGTAGCCGATCCCAAATAAGCTTGGGAATAATGGCTAGGAGGATGATGTTGATATCATGAATATCGCTAAGCTTCGTGAATTAATGGTTTTCTTTACATAAAGTAAATAATCGTAAATTATTTTTTACTAATTTCTTTTGATTTTTTCCTCAGCGACTACCTTGACTAAAAATTGCGCGAACTGCTCTTTTCTGCAATAGAATGTCAGCAACATATCGTCACAACAAAATACCATAATGTTGAAAATAGCTGAAATACACTAGTCTAACTGTCTACAACAAAATATAAATGCACTTCAGGATATTTTCAACTACTGTATTAAGGGCCACAGCATACTAGCTACTTTTAGCATCGGCGATCGGCGATTTTGCGACTGCATCGATGCTGCATCGCGTTTTAGCGACTTCCTGCGTTCGATCGCGGTATCGGAAACGCGCGTTTTAGCGACTGCTCAGATGCCAAATCGATGCTACCGGCATCCGAATGTGTGCGGAGAGTAGCGTTCAGCTGCTGTGTCGTGCTTCTAAAAAACGACTCAATCTTCGCGTTTGGCGTTTTTAAGTGTGCGGTGTAGAGCGTTCGATCGCCGTATTTAGCTTCTAAAAAGCGACTAGTTGCCGATCGCCGATGCTAAAAGTACCTAGTATGCTGTGGCCCTAAGTTTTCATATATCTAACGGCAAGACATCGGGATTATTTGATGTGATAGTGACTTTAGTAACTTCTATTCATAACTCACAGACACTTTCTATTCAAGAGACATAAATGCAATACTCGTATTTAAGGTAGGTTTTGATGAAGGTTGAATCGAAATATATATATAAAATTATTTCGATTCAACCTCGCTTCACTTATATTTCGCTTGTGGCGATTCATTCGCACCGCATCCGCACAGGTCGCTGGTATGCTATGCCAAATAAATAATAAATACTTCGGACATCTTACACACAACGATATCCAGTCCCAAACTAAGCAAAGCTTGCAAAAATATAAAGAGTAGTTTAAGAAAAGAGTAATTCATGTCCACAACATTTTTCTATTATTTTTATACTATTCGAAAGTTGTTCACAAAACAATTTAGTTTAAGTTCACAGTGGAGTGAACTAGTCCGTATTCCCGTATATCTAAAAGAACTATCTTCAATTTAATTTATCCAGCCATGGTTTTATTGCATTAATAGACACAGGGATCATCCTTGCAATAATCCGTCAAACGCTTCAACATATCTTTATTGGTCGTATTCGTTGGAAGTCGCTGAAAATGATTTTTCTGCATCTATTAGTCCAGGAATTTCTAATCCTCTTCTCTTCTCTTCTAATACAGTGTTGCTGTTTTGTTCACTTGCAACAGGAAAGTTTGAAGAGAAATATAAATTATGAAAATTAATAGGTTTTTTTTTCTTCCTTGTGGTGACGGATTAAGAATACAAAGTGTCACCATCCCTATTCATCCCATGGGTGTCGTAAGAGGCGACTAAAGGAACAAAATAAGCAGCCAACATCACTGCCAAGAGAAGGAAAACTTGTAACAAACTCTTTACCAACCCGACTGGCCAGCGTGGTATAGTAGGCCAAAACCTCCTTTTAAAGGAGAGGCCTATGTCCAGCAGTAGACTGTTAAAGGCAGTTGATGATGATGAATAGGTTTATAGTTCTGTATTTTGCCTTTGCATTCTAAACTAAAAAAATTATACGAATTCGTAATATATAACTATATAGCAGTATGTATCCGTTGTATATGTCATTCAATAGATTTATAATATACTAGCTGACCCCGCGAACTTCGTACCGCCAATTCAACGTCACTCAATGGCTGTGAATGACATTGACATTCGTTACGCGCGTTTTTTTAAATATGCAAAATTAAATGTATATTTTTCAATATTTCTGAGAGATTTTCTTAATATTTTTTTCCGTAAGAACCTTCTCCTAATAATAACAAATACAACAAAAAAAGAATTAGTGAAATCGGTCCAGCCATTCACGCGTGATGCCGTGACCAAGGAAAACGGGTTTCATTTTTATATATATAGATGTATAAAATTGAAGTCACTGTTTGTACTCATAATAATACATCAAATTAAATGTTTTTACTAAGTGCATATGGAAGTTTTACAGTAATATATTGTAGACATATGTTGGTTTGGATTAGTTAGTGATTTGAATCCCATCCAAGACGAAGTTCATGAACTCCTACAATTAGGTACACGATTTTTACTTACTATTATCACACGTATGTAAATTACGTAAACCTTATTTATTTATTTTATTTAACAATTTAAGCTTACAGTTCATCTACTAAGACGCTTACGTGTTCGATCAAAGTAATGATTTGAAAAATACGTTTACAATAAATAAAAAATAAAGTAAATTTCAATCACGAATAACTTAAAAATTATCACAAAATAATATCGTTAATTTTAAAACAGTTGAAAACAAACTTGTAGTATTTGTAGAAACTATAGAAATAATTACCGAGGGTATGCGAAAAACGGCGCTTTCAGTACTTGGATGAGTAACCGTTAGTGGCATGAAACCACAAGCAGCTCATGATTCGGAGGACACGTTAAATAGTCGGTCCAAGTTGTTATCACAGGATTAAGTAGTGAAGCCTATTTGGTTAGAGGCCTTTGGGCGTAGTTGTTCTCACAAATCTAACCCGCAGTGGGCCAGCGTTAGGACGTGTATAACCTTATCCCTCTACTGAGAGCAAATTCGAGCCCAGAGTGAGACCTTATTTGTAGTTATATTAAAGTATAGTCATAATAGTTTGTTGATTAAGCATGTTTTAATTTTTTTTTTTATGGTAAATACATTTATTTGATGCCAATTGTCGTCTCAAATATATTTAAATTGACACCTAGGGTTTTTACATGATTGTGATTGTTCAGGTCACTTCAAGAGTACTGATCGCCGTACTCAAATGTCTATTGCGAATACAGTCGTTCCGGTATGGTGACCCACACTATAACGGTCTAATGGATTGCTTCTGCGTTATTACGCTTCGAGACTCTCACTCAACATGTATGATGTCATTTCAGATGGGTCTGTAAAATTGTGAAAAATCTGCGCATATCTATGACATTATATCCTACTACCTACTAATATTATAAACGCGAAAGTTTGTGAGTATGTATGTGTGTATGTATGTTTGTTGCTCTTTCATGCTTAAACTATTGAACGGATTTGGATGAAACTTTACAGTAATATAGCTTATATATCAGAATAACACATAGGCAACTTTTTACTGCAATAATCGAGTTAAACGGGCGAAAGCTAGGTGATTATAAAAATACATTAAATTGTACATGTCAAAATGTATCACTGTTTACCTCCTGTCAACGCTTCACAGGTTGCCATGCATAACACACTTGCATAGCAACCATAATGATACGGGGGTAACTCCGCGGGGCGCAGCTAGTTAGGATAAAATTAGGATTATGGCACACATATGATTGGTTTAAATTTGTTTTTAAAATTGCCTGTATTTATTTTATTTTTATTTTATTTAATACATACAGAAACAAAATTTATATTTTAACTTTTTTCATTACAGTTATTTATACTTTAAATTTATGTAGAAATCTACGAATTAAGAAGAATCACGTGGATTGATAATTTAAATAAATAAATGTTTAGGATATTTTACACACAACGCCAGTCCCAAACTAAGTAGAACTTGTATTAGGGGTATTAAAAAACTGATATAAATACATAAACATACTTTTTTCTTTGTAAATATATACATATTTTACATATAAAATACCCAGATTCTGAAACAAATATTTGTGGATCACACAAATATTTGGGCCGACCCGGGAACCGAAGCCGAGACCTCTTGATTAGCAGCCGCATACGGTAACCGCTAAACCAACAAGGCAGTCATTATTTCTTTTTATGGATGAGTCGGTTATGGTCGTGTAAATATATGACGTTTGAGATGTCTTACTACCTTTACGTGGTATTACAGTTCCTCAGGGAACATTTGATAAATTCGCATTGCATATTTTAAAATCAAATATGCGCACAGGTAGTGTAAAATGTAAAGGAAATATTGAACAAACTCAGATATACAAGCTTCCTCATTGCAATTTTATAGGCTTTTACCAGCAGCGTCGCGGCAAATGTTGAAACGGAACAAGATTTATTCGTTGGAAATATGGTTTACGATGATATCATATCTCATATGAGTCGGAGCTAGATTCTTTTGAATATGCTTGAGAATGGTTTATTGCATTTCTGCACTCTATTTAATTGAAGATTGAAAGATTGTTGTGTATAATATTGAGAATACACACAGAGAACGAGAGCATTATCATCTTCTTCTTGTTAGCCTTATTTCCAATATTATTTGGGGTCGGCTACTAGTTCAACCGGTTATACCTGAATAGCAGTATTTCCACTGAGCGACTGGCATCGGACCTCCGCAACCCTAAGGGAGAACTGAAATTCAAAGTTTGAACTAGTTGTCAGTAAATTTGAGGGCACTGACTTCCCAAAAACTGACTGACGGCTTTACGTGCTCTCCAAGGCACGGGCGTGAATCACCGTCAAACTTCCAAACTCCGGACTGCTATTAGGAATTTTCTAAAAAAAACCCAAAAATACTATTTGGCCGGACCTGGGATTTGAACCCGAGACCTCTTGGTTATCAGTCGCATATGTTATCCACTAGACCAACGTGGCAGTTACAACATAACCATCTATATTTCGGATGTTTTCCACCGCATGAGAAGTGTAAGTAAACTCGACCGAAGTGGCACAAAAGCCTCGCTCCATATAACCGGTTCTGAGCAATCCTAAGTTGTTTTTTATTGGGTGAGAAAACTAAACCTAGATCTCTCTCACTCTCTTTTTGCTACTAAACTTTGAATCAGAGGGCGGCAACGGATTCTAGCAGGATGAGATGAGAGGATGGATGATAGGATGCTCACGAAGGGCAGTTATAGCTATTGTGAATGTATGAATGTATGTAATATAACGATCAATTTGATATTATTCTAGAAGAGCCTTTTACTTTGTCGACGCTTCATCTTTCTGGCACTAACCGCTTGGACGATAAGTCGAGGATGGACGAAAGGCTTACGGACGTGACGAATATACCTACATATAAGGGTTCCGAGTAGTGAAATACGATAGATATTGTGATACTAATTTTTCGCTTTTCAGTTCATTGCTGTTTAGCAGTCAAGTTTTTCATTTCAGCTCATTTTTCACCACAATTCTAACCAATTAAACGACAACACTCCATATATCAAAATCCGTCGTGCCGTTTAGGCTGTGGAGCCAGCCAAAGAAATTTACATACACACATACATACGTTCAAAAACCAATACCCATCTGACGCAGCCAGGTAAAAAAAAACCGTGCTGTTTTTTGGACAAACGAGTATACGGTTAACTTGATTGTAAATTAAATTTCACCCCTAGACGATAAAAGTGACAATATCGTCATAACTTGCCGTCCTTTGAACGAAATTCATTTGAACCGGCATGTGTGCCACAGCATTGTGCTCCCACAATTAGACACTTTCTTGTGTTGTTGCCGTTATTATGAGCTACTGGCGAATACTGAACCAATGATTTGAAGAACAGCGTTTATTAATTCAATTCATTCAGTTCATTAAGGCCAAGTAAATAACAAGTTTCAACCAGTCTTCACAATACCTCCCTAGGTATAATTGCCAAAGTTATATTTATTAATTCACAGTATCATCAAGTATTGCAGGGTTGAAGGGTTGCATTTAATTCTTGTTCGTTTATTCATTTTTAGGGTTCCGTAGCCAAATGGCAAAAAACGGAACCCTTATAGATTCGTCAAGTCTTTCTGTCTGTCCGTCCGTATGTCACAGCCAATTATTTCCGAAACTATAAGAGCTATACTATTGAAATTTGGTCAGTCGATGTATTCTGTGAACCGCACTAAGATTTTTACATAAAAATAGAAAAAAAATGATGATGTCCCAGTGGTGAATTGGTAACTTAAGCATCGTTAGATGGGTATTCTAAAAACATTGAGAGGTTGCTTAAAGACGGTGTTTGCGAGTTATTTAACTTTATGGGACATTTTTTTCAAAAATAGGGTGTTTACCCCTCCCTCTCTAAAAGTATTCGTAAATTATATTCGTAGTCCATATGATGAACTTTAAACTAAAACTATAACGACTTAGATAGTTTTGTTAGTTCAGGAGTCCTAACTTGTGAAATACGCTTACTAGTAAACTTCGTACAAAAAATAAAAATCTGCCAAGTGCATGTCAGGCCACGCACAGTAAAGGGTTCCTCAGTCACGTTGATTTAAAATCGTATCCAATAGATAATTATTATAGTCCAAGATCCCAGAGCCGCCAGACCTACGTCATTTGTGCAAAGCCGAAATTTTCAGGATTATTAGTACAATGTCTTGTGGTGCGATTTTGACCCACTTTAAACGGCCAGATTTCGAAGACTTGTATATACTTGTAGCTATTCACAACATCAACGAAATCTGGCCGTTTAAAGTGGGGTCAAAATCGCAACCAAAGGAGTTGGTTACAAACAAACAAACATACAGGTGAAGCTAATAAATAAGCGTGTAAAAACCATTTAATATTTTACAATTCTATTCTTGAAATAATACCAAAGATGATATACCTCAGCTTCCTAATTACTACAAATATTTAAAGGTATCTGGGGGGATGATTGGCCCTTCGGACAGGTCTGGCCGCATACAAAGGGTCTTAAAATAGTACCTACCTTAGATAATATGTATAAAATTTAGGTTCGCTACTATAACGTAGTTTACCTAATTTTTTCACAACTTTCAAGACGTCTGGCAGAAGTAATGGCCCACCGAAAGTGTCTGGCAGTAATGAATTTTAATTTTAAATAATATTCTTAAAAAAATATGTAAATACTAGCTTTGCACCTTTAACGTAGGTAAGTAAGGTTTTTTACCATCTGTACTTCGCGCTACCTCACAAACAGCCCCGCTTTCAAGCTAATGGTATACATCTTAACAAGACATTGTACTAATAATCCTGAAAATTTCAACTTTGCACAAATGAAGTAGGTCTGGCGGCTCTGGGATCTTGCTCTATTACGTTCACGTACTAATGTGTTAATTTTGTATGACGTTTTCCAAGTGAGCGCATTTTACAAGTTAAGTCTCCATAACTCCTGAATTAATAAATTCATCTAATCCGTTATAGTTTTCCTTCAAAGTTCATTATGTGGACCACCATTACGAATTTTTCCAGATTTTTTGATCCAGCCGATTAGCTTTTAAAGGGGGGGGGACGCCCTGTTTTTACAAAAAAGTGCCCTTTACAGTGAAATTTCTCGCAAACGGATACCTGAATCAAAAAATCATCTTAGAAACCCTCTATTGTTTTTAAAATACCTATCTAATGATACCCCACACGATGGGGTAGCCGCGAGAAAAAATTTACATCCCCACTTTACGTGTAGGGGAGGTACCCCAAATAAAAATATTTTTCAAAATTTTATTATAGCACTTTGTCGGCGTAGTAACAATACATATTCATGCAAAGTTTCATCTTTCTACCACTTACCGTTTGGACGGTAAGTCGAGGACGGACGGACGGACGGACGGACAGACGGACATGACGAATCTATAAGGGTTCCGAGTGATAAACTTCGGAACCCTAAAAAGCGGCCAAGTGCGAGTCGGACTCGCCCATGAAGGGTTCCGTATCAGCAAGTAACATCATTTAAAAGTTCTTGTAGTTCGTTGTAACTTTCATCGATGTTTTTATACTAGTGTATTGATTGGATGTAAGGTAAATTGCGTGTTACGATTTATGACGTATTAAAAAAAAAACTACTCACTAGATCTCGTTCAAACCAATTTTCGTTGGTAGTTTGCATGGTAATGTACAACATATATTTTTTTTTAGTTTTATCACTCTCTTATTTTAGAAGTTACAGGGGCATTTTTCCACTTTGGAAGTGTCTCTCGCGCAAACTCTTCAGTTTAGAAAAAAATGATATCAGAGACCTCAACATCATTTTTGAATACCTATCCATAGATACCCCACACGTATAGGTTTGATGAAAAAAAAATTTTTTAGTTTCAGTTCAAAGTATGGGGACCCCCAAAAATGTATTGTTTTTTTTCTATTTTTATGTAAAATCTTAATGCGGTTCACAGAATACATCGACTGACCAAATTTCAACTGTATAGCTCTTATAGTTTCAGAAATAATTGGCTGTGACATACGGACGGACAGACAGACAGACAGACTTGACGAATCTATAAGGGTTCCGTTTTTTGCCATTTGTCTACGGAACCCTAATAACGAAATATTATGTAAATATATCAATTATATCTATTGGACATCACTTGGCATTGTATGTGACTACGGAACCCTATTCTATGCGTGGCCTGACACGCACCTACCCGACTTTTTTAAAGTTTTATTTTTAATTTTATTGATATAATTTTGCCCTCTTATAAATTTCACATATTTACAAGATATTGTTAGAGGAGTATAAATGATATGTCAATAGGCGATTTTATGACTTATTTCGTTGCGTGTAAATATTTTCCTTCTGTGAGGTGAACTTTATGTGTAATACGAAAAAAATCTCTTGTTACGTAATTGAATATGTATTCGGAGGTGAAATACAACAAATATTTTGATGTTTATAATGGATGCAGAGTAGGGATAATACGCGACTTTGTAAAAATATCCGATTCTAACAGATATCTGAAATTTAAAAATATATGTATATGTAATACTAGCTTTTCCCGCGGCTCCGCCCGCGTGTATATCGGTTATCGCGGTAAAAAGTAACCTATGTCCTTTCCCAAGTTCAGTTCTATCTTCATATCAAATTTCATCAAAATCGGTTAAGTGGTTTAGGCGTGAAAGCGTAACAGGCAGACAGACAGAGTTACTTTCGCATTTATAATATTAAGTAGGGATAATGGCGCACAAACTTTCAATGTTTTGAGTAATTTCAGATTCAAGTTGATTTTTAAAATGTTAATATAATTTTGCTACAGATTTTTTTAATGCGAGTTATCTCCTTGTGATATCATATTTTAATTATATTTTTACATAAACAAACAAATACAATTACATAATTATATTTCTACATGTGAAAATATAATTGAAATATGTAACAATATCTTTGTAAAATTTAACAGTGGAATATTATTTTGTACAAAATATTGAGGTAATAGAAGAAAAACGTGAATTTTGTGATTTGACGAATTCTTTTTGATAATCTGAATTTAATTAGGAAATTCTTATTAAAAGTTTTCTTCAATAAATTGAAACTAATATAATATAATTATACATTCGTGGATAAAATACTTTTCACCTTTTTTTGTCTATGCGGCAATACCCTCGGATACCACCATTGTTGGTTATGTCAGACTCGAATAGATCAAAACGTCATGCCGTCTCAAAGTACCAATAGCAGGGGAACCTGGTGTACCCTAGAGAGGAAATCCCTGGAACCCCGACGTACCTCGGGCCATCTACCTACGGCTTGTAGAAGTCCCTCGTCATAATAATAGTGCATGGCGCATCCACCAAGGCCTGCTTCTGCTGGGATGACAGATGGCCTCACCTGCCATCCCCAGGCTAGCGCTTATGGAGGACGGAGACTGCGACCTGCGGTGCCTGAGTCGTCTGCGGTATAGGGCCCGTTCCCGGGCCTGGCAGGCCGGGAGAGATCTAAACCTCTCCCGATCCCGCTCCGCCTTATCCTTTGCAAGTATAACATAATGTCAATATATCATAATGATTGTGTGTAGTACGTTAATATGCCTTCCATAAATTTTGCAGATGTAATTATCACGGTCATTGGCACAGACACGTTTGGCACTCTTTGGTAAATGTACATAGTTTGCTAAAACTAACTAAAATTGGATTTTTTATGTTTTTTATCACTTACACATTTTTTTTCTTTGTCTTTACAAACATGCAAGACTGAATTGAACATCGAACACGAACACAAAGCTAACCAAGACTCAGAATAACAATTTGCGGATCACACAAAGTGTTATTAGGCTGTGTCAGTGGTACAAAGCGGCGCCGGCATGGCGATCGTTTAAGTAGTAGTCAATTGCATAAATTTTCGTAGAGTGGTTGCTATTTCTTAAAAAACGTAATTTCGCCCTAAATGATAATTTTCTGATTATAGAACCATTCCTTATGAAAGAGGTTTATTTGTTTCTCAAAATTAATCTATTATACAATATATAATTCTCATGTCAATTCACTGGCTGTCCAAGTTAAAATTTAATGAATTCCTTTGATCTTAGGTATTTATTTATTATTTTTGACTGTAATTCGATAAGAACCTGTGAATGTGATAGAAAAGTGGCTACTTGGCTGATATTTTAATTATATTCCATATTTCAGTAGCCGTAACATCAATGCAAAGAGAAGGAAAACTTGAAACCAACCCTATATCAACCCGTCTGGCCAGCGTGGCCAAAACGTCCTTTCTAAGGAGAGGCCTATGTCCAGCAGTGGACTGTTGAAGGCTGTTGATGATGATGTTAGTAGCCGTATGATAAGGGACGGCGCGGCGTGCGCCTTGTATGATGACTTCAATGTCAGTTGACGGGTGCTTAATTATGTTTATATTTAGTATTACTATGAAATTATGTCATTGTTTTGCTTTACAGGTGTAGTATTCTGTAGTTTTAAGTACAAGTATCTATCACGATTGAAAGGCTTCATAGTACTGTTGAATTAATAAAATTAATATTATTAAAGGCAAAAAATAACTAAATGCTTCTATCCAAAGACAAACAAAGTACTGCTAACTTCGATATCCTCTCTCTTACTCTATCAAGGAAAAATCTGACCGTTTGAAGTGGTTCAAAATCAAGTCCAAAAGACGCGGTTACACACAAACATACATGTCAAGAGGAAACATAAAATTAACAGGAACTCTGAAGTATACTATTGCTAAGAGCATTACCGTTGATTTTTCTTTAATATATTCTAGTTGAAATGCTTATATACTCTTCAAAATCCTATTTAATAACATTTAAATAAACACTCTATGGGCTAACATACTATTGACAACTGATAGCTAAGATCTATTGACCACGTTGAATGCGTACAACAATTTGATTACCTTGCGTTCCAACATTAAATTTAAGTAATCTTTTTCAGATCATTTCGAGTACTTTGAAATTCGTTTGAGTTGTCCTTTGACAAAACTTTATTTAGTCTAGCAGCTTTATTTGTCGAGTTCACGCTGCTACAGAAGCTGCGGAAGCCTTCTCTTCTCCGGTATCTGATCCACTTCTTGTAGTGTTTTTATCCTGGTTTATATCTTTCCCAGTCCTCATCGGTTCTGGTGTTTTTCGCTCGACTGAAAAGTGTCCTGAGTTCTTTACGTAATCTTTCGAGTTCCGGCCCCCACCAGGAACTCTTACCCAGGCCTTTGGGAGTGATGGTAGGGCACGTCAGTTCATAGCTTTCAAGAAGTGTTGAAGTGAAGAACTGCACGTTTGTTTCAATGTTGTTCGTGTCTGATATTTTGTCACAAATTTGTATCTTACTCAAAGCTTTTGACGACAGTTCAATGTACCATGTTATATCAGTTTTAAGAGGGTTTCGATTTGGAACAGGGTCTGTTTCTCTGTATTTTAGTTTAAAACAAACTCTACGGTGGTCAGCAAAGGAAGGCTCGTTTGACACGTGCCATCATTGAATAAGATTTGCCGCCGCGTGTGTTGCCAGGGTAATGTCTATGATCGTTAGGTAATTGTGGACTCCGTGCCAACGTTCATGATGTTAAGGTTAGTTTGTTGTAAGAATTCGGTTAATAACTCACTGAAAATGTTATATTCAAAAACATTATTTAAATTTTTAATAATTAAATTTTTGTTGTAATTTTCCACTTTAACTAGATAATTTTCTCAACAATACCAATATTGATACACCTTTTTTACCTTTCACATAAAAATTTAATTAGAAACATTTCACCTCTTCGTCTTTCATTGCCTACTTATTGAGAATTCCAATTAATTTCCAGACAAACACCGAACTGTACCAACACACCTATATATAACGGTATCAAGGAATATTACTAATTAAATATTAGTAATATAATATTCTAAGGAGAGGCCTATGTCCAGCAGTGGACTGTTAAAGGCTGTTGATGAATATAATATTACGAATATTACGAATGTCACTGTATTTATATTGCCCGAGTAAGCTTATAATTGATACAGAAAATTTGTATTATAGATGATGGATGGTAATTTGATGACTATTGGCTTAATTCAACTTTGTTTATATTTATATAAACACTATTTTTAACCGACTTCCAAAAAAAGGAGGATTCGTCGGAATCTTTTTTTTTATGTATGTTCAGCGATAATTTCGTCGTTTATGAACCGATTTCAAAAATTCTTTTTGCATTAGAATGGGCGTAGTTTACAGGTGGTCCCATCGTCACCATATCGGGATCTGATGATGGGATCCCAAGGAAATCGGGAACTCCTCAAATTTCATATGCACAATTGTCGCGATTTGGGTACTCGAAATAGTTTTTCTTTGAAGTCGGTTTCTTTTTGTTAATTTTTTTATTTCTACATTATGAACAGAAAATTTAATTGCAAGGAAATTTAACCTTAGTAGTAAATAATTTAGTAGATTTTAAAAGCTCTTGGTCAGAGCAGCCTGACAATCGGTAATAGGTCTTATGCACTCGCAAGAAGATCTTAAAGTAGCATCATCCAAATAATTTCTCATTCTTTGTTCCAGGTTCTATGTTAACTACTTACGCATTGCTGATGTCCTTTGGAACATTATTTTTGTCCAACGGAGTGGAGACATACGCCTGCATCATTCAAAGCATGAACTTAGGGACAATGTCAGTATTTTTGTTGAAATTAATCCTGGGCTACCCTTTTGCTTTTCATTATTTTAATGGCATGCGTTATGCGGCGTTCAATAACGTCAAGTTGTTAGATTTAAAGAGTTTGTATGCTTCTGGCAAGCAAGCAGTCATATGTAGCCTCGTCCTCGACTTTCTTTTTGCATTACTTTAAGTATTTTAGTGTTAAATAGCCTTTCTACTCAAGTCAGGGATCCCGAGTCCACGATTAACAAAACAGAACTAAAATTTGTCAAAATATTGATATATCTGCCTATTTTATGTATGTATACTATATCTATGAACTAATAATATATCACAATTTGTTGTGATATTGGTGATAATAGATCAGTATGTAAGACAGCTATCAATTTTGTTGCACTCAATGAGGATAATCATTTAACATTGTGTTTGACATTAGTGCTCTGAAGATTATCTTCTTTTATATATAGATGTGCGTCACGTGCCTTATCGCGATAATGTAAGTATGTATCATATATAATTTTAACAAAAAGGAACCGACTTCAATGAAAAACTATTCCGAGTACCCAAGTCGCGACATTGTGCCTATGATATTTGAGGAGTTCCCTTGATTTCCCTGGGATCCCATAATCAGATCCCAATATGGTGACGATGGGACCACCTGTAAGCTACGCCCATTCCAATGCAAAAAGAATTTTTGAAATCGGTTGATAAACGACGAAATTATCGCTGAACATACATAAAAAAAAAAAATAAAAAAAAAAAAAAAAAAGATTCCGACGAATTGATAACCTCCTCCTTTTTTTTGAAGTCGGTTAAAAATAGCTAAGTTCACGTCCAAATAAAGTGACAATAGCATTCTTCATTATGCACATGTATTTTATTAGACTAATATACATATAAATAGTTGCGTTTGTTAAAAAAGTATGTTTTTTTTATACCTACATACATATGAGTTCAAATATACTGCTTCTAATAATTGCATATTATGAACTGACAAGGTCTCATACTAGTTAAAGCGTATTTTAATATTTCTAAAAGAGTAGTAACAACCGGGTACAATAGAAAATTACTCAAGGGCGAAATTTGAGAAAATGTTTTACCTCCGATTGTTATTCTCGCTGGTTATCATACTTAGGAATTGCTCCAAATATAAATATTTTATAGTTTTAGTGGTTTTGTCGCCAAAATGGCAAGAAACAAAATCTTTACCATGAACTGAAACAGTATTTAATTGACTTAAAATACTATTCTTAAACTAAATCAGGAGCAATTATATTATAGGTATTCTATATCACAAAACCTAATCAGTATACCTAAGTAGGTCTGCGAAAAAATAAGTTAGAGCATTTTCTCAAAATTATAGCCAATAACTATGATCACAGAATCTATGTATTTTTTAGGTATACTCAATTTTATATATTTTGAGATACAAATCGTTGCAGTTGGAAATGAGGCATTTTCACTATTTCTCATTTGAACACAATAATCTTGAATTACCGACTAGGTTTGTTAATTTTTATTATATCTTAAAATTATTTACTTGAAAGAAAATAACATACATTGAGGATGAAACGTGGTTACTTATGTTTAAGTAAGACCAAAAATTATGTGTTTTATATATGTTTTAAATACAAAGAACTTTTATCAAGGTAAAAAGTAGACGAATGAAACTATCCATTATGTCGTTAAAAACCTGGACATTCTTTGAATTTAAACCTATTCAGTATGATGACGTATTTTGTGTAATTATTTACTTTGATATAATAGATGTCTTCTTTTAATAGATAAATTTATAAATAACATTAGTATTTATTATTTATGGTATCTAAAATAAATGTTTCATGTGCTTGCTACATTATTTTTTGCTTTATAATATTATGTTAAGCTAATTTTGCGTAAAAATCCAAAAAAAATTAAGTGTTGACAAAATGCTGTAATGAAAACATTAAACAATACCTGCCTAGTAAAGTATTCTAGAACCTCTTTAAAATCTAACAGTGAATTGTGATGTATCAACATTAAAGGTTACTGCAACAAACAATGTTTAGTTTATCTTTATATATCCCTGCCCCAGGTAGATGTCCCTCAATATCTGCGTTGCAGTCCCTCACGCCGCATCAAGAGGCTATAGATAAGTAGGTGCTTTTGCACAACACCGGACCTTAATTAATTCATATTTCCCATGTTGTACTAAAAGTTATTTCACGATTTAGTAATTTCAATAATTATGACAATAATAATTAACTTGTAGGTCTATTTTATGTAGATCTTTTTAAAATGTACAATACTGTAGTACATCATTTTGATCCATTTTGATCGTAGGGATCAGCCAGAGTTTGCAATGTAATTGCAAAATCGTGTGTTTATTTACGACATCACATTAGAAACCTCTAAAATTATCAGTTTTACATATTATGCATGTATTATACATAAAAACCTTCCTTTTGAATCCCTCTATCTTATACAAAAACCGCATCTTAATTCGTTGCGTAGTTGTTCTAAGCGTACATAGGAAAGAAGTCAGCGGAAAGCGACTTGGTTTTATAGGTATTACGTATTAACATATGAGTACTGAGTTTAGTAGGTAGTAAGGCCACGCTGATATCAACACAAATGGGCCGGCTTGACCGGGGCAGAACTACCCTCACACAGAAGAACATCCTAATAATGACAGCATTCTTGCTGCTGTATTTCATTTGTAAGTGTGATGGATACCGGAGGCCCAATCATTCTGCATTCTGCATCTCCCGGCCCCTGGATGAACGGAGAATGATACAGACTTATCAGACCAGGCATTTGGTATGGGTCATCATGCAGCATTTCCTACTCTCACAATGAGGATGGTGACCCCTACTCCTAGATTCTACTCATGCTTCCAACAGGCAGAGTAGAGTCACTTTGGTAGGCTTAAATATAAAACAATTTAATTGGGCAGAATCAGGTTTGACCTCGTTAGAAACTCACCCACAACGGATTGGCTCAGACCACTCAGGCAGGCCGTAGACCTGGTGTAGTTACCCCGAGACCTCTAGCTGAGGTCTAAGACAAAAACCACGAAAAGAGCGACAAAGTTGATGTCTAATAGTTATGCTAGGTTATTTTCATCTCTATTTATTGGAAAGAAAGAGAAGATATTATTCTTAAAAACTTTTCTGAGGTCATGTTGCAGTTGGGAACTGATTGTAATGCTATGAAAGACGAATGAAATTAAATCATTTAACATGTGATGTTCTGAAATGCATGCAACAAGTAGCAATAGCTTATATACAAAAGTTAATATCATTGAAAGATATTTACACTTCATGTAAGAATCAGTAATCACTCGTTATTATTTTTGTTAATAACTTTAAGTTTCTTTTATATTTTCTTTTATTTTAAAAAGACTACTCACGCGTTAGGAATATACATCCTATGTCGTGGGGACTTTACAAAAAAACATGCAACGGACACAAAGAACACCCAGACTCAGAACAACAATTTGTGAATCAGACAAAGTGTTATCAACTTGGGATTTGAACCCACGACACTTGGAGCAATAGAAAGCGGCTTGGCGACCGTTTGAACCACTAAGCCAACCGTGCAGTCATTGGCCAACATTGCACTTATCTCTTACACTTTATAGTCAGATGTGAAGAAATGGAGTCTGATTACAAAACAGAGGGTGACAAACTGGCAGAAGAGTCGGAAGATCAAATCAGAAAACTTCAACAGAAGTTGATCCCTGAAACTAAAGGAAATTGCGTGGAAAATTTGTGTAGAACAATTTTTCAGATAGCTTAACTTATCTAACGTTATTTTGACGCATCTTTACCATTCACACAGGGCACCCAATAGAAGATCTCAAAAGAAATCATTTTCCCCAGTTTTTAAATCATTTTTCATTCGATACTTAACTCTAAACCCTAGTTGGGGTCTGCAAGAAGAACCACAAACAGCATATTATAGCCTTCCTCAGTGAATGAGTTAACTAATATATAAAGATACTAGCTTTCGCCTGCGGCTCCGCCCGCATGTATGTCGGTTATCGCGGTAAATAGTAGCCTATGTCCTTTCCCAAGTTCAGTTCTATCTTCATACCAAATTTCATCAAAATCGGTTCAGTGGTTTAGGCGTGAAAGCGTAACAGACAGACAGAGTTACTTTCGCATTAAAATATTAGTAGGGATAAATTAATATAATCAGGAAGAAATCAAAACGTGTAACGCTAATCCGAAAAAAATACACAATTACATATGTAATTGTATTATAACTACATTTTAGACACAACATGACTGTTTTGTTACGTTTCGGTTTAGGCCTGTGTCAAGTGACACTTTGTGTAAAATAATTGACCAGATTGCCAGTGATATGGCGCCGGATATTGACGATATTGAATGATTAACTTAAAGAATACCAAACATCTCATTTCATGAATTTTGACACATTCTGTTCATCTAAGCTTATCAAAGGTAGTATACCCAAGCCTCCTGCAGAAGGCTTTAAACAGACCCGACCGATAATGTCATAAAGTGGGCTCATGATAATGGTAATATTAAAATATCAATAAAACTAAAGCAATCACATTCACCACTAAACTTAGTAACAAAAACCATAACCATCAGATAAAGGTATAGTGGGGCACTTACTCATGTCTGCACGCACACTTGCTTAACTGTACCTGACAAATTTGGAATCAATTGGACACCTCATTCTGACGGTGTATGTGTGAAACTCAGGTCAGTAGTAAATAAGTTTTTCCAATTTAAAAGCAACACTAAGTAGGAAAACCTTGCATCTAGATAAATTTGCCCTCGCCGAGTCACTTCTTTGCAATGGTGTGAGCGGTCGTACATTTAAAACTTATTTAGACAGTACATACATAAACACACACACGCGCACTCACACACACTTGTCATTAACTACACTTCACTTAAACTCTGTCCATTCCTTTATTATCTTTTTGACAGTTAAACAAATTTCGAAATTAGTGACGCCCTCACACGTCACCGATTCGATTTGAAATCAAAATCAATCGATATATTAATTCTTTATGTCAGTATTGTAAATAAATAAAATGTGCATTATTATGATATATAATTGGCCCAGAACAAAGAAAACTTCCTAATACAATCACTTGAAGGTCGGTTTAGTAAGTATTATGTGATTTTTCAATTGTATTTTCTCATAACTCTGGATATAAACGTTTTTAACCACGGGTTTCAGAGTTAATTTTTACTAACACGTGCATAGTTACATTTTAAGTCAGTGGTCAAAAATTAATTAATTCACAGAGTTATTGTTCTTTAGTCTAAGTTTAAACTTAAATTCCAAAATTTCGGCTTAATTCCTTGCAAATAATCAATCTTGAAGTCATACTATTTTAATTTCCTTTTTATTTTATTAAATTTACAGAAACAATACTTACATGAAGTCAAATTATTTGATCATAATAATATGATAGATAATTTTAATCAATTTATCTTATTTCAAGAACTGTTTTACATGTTGTTTTTAGTTATGCACACTGCCCACTTCCTTACCCGTCTATAAAGTACGACATTACTGTAGTACATTATTACGAAAAAAAATACCGGTAATTTATAGGCGTGACCTGTCAAAAAGACAATAAACGAATGGACAAAGTATAGTAGATAAGTAGTAACTCAAACCATACACCCAATGGGTTAGGATCTGTTATCCCTTACAGGCTACTCCGTAACCTATCAAGGGTGACATAACTTCACCCACAATATTATGTCCACGTACAAATTGTTTTTACAAACTTGAAACAAAAAAAAACTGCAAGTTCGTTTCATGAAGTACCTTGTGGGCAAAAAAACTAAAAATGAATGTATGGAAAATTGTATGGAAGATTCCACGAGTGGGCCAGATACTTGGTATTTCTAGAACAGTTTTTGATCAGTATAAAGTTCAAGTGCAAAATACCTACAATACAAGGAGGGTCAGAGAGCGTATGCTCATTAAATCGAAAGTAAAGAATTATCACGGTAAGAGAACTCACAAGTACTTCGTCCTTGGTGATAATATACAATCACATTGGTTGGCTAAGGAATAACACCAATGACTTTAGGAATTTTCCTTGAAATTTAAGCTGATCCATATTCTTTTACTATAAAGTGATATATTTGGTCTACGGATGACTGTTCCAATAAAAATACCCTGTACTTTGTAATTTACTACCCCATCCAAGGAATGAATAGGTCACCACCCCTATTCATTCCTTGGGTGTCGTAAGAAGCGACTAAAGGAACAAAATAAGCAGCTAACATCACTGCCAAGAAAGGAAAACTTGAAACAAACCCTTTACCAACCCGTCTGGCCAGCGTGGTATAGTAGGCCAAAACCTCCTATCAAAGGAGAGGCCTATGTCCAGCAGTGGACTGTTAAAGGCTATTGATGATGATGATGATTGACGATTGTAATTTACTAGGGTACTAGTTACCGTTTGGTGGGTTTATTAATTGTAAACTAGCTGACCCCGCGAACTTCGTACCGCCTAACAGTCGATTCAACGTCACTCAATTGTTTTGTATTCTCTGAACCCCTCCAATAAAACTTATCAGATATTTTTTATTTTATTTTTCCTAAGAATCATCCTCTTACTTCAAGGTATATTATAAAAAAAGAATTAGCGAAATCGGTCCAGCCCTTCACACGTGATGTCGTGACCAAGGGAAATAGGGATTCGTTTTAATATATTAAATAAATAAATATTTTGGACATCTGACACACAACATCATCTAGTCCCCAGATAAGCAGAGCTTGTGTTATGGGTACTAGACAACTGATATAAATACATAAACATACTTTTTTTTTTGTAAATACATACATATTATACATAGAAAACACCCAGACTCCGAAACAAATATTTGTGAATCACACAAATAATATTTGTTCCGACCCGGGAATCGAACCCGAGACCTCTTGATCAGCAGCCGCATACGCTAACCACGAGACCAACGAGGCAGTCAACATTATAATATTAGCAGAATATTGTAATAGTTCTGATACCTATTCTTAGTATTTTAAAAATATACTATTTTTACTTTCAGTGATGTAGGCCTTCTAACAAAGGCACAATTCTGATAATGCACCTTTCTGTTTGGATGTCTATAGAAAAAGATCCAAAGATCTAATAAGACAAATTCAAAACGATGCAATATGACTGATCTGTGTCGTTGAGGTTTTAAGGTTTATATATTTACGTATACTAACCATCATGAGATTAAAGCACCATTCCTATAATCTTAGTGAAAACTGCACTCAAATAGTATAGTCAATAATCAATAAATAGAAATATAAATCCTGTATCGCCGGGGACTTTACAAACATACATGAAACGCACACAAAGAACACCCAGACTCAAAACAACGTGGGATTTGAACCCACGACATTTTGTGCAGTAGAAAGTGGCGTGGTGACCGCCTTAACCACTAGGCCAACAGTGCAGTCGCATTTTATTTACAAGGACTCTCATTAGCACCGATCTGTCTGACTAGTCCTACAGAAACATCCACTAAAAGAGAAATAGAAGAAACCTGAAAGTCTATCTGAAGAAGAGTTAGTTAATTAATCAGCAGAAGGTGCTGACCGCCAAGTAATAATAATTTAAAAAGTCACTCCTGAACACCAAGAGTCTATAACTGCCCGAATTCTTGCTGAAACTAAACTCCAAAATATTTTTTAAACTGATTACTGAGACCAACTTGTGTACCTATTTTTTTTTTATTTTGTCCTACCAAAATAACTAGCCTGCCTAATTATGCGTCCTAGACAATTCAGCATGGTTTGGACCATAGTGGCCCGGTGAGATGTTTCTGTCGGTCTCCGGAGGCCGGGAGAATGATGCAGAATGATTTGGCCTCCGGTCACACTCACCAACGAAATACGACCACACGAATGCTGTAATCAGCGTGGCTTGAAATTATACTTTTCAGATTTAGATGACATTAATAAAGTTATAAATTTATTTCGTACAGTATGATTTTTTTTTACTAGGTTTAATGGTGTTACTCGCGGTTGTGTTCTACCTTTATTTAAAACAAAAAGTCCAAATTAAAAGTAGCGTATTTACTCCTTATTTCACCAGCTATCTGATAGTGAAAGCTCCGTTTCCTTTCATATGCATTTAGTGTAAAGCTGTTGATTTGAAATCATAAACATGCACTAGAATTTTATTAATTTGTATAAATATGTTTAAAAATAATAAATATTTTGGACAACTTTTAGAGACAAAATCGTCTAGTTCCAAACTAAGCAGAGCTTGTATTATGGGTACTAAATAACTGATATAAATACATAAAGAAACCTTTTTTTGTAAATACATACATATTATACATAGAAAACACCCATACTCCGAAACAAATATTTGTGGATCACACAAATATTTAGTCCGACCCGGGAATCGAACCCGAGAACACTAACCACTAAACCAACAAGGTAGCCAAATATCAAATGTTAACAGCAATCCGTGCAAGTCAGTAGGTAATCAAATCAAATTAATCAAATTATTGATGAATAACAGAGGGTACCGGCCGCAGCCGTCGCGCCATGTTGGTCACTGGCGTGAAGCCACTGGCCACCATGGTTTAATGGTCTTTACAGCTGGATACTCCACGTGCTGCCTTCGCCATGGAGGCTCTCCATCTGCTTTAGTGGCCAGGCGCGACGTCCTTGTAGGGACCAGTCGTGGCCCATCTTCCACAGGAGCGGTCCGAGGACAGACTCCTGCGGAACACAACATGGTCCTGCGTCTCAAGACACCATCTCGGTCCTTGTACATGACGGTACACTCACCAGCCGCCTCAGGTACTCTGGCACTCCGTGATCCTAGAACCCTACCTACTTTAACCTTAGAAACTACTTGAATAGACGTTCTAGTGCCGTGAATAGCATAACAGAGCATAACATTTCATTTATAAATAATTTTGTAGCCAATTACTTAAAATCATTCTAGAAAGATCTAGAAAGTATATTATTGAAAAATTATTAAATTAATTCTACACAACAAGGCAAAAATAGAATCCTACGTAGAGCTATGTATTGATTCTTTTCTAAATTATTTTTATTCAACAAAGCTAGTATTTTTTTAATTTTCATTTTCATTTTCATTTTGTCAGACTGACATCTATCGTCAAATTCGTGAACTAGAACTACATACTAAAATAGAACTTAAAAGGGCCGTAATTGGAAATCAAGTCACGACAATTTTGCATAAAAAGTAAAATTTTACTGCTACCTCATTTGAAGGGTATTTTAAAGTTCATTCAAAATTGTTTAATTTATATAATGTTCCCGATTTCTATTCGATATTTACAGTATTAAAGAGAAATTAATAAAAAAAAATACACCTTGAGTTTTTTCCACTTTTATGATGTTGACTTACCATATCAAATAAAGGCTATAAAACATTTAAGAGAGTTACTTATGACATTAAGTCGTATTAGGCAAGGCTAAAAGTAAATAAATTGCGAATATTAGTAACAAAATAAGTATTTATGTATCGAAATTTTGCTTATTATGTTCTTAGATTATAAGCTGCCCTCAGATTGAAGTTATTTAAGCATTCGGATCATTATCATCTGGTTAATATCTAGGTCTCTCCGAACGTATAATAATAATGTACCTTTAAAAATAAAAATAAATTTCTGAGTACGGCCCTTAAATAGGTCACGCCTACACGCAGCGCAGCTTCAGGTGGCTAACTTCAGAGCTGCGTGAATATATAAGGCTGCAAGCAATTTTGTTATTGTCTGGTACATGGCAAGGAGTGAAGTGGGGGGAGAGAGCCTAACACCCCCGCACCCCGCAATTTGTCGCGCACTGTTTCATATAAAAATCTCAGTAGAGCATCATTTCCAATTGCTCCGCCGTTAGTGCTACGAAGACACCCGAGTAGTGAAATCAACTATCCAAGCGCTGTGTGGTACGCGTGCAACTCAGTGTATGAAAAGCGTTTGTATATATTTGCGTTTTATACATTAGGTTTTTTTTTATTATATTTGTAAATCGTCACAATCATGAATCTGACTACGAACAAATTATGAGACAATTCGTAATTTGTTCTAGTTTCTGATGATGAGAGAGATAGGTTTTCGCTTTTGCTGGCCGGGCGAATTATTAATAAATATTGTGTTTAGTTATTAACTAATGATAACAAATCGACGTTAGCGACTCGTATCGTGGCTCGGCCGCAACCGCGATATTTTGAATCTGTAATATCTTCGAACATATTCACCTAAATTACGTGCGATATTTTGAATCTGTTTTATCTTCGAACATATTCACTTAAATTACGTGCTACAAATGGCTATATTGATTTACGTTAAATGCTCAGCGTATTTAAGTCTATGAATTTGATAATTATTAATGTTGAATTGCCTAAAATCAATTCTTGCGAAGTTGTTTTTTTTCGTACAAAGTATTTGGCTAAAAAATGGTTATTGTGGCTTATAATTAAATGATAAACATATACAATTACGGATTGTTTTGTGGACTTTTGTAAGTTGTGCAACACTACAATTTATCATTTAGATCTATCTCGTAGGGTTTTCAGCCAGCGTTTGCAAAGTAAATGCAAAATAATGTGTTTATTTACGTCATCACATTAGAAACCTTAAAAATGATCAGTGTTCCTCTACTTTAATATGCATGTATTATACATAAAAACGTTACTCTTGAATCACTATATCTATTAAAAAACCGCATTACGTCCGATGCCGTCGCTTTGTGGATATTCAGGTAAAACCGTTTGAACTAGTATCCGACCCCAAATAATATTGGAAATAAAGGCTAGGAAGAAGAAGACGAAGAAGAAATGTATTTTTATAATTAATATTTATATATTTAATTGAAATGTATATATATGAAATAAAGTGAATAATACTAGTAATCATTTATATAGAATGTAGCTATATAAAGTGTATATTTAAAATCAAACAATCATGTCCCAGTTATACATGGTAAGTAAATATTTTTATTGGAACATTTTGAAAATAATTAAATAGCAAATATTTATATAAATTAAATATTGCATGCAGTGGTAAAAATATCAATTCGGTATGTCAACATAGGAAATTAAAATCGTCAAATTAATTCGAAAATATCTAAAAGTACATTATAACTCGTGCGACCTAAGATGGCACCTGACTCAAATGTCAGTAGTTTGAAGTACTGAGTGTAAGAAAAATATAATTTACTCTAGTTTTTTTAAATTTTAACATTTATTTTGCTTCAAGTAGTTTCTTATAACATACTATTTTATCTTATGGTATACTTTACTACCTGAGTTAAGAAAATACATATGCATACCAATAGGAAGCAGGCCTCATTCTTATTTACCCGATTGCATTCTTTGTGCAGTGATTTAAATAATATTAGGTAATACCTAATATCATTTTAAATGATATTAGGAACTGAAATATGGTTATAAAATACAATTTTAAATCGTTATGATAAGCCTTTTAATCGAAGTCTCTAAATATCATGTGTATATGTATATTCTTTATTTTAAACTATTGCGTCTCATAGTCGTCATGCTGATGTTTTTTTCGTGTGACCTTTCTTAAAACAATAGTGTTATCCAGACGAATCTAATGATATATTAATAAAATAAATTCGTGGAGTGATTTATATGATATTAGGTAATACCTAATAAACTAAAATTATTATGGAATGATTCGTGCAACGATAATAGTGATGCTAACGCTACTCGCAAGATGACAGAGGGGTATTACGCGGGGGAACGGTATCATGTTTCGTTTTGAGCCAGGTGCCATCTTAGCTCGCACGAGTTATAATTGTAAAAGTAGAAGAGTTAACGAATGTGAGTTTGGACATAGATACTGACAATGCAATGAGTGCAAGAACTGTCACAAACTATAAGGAGGTACTATTTCAAGTAATTATTATTTATTGTAATAATACTAAAAACAAGGCCTTGTTTGCCTCAATGGCCTAAAAGTGTTATGTGCAAATGTAGGCCTATGTATTTCTTTTGTGAGTTTACGAATATAGTGAATTATTTCTTGGTTTTCTTCAAGTGTAAACAGTAAGAAGTGAAATATACCGACCGTGTTGTGTTGTAGAAATATGATGCGGTGCAAAAAAAAACATTGAATAATGTGAATACAATAACTATGGAAATAAAAGATTAATCTACTTAAATTTACTTTTCATATCTATATTTATAGAAATTAATCCCTATTTCCCTTGGTCACGCCATCACCCGTCATCCGTGAGCGGCTGGACCGTTCACAATTTTTTTTTGTTGTTTGTTACTGTCAAGAGAAGGTTCTAAAATTAAAATATTTAAAAAATTAGAAAATTAATACAGAACAAATGTTGAAATGTCGGGTCAGCTAGTTATAGATAAAACTACATATTCCTAAATACACATTCATATACACTATCACCCTACATATAAATAAATAAATATTTCTTACATCTTTTACACAAAACATCATCTAGTCCCAAACTAATCAGATCTTGTATTATGGGTACTAAACAACTGATATAAATACATAAACGTACTTTTTTTTATAAATAAATACATATTATACATAGAAAACACCCAGACTTAGAAAAAAATATTTGTGGATCAAACAAATATTTAGTCAGACCCGGGAATCGAACCCGAGACCTCTTGATCTGCAGCCGCATACGCTAACCACTAGACCAACAAGGCAGTAAAAATACAATTATTGGTAAAAACTTATAACAAGTAAAGATCATGGACCCTGTCGGGCTCAGCATAGAAGAGAGAGCTAAGAAAATGTCTTTTTTAACCGACTTCTAAAAAAGGAGGAGGTTCTCAATTCGTCGGAATCTTTTTTTTATGTTCAGCGATAATTTCGTCGGAATGGGCGTAGTTTACAGGTTGTCCCATCGTCACCATATTGGGATCTGATGATGGGATTCCAAGGAAATAGAAGGAACTCCTCAAATATCATAGGCACAATTATCGCGATTTGGGTACTCGGAATAGATTTTCTTGGAAGTCGGTTCCTTTTTGTTAAAATTGTTAAAATAATTATATGGGTGTGTTAATAGTAAGTTATTATTTTAAAACTATATATACATACACACACATACGTTCAATATAATCAAAATATGCATACGGGTACTAACGTTGTAACTGTTACTGCCAATGCGCTTTGAGGCAATTCGTGCACTTTCATTATAAAGCTAATGCGATTTGTAGACATTTTGAATACGGTAGGGAGTGCGTTTAATAGCTTACTGCACATATAAAGAAGATTTGATAAAGTTTTTAATACCTATATCTGCCTACCCGTGCAAAGCCGGGGCGGGCCGCTAGTTTTATTTAATGAGGCTGATTTGTACTCTCAAATTCTTATTACTTAAAGTAAAATATGCTTTCTTCAATACTTCTACTGATTTTATGAGTATAACACATTTTAGTATGGGGTACCTAGATTAGGAATAACGAATGTGCTAGATAGGGTCCTAGAGTTCAATGTTCGAATTAATTATTCCTAGCTTTCGTCCGCGGCTCCGCTCGCGCGTATGTCGGTTATAGCCTATGTCCTTTCTCAGCCGCTAGACTATCATCATCATCATCAACAGCCTTTGACAGTCCACTACTGGACATAGGCCTCTTCTTAGAAAGGAGGTTTTGGCCTACTATGCCACGCTGGCCAGACGGGTTGGTGTAGGGTTGGTTTCAAGTTTTCCTTCTCTTTGCATTAATGTTGCCTTGCGTAGTTTATCCCTTAGTCGCCTTTTACTACACCCGCGGGATGAATAGGGGCGGTGACACTCTGTATTCTTAATCCGTCACCACACGGGAGGTAATACATAACACAATAGTAACTCCACATTTTGTCGAAATTACGTTTAATATACCATTAAAATCCCAAGAACCAGTTCTACATAATGGTACAAAAGAGATGTACAATGCACAATTAATATTTACAGAAGAAATATATATACAAATATCAAGGTATAGGATCTCAAATGATGTTAGATAAAAGATAGATTTATCGTAATTATGTGTAATTCACGATAATTCCCTCTATTTAATATAAATAATACAGCTATACTCTGTCTACTCGTTTATTGTCTTTTCGTCAGGTCACGCCTATAAATTAACGGTATTTTTTTTCGTAATAATGTACTACAGTAATGTCGTACTTTATAGACGGGTAGGGAAGTGGGCAGCGTGCATAGCTAAAAACAACATATATTATAAAACAGTTCTTGAAATACGATAAATCAATTAAACGATTAAAATAATCTATCATATTTTTATGATCAAAATAATTTGACTTCATATAAGTATTGTTTCTGTAAATTTAATAAAATAAAAAGAAAATTAAAATAGTATGACTTCAAGATTGATTAATTGCAAGGAATTAAGTCGAAATTTTGGAATTTAAGTTCAAACTTAGAATAAAGAACAATAACTCTGTTGATTAATGAATTTATTTTTGGACCACTGATTTAAAATGTAACTATGCACGTGTTAGTAAAATTTAACTTTGAAACGCCTGGTTAAAAACGTTTAAATCCAGAGTTATGAGAAAATACATTTGAAAAATCACATAATACTTACTAAACCGACCTTCAAGTGACTGTGTTAGGAAGATTTCTTTGTTCTGAGCCAATTATATATCATAATAGTGCACATTTTATTTACTAACAATACTGACTTAAATAATTTAATTTCGAAATTTGTTTAACTGTCAAAAAAATATTAAAGGAATGGACAGAGTATAAGTTATTTACTCTGCCTTTAGCATTACTCTCTGAAAATTGCATTCAAAATTTCACTACGCGCATTTTTGCCTCCTGTAAAATTTGTCTTTAGCCACTTAATGTTGCATACTTCTAAGGTACAGATTTATTTCTTTACTAGCTATATATGTATGTCGGTTATCGTGGTAAAAAGTAGCCTATGTCCTTTCCCAAGTTCAGTTCTATCTTCATACCAAATTTCATCAAAATCGGTTCAGTGGTTTAGGCGTGAAAGCGTAACAGACAGACAGAGTTACTTTCGTATTTATAATATTATATATAATATATATAGTAGGGATCATTAAAATATATGGATGTGTTAATAGTTAGTCATTATATACATGACTACCTTTATATTGGGTAAACTATATTGCAATATTCGTTAATATTGCTGTACACATGTAATTATTATAGAATCTTTTTATAAATTTTACTGGGCTTATATTAAATTTCATTATAATAATATTTATTGCATTTAATTATTTATTGCATTTTGATTAGGCCTATTTTTTTTACCTTATATTCAACAGCTGCCTTATTGGTCTAGTGGTTAGCGTATGCGGCTGCTGATCAAGAGGTCTCGGGTTCGATTCCCGGGTCGGACTAAATATTTATATGATCCATAAATATTTGTTTCGGAGTCTGGGTGTTTTCTATGTATATTAAGTATGTATTTACAAAAAATAATATGTTTATGTATTTATATTAGTTGTCTAGTACCTATAATACAAGCTCTGCTTAGTTTGGGACTAGATGATGCTGTGTGTCAGATGTTCAAAATATATTACTGTAATAGCTTTTCTGTGTCAGGAAACGTTTCAACTTATCAATGAAAATGTTGCATTTGTCTTCATTTTTGAATTATAATATAAAATTTTATAGACCAACATTACCATAAGAATGCACTGTTATCTGGGATGTTGGGAGGTTTAGTCAATTCCTATGTTTAAATGTAAATTTAATTTGTTTTCCTTCTCTTTTACTGTACCTACCTACTATTCTTTCTGGATGTTTACGAACAAATTTACAGACTTCCAGGATATAAATGAATGATAGTAGTGAGGTAGCTACACAAGTCTTGATGGCTATTATAAAAAATAATTAATGGATATATTTACTTGAGTGGCTTATGAAACAATCACCGAGGGTAAGCAACTACGACGCGGTCAGTACCTAGATGGGTGGCTGTTTGCGGTATGATATGTTATGAGCGTTTCTGTGATTCGTAGATCTCGTTAGACAGTCGGTCTCGGTTGTTATCATAAGATAAGAGTCGTGAAGCTTAGTTGGAGGCCTTTGTTGGAGCCACAATACATGTCTTGCCAGCCCTACCCGCACTCGGCCAGGGTGGGGAGGTATGATGACCCGAGCCCATATTATATTGAGTATACATCAGTCAACATATAAATTGAAATAGTACATTGTTCACCGAGGGAAGAAAGGAACCGATTACTAGCGAGGGAGCAGTTTGTGGCCCGAAGGCGCAGCCTAGGGCCACGATACTCCCGAGGTAGGAATGGGACTTTCACCCGAGTGCTACACAGTGCTTTATACTACACCTGTGAGGAACATTTAAAGTATTTTTAAAATAAAATCAAAACGTAAGACACCATGTAACACACTATACCCACATACGATAAACAATTGTGGGACAATTACAATCACATTTACTTGCTTTCGCCTGTGGATCTTGTGGATCTCAATTATTGCAGGAAAAACTAGCCTATATGTTATTCTGATATATAAGCTACATTACTGTAAATTTTTATTCTGTGTGTTTCACAAATTGTTGTTCTGAGTCTAGGTTTTCTTTGTGTTCGTTGAATGTATATTCCTGACGCGTGAGTAGTCTTTTTAATTATTATTATAATAATAAAAAAGATGAAAATAGTATCAAAAGACTTAGTTACTAACAAAAATAATAACTATGAGTGATTACTGATTCTAACATCATTTCAATGAAATTAACTTACTAGGTACGCCCCGCGTAGTTACAAAGTGTTTGTTAAAAAGTAACCTACGTATGTGATTATCTAGAACTCATTTATAATTAGCCATTTACACTTTACTGTGCTGTGCTTTATAGCCCAGTCATATTAGGTAAAAAAAGGGGTCAACCTCGGAATGAAAGATAATAAGCTGCAAATTGGTATGAACCTTTGTTTTGTCATTCTAAATGTTGTCTCAAAAGTCACAATCGTTATCGTGTCCGCGTCTCAAGATATTCAAGGTCAAAAGTCACAAAAATCGGTTTTTCGCGAATATCTGGCTTCCTATCGGTTAAATGAGATTTGCATTTATTATAAAAGTTGTAGGCTATAAAATTCCCTACAACTTTTGTTTAAACTTTTTTTTCATACGACCAACCGTTTTGAAGGTAGAGCGCGAAGAGTGCACATCGTACAGTCATATACGGCCTAATGCAAGGTCAAGCGTGAGTTATGGTTATCAGTACGTTATAAAGTCAATTATTTACTTGGAAATTATAATTATTAAACAATGCCTATTATTTATGTACTAACTATTAATTATTTATATTTAGTTAAAGTAAGTAACTTGATTATTTATATATAATTATTCATATTTAACTATTTAAGTATAAAATATTATTAATTCTGGATTATATATTTTAGTTTTATTTTAAGTTAACACGACATTATATATCTTTTCTTTAAAACGCGTAAATTTCTCAATACATAGCCGCTTGAGTGATGTTGACAGAAACGCAAAATTCCGTTGAGTGAAGTTGGGTTCGGACCGCTTGAGCGATGTTGACAAACACGCAAAATTCCCTTGAGTGATGTTGGGTTCGGGCGTCGGCGGCTCGCCGCTGCACCGCGCTCGTATTTCATTTTTTTGGCGGGTAAATAGTGGCAACCAACGCTTCAAGTGGTATTATTCTAGTAGGTTATTAACGAGGCTATGACGTAGGACTGACAGTTTGTTGAAATTTAGTAGTAATTTCATTTTTAGAGGACGGCAAACATTCACTATGGTTGAAAAGTCAATATGTGCACTTTGAGCTCAATTATTATAAAAAGTAATCGATAGCATGCATATTTTAATACTTTTATCGATGGAATGGACCTATCTCCGCGTAATAAATTAAAAAAAAATACTCCATAGTACAAAAATATAAAATTACAGGCCTAATTCGACACGTTCGCGCAGGTACACGTTACGAGTGAATGACGGCCCACAATAAATTTCCGGTTCAGGTGTAACATTTAGAGACACGTGTTATATTTTTAGCATAGATGAACTAATGACGCATCGCGTAGAAAAGAGACATTCATGTCAATTTTTATAGTTTAGACAAGAACAGACGATTTATGACGCGGTGACTGTTAGGGAACAATAGGACACATTCTCAACTTAGTTAGCTAGTTAGTTCTATAGTTCTATAGTATTCAAGGCCACTCTCTCCACTTTGTATGAGTCAAGATTATTCGTTACTTTGAAATTGTACCGTTGCAACTACGGACGTACGGTTTTAAGAGCTATGGCTGATTTGTGTTTTATATGTGATAAGAAACTTTCAGAAGGTGTTTCTGTGAATGTCGTACGTGGTTTACAAACTTTAAAAACTGCAAGTATTGAAAGAAATGATGGACATATAGACTATTTAAATACTTTAAGTTCTGTAAATGTGCATTCCGAGTGTCGAAAAGTGTACACGAGTAAAAATGTTATTATTGCATCAAAACGACGCAAAAATAATTATATATAAATAATCAAGTTACTTACTTTAATTAAATATAAATTATTAATAGTTAGTACATAAATAATAGGCATTGTTTAATAATTATAATTTCCAAGTAAATAATTGACTTTATAACGTACTGATAACCATAACTCACGCTTGACCTTGCATTAGGCCGTATATGACTGTACGATGTGCACTCTTCGCGCTCTACCTTCAAAACGGTTGGTCGTATGAAAAAAAAGTTTAAACAAAAGTTGTAGGGAATTTTATAGCCTACAACTTTTATAATAAATGCAAATCTCATTTAACCGATAGGAAGCCAGATATTCGCGAAAAACCGATTTTTGTGACCTTTGACCTTGAATATCTTGAGACGCGGACACGATAACGATTGTGACTTTTGAGACAACATTTAGAATGACAAAACAAAGGTTCATACCAATTTGCAGCTTATTATCTTTCATTCCGAGGTGAAAGCCCTAATATGACTGGGCTATTAAGTGTGTTAAGCGTAGCAACCTGTAGAGTTTTGACAGGAGATAAACAGTGACACATTTCGACATCTACGGTTTTAGTATTTTTATAATCGCCTAACTTTCGCCCCTGTATCTCGATTATTGCAGTAAAAAGTAGCCTATGTGTTATTCTGATATATAAGCTATATTACTGTAAAGTTTCATCCAAATCCGTTCAGTAGTTTTTGGATGAAAGAGCAACAAACGTACATGCATGCATAGTTACAAACATTCGCGTTTATAATATTAGTAAGGAATATAGGATATCCTTAAAAATATGTTCATATTTAGATTGATTAATTTTTTGGTTGAAATGGTTTAAAATCAAAAAATCTTTAGGATCAAAATTGAGAGACTATTTTGCTTATTACTAAACTTAACTATAATAACCCTCACAGTTTGTCACAAAATAAGAAAAAAAAAACAATAAATTTTGGGGGTTCCCCATTCTTAGACCTGACTCAAAAAAAATTTTTTTCATCAAACCCATACGTGTGGTATCTATGAATAGGTTATCAGATATTGAGGTTTCTAATATCATTTTTGTCTAAACTGAATAGTTTCCGCGAGAGACACTTCCAAAGTGGTAAAATGTGTCCCCCCCCGTGTATAACTTCTAAAATAAGAAAATGATAAATGTAAAAAAAAAAATTCATGTACCTTATCATGCAAACATCCACTGACAATTGGTTTGAACGAGATCTAGTATGTAGTGTTTTTTAATACGTCTATCGCAATTTACCTTTCATTCAATCAATACACTATTATAAAAACATCGATCAAAGTTACAACGAACTACAAGAACTTTTATATTATGTTACTTGCTGCTACGCAACTCTTCATGGGGAGTCCTATTCGCACTTGGCCGCTAACATTATCGAATTTTCCATACGGATCCCTAACTTTTTTAAAATATTCTGTATCCATTATGTATCATAGTGAAAGAATTTTGAAATCGGTTTAGTAGTTTCGAAGCCTATTCATATCAGACGAACAAACAAACAAACAATCAAATCTTTCCTCTATATAATATTAATATAGAAACGAATTTAAAGCATTATTAACACAAGCAGTTCAATAGTAATTACTAGGTGAGCTCCGAAACGCGAAGCTAATTTAAAAAAAAAAACTTAATTTACTCCTTGTGCCATTAGCTTTCTGCCATTGAAAATCCCGTCAAAATTCAGGCGAGCCGTTCCATAGATTAGCTAGAATAAACAGAAAGACAGACAGTATTTTGTTAAACATTGCTAATTTGATGTTAGTACCATATCTTTATATATATATATATGTGTCATAGCAATCGAAGAAATAGAAAGCAAATAGAAGCAAACATAGCAATATCCACTTTTTTTTCAAACCGACCTATTTACATCGCCACTGTCTACGTGAAATTCTAAGTGTTTTATAAAAAATACCACAAATGTTTAATACTGTTTTATAAATTTTATTATATAATTTATTCAAAAACTTATAGGTATTGGTACAAAAATGTGTTTTATTTAATTTGCCCAAAATTGCAATGAATGGAGATTGCTACATTTGCTTATAAATGACTCATATCTTTATATATATAATTCTTGTGTGAGTGTGTATGTCACTGAACTTCTCTCAAACGACTGGACCGATTTTGATAAATTTTTTTGTGTGTGTTCAAGGGGATCTGGGAATGGTTTAGATTCGCAATTGGACCCGGTAGGTGGCGCTGCGATCAAGTTCTGGAATTTTATCTTTATATATATAATTCTTCTGTGAGTGTGTATGTCACTGAACTTCTCTCAAACGACTGGACCGATTTTGATAAAAAAAATTGTGTGTGTTCAAGGGGATCTGGGAATGGTTTAGATTCACAATTGGACCCGGTAGGTGGCGCTGCGATCAAGTTCTGGAATTTTAAACTTGGGCGGTACGAAGTTCGCTGGGTCAACTAGTATAATATAATATTACATACAGACCTCATCATCAACAACACATAACGTCCCTCTGCTGGGTCTCCTCTCAGGGGGGGGGGGGGGGGAGGGGGATACGTCCCCACGCTGGCCTAGTGTGGGTTGGGGACTGGCAAGACACGTGGCTACGTAATGTTGCAGGTGGATCTTTTTAAGCCGCCCGAAGGCCTCCAACTAAGCCTCACGAGTCACGACTGTTAACTTAAGAAAACAGTCGCTTCACGTGACCTTCGAATCAAACTTGGTAATCACAGAAACGCTCATAACATAATTATCATGCCACAAACGGTCTCCCATCTAGGTCTGACCACGCCTTTATTGCTTACCCTCGGTGATTGTTTCCAATAACCTAAAGCCACTCAGTATTAAGCGTTCTTATGTTCAGACATTTTAATTAATCGTATAGATAGATATGCAAAAAGTGTTACATTACGAGAAGTTTCAATGACACTTTTCTGCTGTTAAGAGGCGACATCTAGTTTACAAGGCCGTAGGTTCTTTAGTACTTTGAAAGTTGAACTACATGGTTCATACTGCAGTACTATTATGACTAACACACGCCATCTCTACGCCAACCATTGAACTAAAATTTCATTTCAAGTGCTGTCTCGTGAATTGTAAGAAAATATGATGTAAATTATTAAAGGTTTTTAATGATTCTTATTTTAGAGAAGTACTTATAATTTTTACATTACATATTTAAAGAAATAACATATTTAAACCATAGACTTCTGTTTTGAAGTTTAATAGCGGCATCTAGTAGTGGTTTTATGAACTACGACCACGGTACCGCATTGCAGTTTGTAATTGTTTCACGATATTCCGTGTAGATTGCGTAAGGGTCGCATTTTCACATATTATTTCTTCTTTTTGGAAGTAACTGTAGGGAGATTAGAAACCTTTGTTTATTTATATAACCTGTCCCAACTTTGATTAAGTCTATGATTTTGGAGAAATAAAAATCACAAACAATCCGTTTTCTAATGAAATGTGAAAGCCATTTTAAAAATAATGAAAGCTGTTGTTGAAGTAGGTGTAGGTGAGACTTTTTGTCAAAACTTTGAAATTATAGATACGTTTAGTTTTAATGTTTAATAATGACAATAGTAACTATTTTATAATAATATAACATATTTACTTTTTAAAATGTAACGCGATAAGATTTTTTCTAGGAACTTAGGCTGCACCCGGGATGAAATATTTTTTTTCAACAATTAATGAAAAGACACATTAAGTACCCATATGTATTTTTATGACGGACATATAAAATTTATTGTTCTAAATTACTATTTATGGCCTAAGTATTTTTTTATTTTAACTCTTAGGTATTTAATATGTAAACATGCGTAGTTTAGGATATTATTTTTTCGTCTCTTCGTTTTAAATTTTTGTGTTTTTATTATATAGCTCGAGTACATTTTTTTATAATATATACAGAATAGAATTATATAGGTACCTACACTCATTTTTAATATAGGTACTTTTATTTTTGTATTAAGACCTCGTTGAATAATTACTTTTACGGGTCGGATCGAATGTTTGTATGATCTACAAATATTTGTTTTGGAGTTTGGGTGTTTTCTATGTATGTTAAGTATGTATTTACAAATAACTTAATAACTTTGCAAAATGTATTTTTGCAAAGTTCTGAACGACCACTTGTATGATACTGAGGAAAAGAAGCGTAGTTTTGTTACGCGTGTGTGCGTTAGCGCGTGTGTTCACTTGAACGAGCTGAGTTTTGTGGCTTCACTGGTAACAAAGGTCGTGCGTTATCTACTTTTTTATTCATCTGAGGCTGTCGTATTTCGTCATTGAGTGCGAGACCGGACTAGGCCACCTTAGTGTGGGTCACCATTCACAATCATCATGGTGACCAATACTCTTTAATTCTTCTCATGCTTTCCATCAGACAGAGTAGACCTGAGTAGAGTCTTCTTCCTAGCCTTTATTCCCAAGTATATTTGGGGTCGGCTACTAGTTCAACCGGTTTTACCTGAATTTCAGTTTTTCCACGGAGCGACTGGCATCGGACCTCCGCAACCCTAAGGGAGAACTGAAATTAGAGTCATTGTGGCAAAATAAACCCTACTTATTTTCATACTATACTTTTCGTTTATAACAATTTAAGGAGAAAAGATTTGTAAAGAGTGATGCAATTTAAACAATCTGGGTACTTGATCGATTTTTTTTTTCACGAATATGATGCTACATTATTCTTGAGTGACATAGGCTATATTTATTACAAAAAAAATTAGGGATCCCTAATTTTTTCCCTTAATGAACAATTTTTTCCCCTAATTATTTTGTAACCCAAGGTTTATAATGATGTAGAATAATTGGGCTTTCGGTTACACACTCATCAACGAAATACGAGAGCTTGAATTTAGTCATTTTCCCGGAATGCATCAGAAGATTTATTGTTAAATGGAAAGAATTATGGTTTTCGAACGTATGTATTTATGTACCTACGCATGTATGCCTATTTCTATGGCACGGCCTACAGTACAAACAACAAGATGAATTTTGACTTAAGAGGTACCGTTGCATTCCTTAGAATTGTGGTAGTGACATAGGCAAAATAAAATTCGATTTTCGTAGATTTTTTGTCGTCTTTCAAGCACTTCGTTGTGAAATGGCTTCTGTGAAATACAATTAATACATACATAGGTACATTAATCACGTTATTGCTGAGAAATAAATAATCCCGGATTCTTAGAACAATTAACAATATAATATTTCGTATTGAATAAAGAAAAAAAAAAACACAAAATTACCGTAGCTATTGAAGATTTGTACATTTATGATAATTTTGTACATTTATGATAGTACTAGCTAGTGTTAGTGTTAGTGAATAGCAAAAAATTCATTTTTACATTATCCATTTACAAGATATCATCATGGTTGCTATGCAAGTGTGTGCATAGCAACCTGTGAAGTTTTGACAGGAGATAAACAGTGATACATTTTGACATCTACGATTTATGTATTTTTATAATCTTTTAGTTTTCGCCCGTGTATCTCGATTATTGCAGTAAAAAGTAGCATGTGTTATTCTGATATATAAGCAATATTACTGTAAAGTTTCATCCTAATCCTAGTTTTTGCTTGAAAGAGCTACAAACATACATATACACATACCTACATATGTACATACTCACAAACTTCGCGTTTATAATATTAGTGGGATTAATATGAACCTTTTGATATCGTCAAATGGGTAATAATATCGGTTTTTTTTTTAATTTTTATACATGGTAACATGGCCAATATTGTTTCTTTGATAAAATTTCAAGTGAATATAATGAATTCTTCAAACGCTCTTGCTTTTGAATGCTCTTCAGTAAATTCGATAAAAGTACACCTGATTAGTCAAGAGTGGGAGTTAAAGTGATTGTGAAGGTCATGTTTCAGTTAGAAAGGGAAATTTTCAAGATACCTCAGGGAACACTATATTATACTAGCTTTCGCCCGCGGCTCCGCCCGCGTGTACCTATGTCGGTTATCGCGGTAACAGTAGCCTATGTCCTTTCCCAAGTTCAGTTCTATCTTCATACCAAAATTCATCAAAATCGGTTCAGTGGTTTAGGTGTGAAAGCGTAACAGACAGACAGACACACAGACAGAGTTACTTTCGCATTTATAATATTAGTAGGGATATAGTAGGAATAAATACAAAAAATATATTAAATTAAAGTAAGCGATAAAAGTACACAACATAACTTTAACGTCCTACTGATGGGCTCGGGTCGGGTCTCCTCTAAGGAGAGGGTTAACATATACGTCCCCACTTTGGCCGAGTGCCTTCATTACCATTCATTACCTTCCTCCCTACCTTCCTTCTGACGAAAATATGCTTATTAGAAGACAACTTGATTAATAACTAAAAAAGTCGTAAATTTACTTTAAAAAAGTCGTTAATGTTACAGTGATTCAATGCATCATCAAAGCATCATCGTGGCAAGGAATTTAAAAGTATAATATCTAATCTAAAAATCTAATCTTCAGCAGTTCTGAGTATTCGACTTCATAGATCTCAACAGAAAACCTATACTCAGTACGTTGACCTCTCGGCCTTATTTTGTTACGTTACGCTTGCCAAAATTTCGACGAACATTACCCTATTAAAATAGAATAACCGTTCTCTTGCTCACATTTTCTTTCTGCTGTATAACGATTTATTAATTAACTTTTTATTTAACAAAATATTACTCATTTCAAACATTTTCTTCATCCATTTCTTATTTTCTATCTACAATCCCTACTTCCCTACTAATATTATAAATGCGAAAGTAACTCTGTCTGTCTGTCTGTCTGTTACGCTTTCACGCCTAAACCACTGAACCGATTTTGATGAAATTTGGTATTATGATAGAACTGAACTTGGGAAAGGACATAGGCTACTTTTTATTGCAATAATCGAGATACAAAGGCCAAAGCTATGTGATTACAAAATACATAAAACGTAGATGTCAAAATGTATCACTGTTTATCTCCTGTCAGAACTTCACAGGTTGCTAGGCATAACACACTTGCATGGCAACCATTATGATAGTTTGTAAATTACGTATTTTAAACAACATAAAATTATGTAAGATTGTTTAATCTACCCTTACCGTGTCGCGCGATATAAACGAATTCCACGCGGGCGAAGCCGCGGGTGGAAAGCTAGTTTGAAATATAACTAAAAAGAATAAGCGCCGGCTTACATGAAAATAACATTTCCAGATTGGTAAATAAATTACGAAATTGAGGTAACGAAATTTTAAAAATACAACTAAACCTTCTTTGAGTCGGTAAAAACAGAATTTTAGGCAAAAATTAAAATCTCATTATTTATTCAAGGCTAGTATTTCTTAGGTCCCGCACGCGTGTATGTTGGTTATTCAGGTAAAGAGTAGCCTTTACCCTTTTTTTTTCTATTTTTTTGATGTGTGGAAATCCCGCGGACCGTCACCCCATCTGGGGTTTACGGCGGGGTGGTGTGTCGGACTAGAACGGACTAAAACCACACGGTGTGACCTCTCTGCGCCTGTCTTTAGGGAGGAGTCCAGGGAACTGTTTTCTCGTTCTGGAGTAGCCTTTACCCTTCCTCAAGGGTAAAGGTATCGTCATGCCATTTAGTGAAATGAAATATCTTAGTGAAATTTCACTAAGATGTGTGTGTCAGCGTCAGCGCTGACAATGTTAACGCTGACTCAAAAAGACAGAGAAACTTGGCAGCATTTGAAATGTGGTGCTTGAGGCGAATGATGAACATCAGTTGGACAGAGGAAAAATCCAACGAGGAAGTCCTACTAATGGTTAACGAAGAAAGGAAACTTCTGAACAGAAGAGGCAAAATGGTTGGCCATTTGATAAGACACGACAAACTTTTTAAAACGATACTGGAAGGAACGATAGAACGTAAAAGAAAACGTTGAAGGCCTAGATTGGCGTACATACAGCAAGTAAAGGAGAAAGTAGGAGTCGTGGCCTATCAAGAGGTCAAACGAATTGCAGAAAATAGACAGGTGTTGGAGTTGAGGAGCGATTGCTTCACCGACAAGGACCTAACCCTTAAATTGAGAAGAAGAAGATGTGTATTACTAAATAGACAGTGAACGGTTACTTTCGAATTTATATTAGGTATGGATTATAGTTCAGCATTATGTATAGAGGTATACACGAAAAATCATTATTTCAACAACATAGAAACGTATGAGCTTTCCCTAAAACGATCTCAAACTAAAAACCCATCACTGTCTTTCTAATTCCTTTCAAGACCGTTATACTAACATCCTGTATCATGTATTTTGTTATTTATGTATTCTAATAACGAATATTATGTCAATGATATAAGTGGGGCGGTTGACGCCTGTCAGAGCTACTTTTCACAACGAGCATTTCTAGGTCTTTAGCATACAGCGTGTACTTTTCAGTAAACCATTTTGTATATCTGGCTCTTACTATTTAACTTCCCTGAAGTAGGCCAATAATAATAAAAAACCAGGCAAATGCTCTTAATAGTTCATCCAGTGTCAGGTTGCGGGTAACAAACAGGCTTTGTCTTATATTTGGACGATATCCAGACAAATTAGGGCGATGTCTTCACGGAGAATTCTCTACGCTGTTCCAGCCGTCTGGTACTTTACAGATTTGTCTGAGGTTCTTCCATTCTTAATTGATAACTAGCTCGAATGGTTTATTACATAAAGATCTATCTAACAAAAAAAGTCACTGTTACTTGAACAGAAAATATATGAATTGGTAGTTTCTTTTTTTCTTCTTTTTTTCTTTTTAAAAAGACAACTCCCGCATTAGGAATATAAATTCCTGTGTCGCGGGGGACTTTACAAACATACATGAAACGGACACAAAGAACACCCAGACTCAGACCAACAAATTGTAAATAACACAAAGTGTTGTCCTACGTGGGATTTGAACCCACGACACTTGGCGTAGTAGGAAGCGGCGTGGCGACCACTTAAGCTACTAGGCCAACCGTGCAGTCAAGTTTCTATGTGTATAAGATTTGTACACGTAATAATTAACGGTCTTATCGCTCATTAGCTCATTTTTATTCCAGACAATTTCGAAATGTATATTAGGTGCTTAAGATTTTCTAAAACAGTTAATACGTCAGTAACAACCATCACGAGATTATTCTAAATAGAAACTAAAAAGAAATGGACACGTTTATTATATTACAAAATAAAAAATTCTCTCCGTTAAAAATACAGCACCACTATCCACCTATTCATCTCTAGGTGTCGTTCGAGGCGAATAAGGAAATATCCTTATTCGCCTTTTCGATTATTTAGATATTCTACAAAAAATCCTCTTTTGACCTCGATTACTAATGAGCTTCAGGGTACCTATTACCGCCTTCAAATAGAATCCATATTATAAACCCGCTATTTAATTGGGACCGATTTGAACATTTTGGCTAATTTTATGAACAATATTGATCATCATTGTATACACTTGTACACCATAACATCTCAAAATATACCAAAAACCAATAACTTTTGAACATGCTTTTGATATTTATTGGTACCTACTGGTTGTTCTACAATTTAAGCTTTCGAATTTCAAAAATCTTTTCTATTCATATTTTACATTCCATTTTACTAAACTCGAACTTGAAAATGTTTATAACGAATTCTAAACTTGTACGTGTTTAAACTGATTGAAAAATGAAATATTTAAAACGGTAAAAGTAAAGTAGATTTAAAAAAATAAATGTGATCATCCTAGTTATGGTACAAGTAGACTTACCTATCCATACTTCTCGTAACATTGGTACCTGCATAAGTTTAATTGAACGTCTGGGTCCGACTTGCGGGTTATTCGTACATGTCATATCCCACCGAACTTTTAAACTGGTAAATTGGATAGTTATGGTTTGTTTTTATTGGCGTCATATTTGACGATACTTATTGTTTATTTCCACTTTTCTTTTCTCTTAAATTATTGTTCCAGTATGTCTTAAGAACTTTTAAAAGTAGATAGCGTTTGAGCGTTGTTTTTGTTTTCAATGTCTGTGAGTATCACCTTTAAATGACTTAGTCGATATTTTTTTAATGTTTACCTTATAATAATAATAATGTTGTTAATTCCTACCATAATAATAAAATGAATTAGGATGGTTAATCTCCGTACTTTAAATTGGTCACCACATAGACGTACTAAACATGACAACAACTTTATCATGATACCGCTACGAGTACTTCGATGGTGCTTAAAAGTATTCCTTCTAATTAAACAAACCAATACAATAAAATATTTTGAATATGATATTTAAAGAACATATATTTTATTCAGTTTCGTCTCCATCATTACAACCACTGACATAAACGAACACTCTTCGATTCTTACGGGTGAATACATTCGACGTTTTCAATAACATGGCTCACAGGACAAGGGTCGAAATCATTCTAATGGAAAAGATGGTATAGACGGTACGAATGTACACATTCATGTTTAAATTTACATTGTAAAGATGCATACACCCTACTGTGTCGTGTTGTGTCGTACCGTGTCGATTCGTGTCAAAATCATTTCGGTTTTGTATATAAATAAAATTTGGTGTGCTTAGAAACGTTCAAAGAAGTAGTGTCAACACGCCACGCTGCAGTATTGTGTTTTTTTTTTTTTTATTTCCATGTCTCCAGATAAATTTCTACCCGCACCGTTCGTAAATTTCTGTTTAAACTCGTACTTCAATTGTTTTTTTATTGAAGAGTTAGCACAAATTACTACTTTACTCGTTTATTTAGATCATACATATATACATTATGGAATGATTTTCGTATAATCCAACCGTTCGTGGGATAAGGGAAGGGCGTGTGTGGGACTCCTGGAGTTTGCAATCGGTCTACTCATTCAACCCCGCGGCGGCCTACCTCGGCAGTCGGGATTAATACCAGAAACGCATCAGTGGCATCCGGAGTGCCCCTGTCATGCCTCACGACTGAGGTCTATACCGGGGTGACTGGTCACTCCTCACTGCTCTACACAATAGGCTCAACATCGGCCCACCTTAGGCGACACTTCCACCCGCACCGAGGTGTCACCTGCCTCAGGTCGTTTGCTGAGGTCACATCTCACCAAGATGTTCCTGGGGCTTCCCATCCCTCGTCACTCGTCAGCATTGCCGAGATCAATGATGGTGGTTACAGGTATTGTCTTATCTGTCCGACCAGGTCTCGATGCTCGTACTCCCAAGCAAGACAGCGTGTGCTGGGCAGAGCCCTGGTCGGACCCGCAGTGATGGCATTGTGTGCCGTAGCTGCACGTTCGATCCTATTCAAATCCATCATAGGAACCATGTCCAGTGAGAATCTAAGTCAATTGATAGGTGACACGACTGGCCCGCTCTATCCAAGCTTTGAAGCTCGGCAGAACGACTCCCACAACGCATCTTGAGAGAGATTGAGAGTGTGCATTTTACCGTAGCATTTCCGTCGGTCCCGGTTGTCATAAACATCTATGGCAATCGTTATTGGGAAGTCAGTGCCCTCAAATATACTGACAACTAGTTCAATCTTCGAATTTCAGTTCTCCCTTAGGGTTGCGGAGGTCCGATGCCAGTCGCTCCGTGGAAAAACTGGAATTCAGGTAAAACCGGTTGAACTAGTAGCCGACCCCAAATAAACTTGGGAATAAAGGCTAGGAGGATTTCGGGCTGTCTCCTCTTCATTCCGACCGACCAAATATACCGGCCATAGACCGATCGTGCAAGGAGCGTATATGCCTCATACGAGATCGTGCGACAGCCCCATGTCATGTTAACTTATTACTTATTTATTTTTGTACGAAGTTTTCCAATTGAGTGCATTTTTTATGTTAGGCCCCTATAAATCCTAAAATAAAAAAGTTTTCAAACCTGCTACAGTTTTCCTTGGAAGTTCAATATGTGGGCTACTATCATGAATTTTTCAAATTTTTGAAGCCAACCGTTTAGCTTTCATAGTGGGTCTAAAGAAAAAAAATGCATTTTTAAGTTGAATAACTCATAAACGGAAACCTAAATCCAAAAATATTTTTTAAAACCTTACCAAATTTTTAAAAGATCTATTCACCATTAACAAAATTCATCCCCACTTTATATGTAGGGGAGGTACCCCAAATGAAAATATTTTTAATAATTTTATTGTAACACTTTGTCCACGTATTTAAAACACATATTCATGAAAAGTTTCATATTTCTAGCACCAACCGTTTGGACGGCAGATTGAGGACGGATGGATATGGCAAACCTATATGGGTACGAGTACAAGAACTACGGAACCCTAAAAACCACTGCACAGATTTAAATGTAATTTTGTACCCACATAGTTTAAAGCCTGAGAAAGGACATAGGCTACGTTTTACCGCGTTAATGGACATAGCCGCAGGCGGAGCTCGGGCGAAATCTAGTTTGACAACAATTACAGTTAAGACTACCCTCCGATCTCAGCGAGATTAATAATTAATTATTATAAATTTACAGGATTCAATTTATTATTACATGCGGTCCTGCTGGAACAATAAGTTACTAATTTTATGAGAATCATCATCATCATCCTTTAACAGTTCACTGCTGGACATACGTCTCTCCTTGAAAAGGAAGTATTGGCCTACTATACCACGCTGGCCAGACGGGTTGGTATAGGATTGGTTTTAAGTTTTCCTTCTCTTTGATTGATTGATGTTGTCTTGCGTAGCATAACCCTTAGTCGCCTTTTACGACACCCGCGCGGGATGAATAGGGGTGTTCACACTCTATATTCTTAATCCGTCACCACACGGACTATAAGAATATTATTGAAAATTACCTCGGAGTTTTAAATTCCAAAAGGGATACGTGAGCGTGTTATTTTCTAGTATAATTAATGGACTTTCGAGCCTTAAAACACGATTAGTTTAAATCAGTTGTTTTGTGTTTTATTTTTCTTTCTTTTGACGACATTTTAATTGATATGTTGACATACCGAATTGATATTTTTGACATCGCATGCGATATTTAATTTATATACTTAATTGTACATACACTGGTAAGATGTAATAATATATACCTACACCTAATTTCTGGCAAATAAATGATAATTAATAAAATATCATACATATATGTACATTTCAAATAATTTTTAAAATAAAATTACATATTTTCTTCTTCCTTTTTTTTTACGCGGGGAATGCTTTTCTCACAATACCCTTCGTGGGTTAAACGAAGGGCGTGTGTGGGACTTCCGGAGGAATCAGTTTACCCAATAAACTCCGCGGCGGCCTACCTCGGTAGTTGGGAGGAACACCAGGAACGCATCAGTCCGGGAGTCTTCCCTGCCTTACCCCACGGCTGGGGTACATCCCGGGGTCATTATTCTCAGCCCCAAGGCAGGACTCTGTCGCGCCTCTCACCACTCCACGCAGTTAGAGGCGCAACACCAAACCGCCTTAGACGACAACCTTCGGCCGCATTGAGGTGTCACTTGTCGCGGGTTGTTTGCAGTGGTCACATCTACCCAAAATGTGGCTGCAATGACCCTTTAAGTGACGATTGGGAGCTATAAACCTCTGCCACGTACCCTTTGCCGCCTCGAAGGAAGATTTTTTGCGGGGTTCCTCAGGGATCCTCAGTATAAGGACCATTATTGTGGAACCTCGCATACGATGTTATCCTTGCGAGTGGCGAAGGATGGGAAGCAACTGTCTCCTTCTGTGAAAATGTTATGCTCCAGAAGGAATCCGCGGAGCGGGATCGAGAAAAGGCCGATCCCTCTCGAAGGAGCGCCTAAGGGTCGCTGCGGTCACGTCTTAAGAAGTTTTGACCGCTGAAAAGGACCTGAAACAGGTGTCACGCCGGTGCGACCGGGGGGTGTCGTCGAAGGCAGGTCGATGTTCCGCCTCTTACCATCTAGAACGGTGAGAGGCGCGACAGCGTTCTTCCCAAGGAGTGAGTTACTCCGGGATGAACCACAACTGTGAGTAGAGAGGACTCCAGAAGTCGCTGATGCCTTCCTGGTGCTCCTCCCGACTGCCGAGGTAGGCCGTCGTGGGGCTTAGTGGGTAGACCGGTTTCTCCTGGGATACACACGCACATACGTGGTTCTTATGTATTGGGTAATAAATTTGTTATGACACCGTGACTTAGCATACAGATGACGTTTATCCCATGCATTCGTTAGTTTTCTAATAGCCTGGCAAATATCCTGGAATATCCCCCCTCCCCAAGAATATCAACTTGGGGAGGATATTTGCCAAGAGGAGAGGACTTTTTAAATGCGACACAATCATTCTACCGGACCCCCACCGAGTGATTTTTTACTAAAACTAAAACTAATAAAAAATAAAATAATATACATTTATATTATTCAGTTAACTGCGATTTTACGATGTTACTTTGTATAAAACCCAACAGCCCTACGTTCCGACCCATTCTCTGTTAGACAATCAGACTGAAACAGTTCTAAAGTGACTTCAGTTCTATTTCCGCTCATTCCTAGATCGATAGTCAAGGTTATCGAAACATTGAAACATTACAGCTGGGAGATAAAGCTTGGTCAGTGGCTTATTGTAGCTTAAGCGATAGAATTCAATTTTTTTCACTTCGTGGTGATTAAAAATGTTGTGTGAACTGACTCACGCATTATAGAAAACAGACAAAAGTGGTTCATATCTGATAAAGTTTTATTTTTATCTTTAACATACGTGGCGGGTGTTTTATAGATTGATCATGCAAATAAATTAAGATTGTGAACGTGAATGAAGTTTCGAAGTAAATCTTTTCCGTCGCTCGCAACTGATTTATATTTTTTTTATTTATTATTATTTTAATGTGTTAAAAAATACGTATAGTATAAATTTAAATATCCTGAGCTTGGCGTTAGTAGTTAGTGCGTAGCGAAGAATTAGTAGCACTGTCACTACCTAAAAGGGTGACCTTTAGTGAAAGGATATGTTCTGAGTGTTTCAGTGATTCGGAGGTCACGTTAAGCAGTCGGTTCCGGTTGTTATCATAAGTTAAAAGTCGTAAAGCTTAGTTGTAGGCCTTCGGGTAGCTATATAACATCCAACAGCAAGATTACCTAGCCACGACGTGCCTTGCGAGTCCCCAACACGCACTCGCCCAGCGTGGGCACGTATAGCCTTAACCGTCTCCTAAGACGAGACCCGACGACATTATGGGCTGTGATTGATAGTCTTTGTCTCAACTAATAATATAAAAAATACTAATATATTAAAACATTACGAATTTTCGATACGTTTTTGTATAATGTTAAGGCTAGCGTTGTGTTTATGCAATTGCAAATAAATTATGCTTGGTTTGCTGTGAAATTGTAATATGCGATTTAATAAAGAAGATTACAATGAGTATATAATTTACAAACTATATCATTATAACTGTGTAATCTTCTATGTGTGTATATGAAATTATTGTGTCATAGTGTTAGTTTAATTATTTATCCAAAACTGCTAGATTGATAGTAACATACATCGCTGCTTTGCATGAATGCTCGCTCAAACCAAAATCACAAAATATAAAGGGGAGCTATTTGAATATTAAACAAAATATTTTCTGTCATATATTTTTATGTATTTGATCAATAGAAGAATAGAATGTAAGGGCATTAATCAAGGATTATTAAAATCTATAAGGATATATATATATAATATGGAATATTTTACATTTGGCTGTGTTATACTGGTTTATAAATTACAAAATTTTGTTTTGTACGGGTATTCATGCAAAGCAGCGACATAGTTAACTAATTAAAAGAAGTTGACTCCGCACCGTTAATTCAGTTTTTGTAAATAAATCATCAGCTCCCAATTTGTCACCTCTGAATTTTTTAACGTCTAACTTGTAAATAATTTTTATAAACTTTAATTTCTTTTGTTTTAGGTTTTAAAAAGATAATTTGAGTCCAGATACAGAAGTATGGGGGAGGATAATACCAGCTACTCAGACCGAGAAACCGTAGTAGCAGTCAATGAAGTCTATTCTGACGACGATTCTGTCTCATATACACCTAGATTAAGAAAAAACAACATGTTGACTAGCCTCATATTGGTAGTGGGAATAATCGGGTCGATTGTTTTCGGTGTTGGCTTGTCACTTCATGTCTACTATAATGGCCACCATTAAAATAACAGAGATGTATCTGATTATCGTTTAAATGTAGATTTAATTTTTCTGAAATGAATCTTGTTTAGTCACATCGCCTTTGTTATCAGTACATATTGATAACAGGCCCTCAAACAATTAAGTAGTGTCAATATCGAATAAAAACTTAAATCTATTATTGGTGTTTTCTTTATCAAGTTATTTACCATTAGAAGAAAGCTGTAGTCTATTTTAAAGTAGGCCAGGAACCAAAATAATTTTTATTAACCGACTTCAAAAAAAAGGAGTAGGTTCTCAATTATTCGTCGGAATCTTTTTTTTTTTTATGTATGTTCAGCGATAATTTCGTCGTTTATGAACCGATTTCAAAAAATATTTTTGCATTGGAATGGGCATAGCTTACAGGTGGTCCCATCGTCACCATATCGGGATCTGATGATGGGATCCAAAGGAAATCGTGAGAACTCCTCAAATATCATAGGCACAATGTCGCGATTTGGGCACTCCGAATAGTTTTTCATTGAAGTCTGTTCCTTTTTAGGGTTCCGTAGCCGAATGGCAAAAAACGGAACCCTTATAGATTCGTCATGTCTGTCTGTCTGTCCGTCTGTATGTCACAGCCACTTTTTTCCGAAACCATAAGAACTATACTTTTGAAACTTGGTAGGTAGATGTAATCTGTGAACCGCATTTAGATTTTCACATAAAAATAGAAAAAAATAATACATTTTGTGGGTCCCCATACTTGGAACTGAAACTCAAATAATTTTTTTTCATCAAACCCAGAAGTGTGGGGTATCTATGGATAGGTGTTCAAAAATGATATTGAGGTTTCTAACATCATTTTTTTCTAAACTGAATAGTTTGCGCGAGAGACACTTCCAAAGTGGAAAAATGTGTCCCCCCCCCCTGTAACTTCTAAAATAAGAGAGTGATAAAACTAAATAAAATATATGTTGTACATTACCATGCAATCTACCAACGAAAATTGGTTTGAACGAAATCTAGTAAGTAAGTAGTTTTTTTTTAATTCGTCATAAATCGTAAACGGCAATTTACCTTTCATTCAATCAATTCACTATTATAAAAACATCGATCAAAGTTACAACGAACTACAAGAATTTTTATATGATGTTACTTGCTGATACGGAACCCTTGAAGGGCGAGTCCGCCTCGCACTTGGCCGCTTTTTTGTTAAAATTATGTAAATAACACAATAATTTGTTCTGTATCTGAGTGTAATTTGGTTGTAATCATTTGTAAATATTTACAAATATATAACTATCTGGTCAGTAGTCTAGTAACCACATAAATCTATAGGTAGACTTACAATGTGTTCTAAAATATGTCAAAATTACAAAGTACCTACTTCCAATACAATGTAACAACCAGCAATTGCACACAGAAGGCACGCAGGTGGTACGCGTGTCCTAACACGCGACATCATGCTACTGGCGCTGCTAACGTATCGACGACTAGACTGTCAACAGAGTGCTAAACAGTAGCAATCCGATGGCTCACGACCCGCGGGCGCCGACTTTATGGAACGGGGGAGATAACCTCTATAAAAACTACACGATAATATGGCACTGGTATGTCCCTCAAACGTCCAGGAATCGCATAAGTGAGTAGAGAGTGCGTAACCCAGCAAATATTAACGCTTGGTCCTGAAGTAGAGCCAAGTATTAGCTTTCGCTCATGAAGGAGTATCATCATCATCATCATCATCAGCCTATCGCAGTCTACTGCTGGACATAGGCCTCTCCAATTGTACGCCACTTAGTTCGATCCTCGGCTACAGATGGAGGATACTGGACAATAACTTTTTGGGGCGCCTGTACATACTCGTGCTGGGAATACTCAGATCGTGGATCCCATCAGTTACACAGACCTTTTGATGTTTGTATAGAGATGAAAATATCCTCTTTCCCGAGGCCATCGAAGTCCCTCACGTCTTTGGTTATCATCGGAACTAGCTACGTGATATGACTAGTGGCGGAGAATGAGCTGAACTAAACCCTGAAGCATCTTGCCGTCTACGGTTCCTGCTTCGTCCACAGTCCGTGCTTTGACGATCTAAGAATAAAGCGGCTGTTTGCGTCAAGGGCTCAGATTCTCCCTCGGTATTCTGACTGGTGTGTTTGTTGGTCGAGGTGGCAAAACTTTTTCAAAGAGTCATCGACTCCTATCGCGGGTGGGCCATGACTTATCAGGCAAATAATTACGCTTAACGCTGGATGCAAGCGAACACATCTACTCCTAATCAGAACAGTTCTGACGAGGAGAGTGCAGTGAATGTGCATGGCTTCTAGGAAGTTCTGGTGTGCGTCACGATAGTGCTGAACTGTATCATTCCAAAGATTAACCTGTGTCTATAGGTTTCACCTTATAAGACGGGAGATGGGGTTCCCTACCGGGCTCCTGAAACTGAAAACTCGGAGGTGCAATTCCTTACGTATTAGAGTGGGAGATATATAACGGACTGTCTATCTACAAGTAGCTGGAGGGTCAAGAAGCTATCCTGGCATGTTTCCCCCCATTGTGTTTGAGTCTAGTTAAGCAGGGATTGTATCACTTATCAATTGACGCAGACACTATGTACGGTGAGTGTAAAATATCTAAAAATGATGGATTAGTATCTGGAGTATACATTTTGTTCTTACCATAAACTAAGTTTAGTACTAAGAAACATTACTGGTGCAAGATGTCAGCGAAAATTACATTCATCGTCATCAGCCGATCGTAGTCCACAAATACTTTGAAATTGGCGAATTAAAACTTTGTGCAATAATTATTCCTTTTGTTTTGTTGCCGCCTTCGCCATTTCTTATTTCTATTCATGATCATTAAGAGGAATACCAGTATTTATATTAAGAAAACCACTAGGTGCCATTCTTTTGAAAATAAACAGTTGAAGCTTAGCGGTTTTTTTATAAAAATTGCAAACCAAATGGCGGTTTTGATCGCCATTTCGTGACGATTAAACAGTCGTGTGAACTCGTATGTGGTAGTATCGTGCGCATATATTGTGTGCCCCAGTTTTCAATGTTCTGTTTTTCTGTAATCCGCCTTTCTTTTATTTCAACATTTTCGTTGACATCTGCCTAAATGGGATTTCTGTCATGTCATTTTGTATATCTGCTTACGTTAGTTAACATAAAATTTCGTATAGAATATTTCATTTTAATATATTATTGTGGTGACAACAAAATTAGAACAAACTATGTCTTTGCTTTTCGTTACCTTTGCAGTACTGTTTTACTGCGTAATAATGAATAGGAACTGTATTTTTCATAGGTAACGATTAGGCAAGTACCGTCTATTTATTTATTATTTCCTGTCTTCATTAACAAGAGGTTTCCCCACACCCTGTATACATTTTAGCAGTGACAAGCAATAATTTCTATTTCTCAGTCACTCGTTCACATTTCTATTGCAATTAATTTCCGTTTAATAAACGTACCATTATATAATATTCGTACAACTAAGATTTTCACAGTATATTGGCACAGAATACATAATAGTACCAGCACAGAAGACTCACTCCGAAAAGTAAATTAAAGTAATAGATACCCTCGGTGTCAAAAGATTAAGTTCAATTCAGATCGCACAGCGCCGAATCACTACGATTATATTAACCTACAATTACGTCTCTTTCTATCGTGTAACTCTTAACTGTTCTGACGATGTCTATACGACCGGCATGTTTGCCCCGGCAGGCAGCCGGCCGACTATACCTAAACTGCGGAGTGACACCCCCCTGATATTGGTTAAACCAGCTGTCCTAAATGTTTTTACTTAAACTAAGTAAAAAGTAAGTATAAATTTAAACATTACTAGCGGTACTGAACGATTCTTTGTCTTATACCACTGGTATCATCACCATGAGCCTCTGTATCCACTTTGGCCTATTTGAACCACTGGTATAACGTATTACTATTTTTTAAGGCCGAATCTTATTTAGTTGAGAATACCTATCACTAAATTTTATTTCTAACGTTGTTAGATAAAAGATTACACGTTATAAACGTAATTTTTCAATATAAAAAATGAAAAATTCAAAATAAAACGAGTTTGATAAAAAATATAAATACCTATTAATAAGTCTGGTCATATGTATGCAAGGATGGTTAAAAGGTCATGATACTATTCAACATATAGGGAATTTAAATATACATAGTACTCAAGGACTTCGGTGAAACCGTTCGGAAGCCCCAACAAACCGTTACTAACATGTAAATATTTTAGAGGTCGAACAATCTTAAATGCATAAGGTGGCAACACTTACAAGGCCTTATTGTAAAGGGTGATTTATTTGCTGCGTCAAAATAGTTTTTCTAGCTCAATTAAATTCAAAAATTTAAGTAGCTGATTCAAATAGGTAAAACCAATGGCATAAAATGAACAGATTATTAAAATACCCAATACCGCTGCGGAAATGCCCTCGGATACCGTCCAACTTTTTTTTTACGCACCATACCCTTCGTGGGGTAAACGAAAGGCGTATGTGGGACTCCCAGAGGAACCGATCTACCCACTAAATCCCACGGCAGCCTACCTTAACAGTCACTAGAATACCAGGAACTCATCAGCGGCTTCTGGAGTCCCCCGTATACACCGAAACAACCGTGTCCGGTGAGGATCTGAGTCAATCAGTAAGTGCCACAGTAGCCCTCTCTGTCCAAGATTCAAAGCCCTTTTGAGCCGCAGAATGTCGACGGGTGGAGATCGCGCCAGGACCGTCACCGCCTCGTACGAAATCGTGCGGTAACCCGCATGGTCATCAGCCGCTTCAGACTCGTGAGTTGAGCCCGACAGCGGGAGGAACCCGCCAGGTCTTCAGACCAAACGGGAGGGTACCGTTCACGTGGTAACCGTTGAAGTGATCAGGGTGGATTTAAACTAATAAACGACGGCTCGCTTTCCGGCTACATAATCAGAGGCAATTAAGTTATCTTACAAAAGAAAACCCACGTACCCAATCAGACATGCTTGTAACCTCAGATAATCAGATTTGCAATGATCCATTTAATTTCCCTTTATAAAGAGTAATAATAGAGTATTTATTCATATAGATTAAGATAAGATAAAAAGAGCTCAGATTGCGAACAGTAAAAGTTTCGTACTGAGAACACAAAACCATTTTGATAAGTACAGTAAGTGGCCCAATGATATTTAATTAGTACAAGATTTAACATTACAGCTTTTGCCTGAGAGCCCATTTCAGTTCAATTGAGGATAAATTACCAGAAAACAAACAAGTGTTCATTACGCTTAAAATATTGCCACTTATAATGGACGTTTTAAATCAGTAAAATCTTTTTTATTATACATTTAAGCTAACAGAAAACCTAAACCAAAAATACTACCATTAGGTTTCAAATATAACATTTAATATCAGTGTGTGTATTTTAAATCAGATAGCAACGAAATGGAATTTAGGCTTTATTTATAGGCCAGTATTTGAGTTTGCGTTCGGCTAAAAGAGTACGATTCATAGAAATTATACGAGTCACAATCATACAATTAAAAAAAATGGCCAATTGCTTGTCAGGCCACGCATAGAATAGGGTTCCGTAGTTACCCATAATAGAAGGTAGATTTAAAATCGTGTCCAATAGATAATTGTTATGTTTATTTATTATTTCTTTATTTTTGTACGAAGATTTTCAAGTAAGTGCATTTTACAAATTAGGCCCCTATAACTCCTGAAATAAAAAACTTATCAAAACCGCTATAGTTTTCCTCGAAAGTTCAATATGTGGACTACTATCATGAATTTTATAAATTTTTTTTAGTCTAGAGTCGGGGGAAACCCTGTTTATGCAAAAAAAATGCGCTATAAAGTTGAATAACTCGCAAACGAATACCTAAATCAAGAAATGATATCAGCAATCTGGCAATTTTTTTGAAAATACCTTCATTCCTAATAACACCCTACACGATGGGGTAACGCAAAAATAAAATCATCCCCACTTTACGTGTAGGGTAGGTACCACAAATAAAAATGTTTATCATAATTTTATCGTAGCACTTTGTCGACGTGATCACAACATATATTTGTACAAAGTTTCATCGTTTTAACACGTACCGTTTGGGCGGTAGGCCGAGGACGGACGGACGTGCGGATCGACATGGCGAATCTATAAGAGTTCCGAGTCATGAAGAGAGAAGAGATTGAGTTTTGAATATTACTATTTTATTATGTTTTTTGTCTGTAACAAATAAAACCCACCCTGTACGAAATTGCATTTAAACTAAAACAAAGTTAAAATAGAACTGTATTTATATTAATGAGTTAGGTTCTTGAAATCCAATTATTAACTGTCGACAACTCCTTATACTCCTGACTTGATTTATATACTATCACAATTGAAAAAAAACTTGAAAGCACAACTTGCGAGTAAAAACTGTCCGTTCTTGAAAAGTGTATTTGGCGAACAATTGGCAGTTTTTTGTTATAGAGAAAAGATGTCATCTCACTCAAAAGTCATAAGTTATTGACTGCCCTTTCAGTTCCTCCCACAGAATAAGAGTGGCAATTAAACCCTTCCCAAGTTTTTGTATAAGGTAAGGGACTAACAAAAAAATTAAAATAATAATAAAAAAACTAAAATGGAGACAGTAATTGTTAATGCCGCCTTAAATGTTGATTAACTAATCCTTTGTTAGGAGAGACCTATCCCCAGTTGTGCTAAAGGCCGTTATGTAATTTAAAATATAACTTTAAACATGGCCTAGATAATCCTACAAGTTATTTATACAGATAATGTTTATATAATTACTGTTAATTAAAATAAGTATGGATTTGGGAGATTAGGGGCACTTGGCTTTACATAATTATTAAGTGGCTCTTTAAGTTTAGCTTTGATATCTTTGGCTTGTCAATCTTTCGTTAAATTTAAACTGTTAAATTATTCAGAAGTTAATAAATCACCAAGATTTTGATATTTCAATCCTTTAATAATTTAGTATGTTTTGAATAATGTGACTTTGACATTATGAATAGGTTGATATTGTGACGACATTGAAACAGTTGGACCTAATGACTTTCAATTTATACAATTCAATGTCTCCAACATTTTCTTAATCACATGTTAGTATTTGCAATTAACTTATCACAATGTCAAATTCATTTATTTAATGATAGGAAAGCAATGTGATACCACATATGGCAGGCTGTAGTGGAGAAGTTTGAAAACTGCCCCGGTGGCGTGTCGACTTCCACAGCAGCGCAAGCGAAAACATACAATGCCGCCATCTACTGAAGAAACATTGAACCACTAAGAAAACACGGAAAGAACTTTACGTAGAACTTACCGTAGACGGTAGTAACTACTAATAATTAATCGCGATAGAGAAATTCTCACGCCAACTAGTATTTATGTGTATAGTATATATATATATATATTTATATACAACATCCCAACATCAACTGTTGGGTAGTTGCCCGCCAGGCATGATCACTTCACCTGGTTGGAGGATCCACTCTTTGTGTCGGAGGGACACGATACCCGTTCCTACACAGTGGTGACCCCGACCCTCATCAGCGTCTAGCCACAGTACATTACACACGTTCCACGTAAGCAGAGCATCTCTCTTCCGTCAACGCAGCAGCCAGCCAGTACGCTACAGCCAGCCACTACGCAGCAACCGCCCCGACTCACTGGGGACTTCCCCGCAGCACCAGGCATGATCACCTCGCCTGTTCGAAGGATTCTCTATTTGTGATCGAGGAACGCTATTTCTGTTCCTCCATAGCGACTGCTGGGCTTGAAGTCTCGGGTGCCATTCCAGGGTTGGACCAAATGTTTGCGTGAAATACAAATACTGGTTTCGTTTTCTATGTATATAATATGTGTGTATTTAAAATAAACTTTTAGGGATGGATGGATGGAATTCTATTAAAGATTTATGACTCTTTTTCATTACCATCATCATCACTATTACCTCCAGACATATTCTCTGTCTCACCCACTGCCTTTCTCGCTCTAATTAGACACCTTGTCCTGTTATGCCCGCATCCAACGGCCTCCTGCCATCTGTACCAAGTGAACTTGTGGATGTCTGCTATTATTTTGAAAGTCCATGCCAGATGTCTCTATATCGCAAGTAGGTTTTCTAGGTCTTGAGACACTCAGTATTTGGGATGAGAAAACGCAGTAGCTGCCTGAATGCTACCGAACGTAGTGGTATTTGACAATAGACCTCTCTCTCAAAATTGGACAAACCAAACTGGATAGTTTGTTCTATACGTCGGGGTGTCAGAGTAACTGAGGTGGTTAGTAGCAGACTATCTAGAGGAGCGTACTGCTATGTATGAGGATGCTCATGTCATGGCGAGGGCCGCATGGATCTGGCCTTAGTTCACTCTTGTGGAACATAGGATACGATGATATTCTGGGCGTAGCCCGAGAGGGGTTTATTTTCAGGAGACAGCGGGCCTAGTTACCACAGAACTCTCCCAGGTAGTTGGGTGCCTTGATGCGTTGGCTGCCGTGTGGATAGTGCTGGAAAAGATTGTCTTGTTTTTCTATAGACTATAACGTTCGCCCCGAAACCTTTATTGTGGTCAACTCCCTTCTTGTACCGGTCCAAACCTAAACGGGTCGCAGAACCGTCAACGTTAAAGAATCAGGTCCAGAGACATCATCTGACCCTGATCCTTCAACGATCCTGGCCGACGTTTGGGCGAATTTCATCCAATTTGGATGGAGGGAGCGTCCATGGGGTTGTCCAATTAATGACACCTTATGGTACACCGGAGTGGGTAGTGGGTCTAACTGCCCAGTATGGGGCGCACCTCTTGTGTCTTCAGAGTATATTAGCGGTAACCGCATCGTGTCGACTGAAGCTGTGGTCATTTTGGCCAGAATTCCTCTGAAGGAAGGTGAAAGTGCTGAAGTTCAACACGGTAGCATAACTTGTGGGTTTCATCGGTTTAATTCCGACACACCACACTGCCATAAATCCTGGTGGCATGGCCCGTGAGGGTTTCTATACGTAAAAAAAGGTTAGCGTACTCGTCAACACCTCAGAGTGTAGACTATCTAATTTTCACAGAAGTGGGAGCGACATTGTAGATAATTGAGCTACGTTAATTTCAGTACGAATAGAACGGCTCGACTTGTGCAGTACTACTCTCACTCACACAGAATACCAACCTTAAGTGACAATATTCGTGCCATTGTTTTACGTTAGTGAGTGTGAGACCGGAGGCCCAATCATTCTGCATCTTGTTTTAAGTGTGGAAACTCCCACAGGCCGTCACCTGCCTGCCCGGACTGACTCAGCCGAAGCTGAGAGCTTTTAGGTGACGTGCGGCACACGCAGACGTTGGCCACTGAAGCGGATGCGAAGAAAACACATCCAGTCCATCCGCGGTCATATTCAGAGTGGCATAAGATATGACGACCGCTAGCGAGAGATCTCCTGCGATGTGATAGTCTAGTGAGGGCCGGACGCTGTTTAGCCCAGGCAGGGCAGAATGCCTGAGTCTTCTGGGCTGAGTTCTCACTGCAATCGCAGTGGTGACAGGCGTGACTTAGTTCCCTCCTAGCGACCAAGTGCAGGTACTTACCGAAGAAACTGTGCCCGTTCTTGTCCCGCGCTGCCATCCTGCCCTCTCGAGGATCACCGGTTGGAGAGACCAGTGAAGCCAGCATAATGAGTTTCCAGCCGGAGCAACCCCCTCCCTTCGGGCCCTCTTCGGGCCCCGAAATTTAGCCATCCGCCGATAAAATTAAGCGAGCACTTGTCTCCAAATTTCATGGAGGTGTCCCGGCCATGGTAGACTACTTCCATGGACACTTGTGGTAGCCGTGTATGACTCTAACTGCTAATAACCGTACAGTGCCATAGACTGGACAACCACCGTGTACACCCAAAATGGGAAAAAGTCGCCCAAGTAAAAGGCAGCTTTGACCAGCTTTGTCTAGTTGTCTTTGAACTAGTTGTCGGAAGTTCTCGTCGAAAAGCCACCTGCGGAAAATTATGAGACCCAGATACTTCATCTGGGCCCGAACCGGTACCAATTGACCTCTATGGAGGTGGAACACGATGGGCCCTTTTAACAAAAGGGCCCTCGTCTTATACAGGGCCACCCATAAGCCCAGCAGCTTAATGTGCCCAACCACCATAGAGACTCCTGTGGTGCTCCTGATGCAGCTAAATGGCGGAGATATCCAATAACACCGCCAACAGCACGCTGCCATAGCCTTAGGTGATTGGAAAGAATCACTGAGGGTAAGCAACAACGGCGCGGTCAGTACCTGGATGGGTGGCCGTTTGTGGCATGATATGTTAACAACAAACGCTCACGTTTCCGTGATTCGGAGGTCACGTTAAGCAGTCAGTCCTGGTTGCTATCATAAGATAGAAGTTGTGAACCTTAGTTGGATGCCTTCGGGCGGCTTAAAAACATCCAACGGTACGATTAAGTAGACACAACTTGTCTTTTAAGTCAATAACCCGCACTCGGCCAGCGTGGAGACGTATGGCCTTAACCCTCTCCTGGGAGAAGAACAGAGCCCAGCAGTGGATAAGTTAAGTTGACGACAAAGAAGTAAAATGACTCAGTAGGCCAATTGAAATTACTTAAAAAAGTTTGAAAGAAGATTCCTGTCCTGCAGTTGACTAATAGAGGCGGTTGATAATGATGACTTTAGTAAGTACGTTGTTGAAATATATCGTAGGCATTGTTTCCTATAGCTTTTCTGAGATCATAGGGTCGTCGCTAGCTCATACGTGAGGACTCATTAGTTAGGAAATGAATTGAAATTATTTTTTTGTTTGAATAAAAAAATTGAATACCGTTTACATTGAAGAGTAGCATAGAATTACAATACCTAGAACCAAGGAGTTAAAGTTTTCTTTTCCGAGCGCCTTTGGTCTAGTGGATAGCGTATGCGACTGCTAATCAAAAGGTCTCGAGTTGGGCCAAATGGTGTTTTTGGGTTTTTCTTAGGAAATTCCTAATAGCAGCCCGGAGTTTAGAAGTATGACGGTGATTCACGCCCGTGCCTCGGAGAGCACGTTAAGTCGTCGGTCCCGGTTGTCATGAACATCTATGGTAATCGTTATTGGGAAGTCAGTGCACTCAAATTTACTGATAACAAAAAAAAAAAAAAAAAAAAAAAAAAAAAAAAAAAAAAAAAAAAAAAAAAAAAAACCTCTCTGCGCCTTTGTATTGGAAGGAGTCAAAGGAGTTAAATAATATTGGGAATAATGGCTAGGAGGATGATCATTAAGAAGAATACAACTATTTCTATTAAGAAAATCACCAGATACCATTATTTTGAAAATAAACAGTTAAAGCTTAGTTGATTTTTATAAATTTGCAACCCAAATGGCGGCTAGGAAGAAGTGTTCCTTTTTTCTTTACGAATAATAAATTCGAAGCTTCAGCTCCGTGGGTACGAAGATTCTGGTATGTATGGTGTTTTTATTAGTATAATAAACTTTAGAAGCCTTACTTGGGTAACGCTCTCGTACATGCTAATAACTTTTCTCCAAAAAAAAAATTCGTGTACTTTACTCATTTAATGAAGACCTTACGCATATCTGAAAAGTTCATGCATATTTCATACAATGAACTGTTTTGTATTAAACATAAATGTAGTAATGATTTCCTTCTTAAATTAAATTATTGTAAAGTCAGGCGAACTAAAAAGAGTAGCTAGGATGGCCTGGACGAGGATAGTTGAGTGTCAAATATGCCAGATGTTACACGTAAACAATTTTTAAAAAGTTCAGGAGAATTTTTTTAATTTAATTTTTTCAACTTTTTATTACATGATAAGTTGTAATGAAGGTCACTCACTAAGTAAGCACAGTCTAAGCCTATAACTGCAGTTTATTTATGCATTAAATTAAATACTTAAATAATCTTGTATAACATATAAATATAAAATAATTGTATATATTATAAAAATGTATAATTCAGGTAAGAAATCATAAAATAAACAACTCACTTAACAATCATAAACTATATTTAATACCGATGATGTATCCATTTATGTCATCTTCTTGCTATTTTGTCTTAAGAGGGGGGTATAAAGATAAATTGCCGATCTTAGATTTGATTTTTACACTCGAAAATAAGCCACAAATGATCTGTTTTTTATATATTTATATATTAAATTATATTTGAAAGGGGCTGGCCTGAGTGAAAACATAAAATTTTAATATTTTATCGATAGAAAGTAATCACAAAGTTACGTCTAATTTTCCACTAAAATCAATTAATTTTCATAAACATGTAATAATATTAATAATAATAAACATTTATTCAGATAAACAACTTATAGCTAGTACATACAAACTTTTTTTTTTACAATTGTAATTGGTATGAATGTTTATCTGAATGGGCTACCATCTCAGTATATTGCTGCGTGTCATCAGTTACGATGTCACTCAGCACTGATTTTCAGATGGCCCCTCAACGACGTCACGCACCCTTAACTGGACAGTTAAGCAAATGAAAAACCAAATAAAAAAAATACAAGGGTAAACAAGTAACAACATGAAAGTGAAAAGGACTAAATGTGTCGACTCTTCGCCACAGCTCATACAATTTTTCAATTATTATACATTACAATGATGCCAAAGGATTACTGAGTCAATATTTTAATACATTTTATAAAATATTTACCAAGGGACTCTATAAGTGTTTTTAAAAAATAATGTACAATTTACGAGTAATTACAATAAAATTAATTCGGCGCTTACTACATTCTTATTCCGTGCAGAATGCTCAATTTCTATCGTACCTGACCCGAGGTAACGGGCATATTATTTCATAATTTGTGGCTTATTTTCGAGTGTAAAAATCAAATCTAAGATCGGCAATACCCCCTCTTAAATATAATTTATTTTAATTTATACAAACATTCATCAAATACGGGAACCAACTTACATAGAAGATGCAATAGTCAATATAATTATAAAATATTTATTCGTGCATTTGCGCAAATGTTATCTAGAATCTAATCTAAGCTAAATTTAAGTCACCATTCATGTGTACAGCCCGACTTGGATTTGGAACCAACCCAAAAGATACTACGTTATTGTTACGCAACCTGTATTACGTAAACAGCTGCGGCCGGCCTGAACTGTAATCTCATTAACGCCAAGAAAGGTTCACGTTAAAACATAATTAAATCTGTACATCTGAGAAATGATTAAGGGCTGGACTCGTCGCAGTGAACAGCTTATATTAGTTTTAGCCAGTAACTACGCAGTTGCCACGCTGTTATTGTGAGAATCTGAAAATATGATAGGTTAATTTCAAGTACTGGATAAGTTCAGTAAAAATATAAATAACAGCTGGTTCAGTTGACACCAGACTGAGCGGTGTACTGTGCTATAAACTATTCTGTTACAACTGTTAAAGTCGACCCCAGACAAAGGAGTCTACCCTGTTCTAAACGCAATGCATTTAAATTCTTGCATTCCTATTTAGAATATTTTTGGCAAACACATGCATGCACAATATACACATGTAATACTGTATTTATTTTGTGTTAGGAAGTTAAGGCACTGGAGTCTGGTTAATGACAATGTATTCTGCGTGCAACGGAATCCCAACGGTGTTAGAAATCCAGATATTATTATTGTATTTTTATGTCTTAGAAGTAACACGACATAATCCTCATAAACTTTAGAAGATACCTGTTTTGGCTACCACAACACCTTCTAGTAGAGGTAAGTCGAAATTTTGTATTAACTGTTATTCCTTCTTATATTATATTGTTATATCTCATGTGTTGTAGGTGTGTAAATATATAAATTACAATAGAAATATCTTTCGTCTTGAAAATGTTATTAGAGATTACGTAAGATAAGAGATTCAGATAGTCAGGAATAAAACCGCATTGCATGATTTTGTTCTTCTTTAAATTCTTATAAAAAATCTAAGACAAAAGTATCTGAAACTAAACCGTATACTATACTGCATGGTAGTCAATAAATTATTCAATACCACTCAACAATAATGCACAGGTGCATAATAACAGGTACAGTCAGTCGCAATTATGTCAATGTGTTAACTTTCGCAAGAGCGTCTAGTTCAAAAAAAAAAAGTTACAATGTTATTCAAACATAGTGTAAATGGCGACTACTTTAATTTCTACGCTATTGCTATCGAGCGTTTTCATGTAGCCCGGCGAGAAACGTGTAACTTAAAGTAAAGTTGTGTCGTCTGCTCATTACTTAAAAAACCTTGTTTCAAACTTTAAAGAAGAAAAGTTAAACCTAAAAAAAGAAAATTAAAACGAAAATATTTTGTGCCCCCTTCCATTGAAACTCATTCATCTATCATAATATAGTAATTTACCAGCAAAAACTCTTTCGGTCTTGGTAAGGAAAGATTTGAAGCAATATCGATTTTTTATATACTCTTAATCTAAGTACTTACCCTTTGGTTGTCCCTGCTGTCACCAATTATAACTGGAGTAGCACGTGTTTATTGCTATCGTTCTTTAAGGCACTGTCAGCTGGATAAAAACAGTTAATGTATTAATTACGAACAAGATAATACACGAAGAGACGTTATTTTTGAATTATATGCTATAATAAAAGTTAACTAAATGATAGTTCTGTTTAATAACTTCCGGTAGAACTACCGCAATAACTTTGAGTGAAATTTAGTTATTCCTCGTAAGATAAATGTTACTAACTTTTATAGCTCAAACATTTATTGAAAAAAATATTTATAAAATTTGTAACTAGAAACTTATGTGCAGTACTTGACGGTACTTTTGTAATAATTGTTTGCCGCAGTCTAACTTTACTTTTTAGCTATAGACCTGAATTTCTAATTTCGATCACTGAAGTGCTTTAAAAACGCGGTAGATGTCACTTTTTATTTATTTTTCGTAAACTTTTTTTCGTCCTAATTCATGAATAGAATTATCCTGACAGGTTTAAGCCGATAGGGTAAAGTTCACAAAATGGCTCATTTCAGATGCGTCACTTACGAGTATACGTACTCGTAGTTATCTTTGCGCATGCGCGACGCGGGCCTCGCCCCGGGTTGCCCCTGTTGTTGTTCCTCAATGAATGATGACACCTCACACTACTACGAGATTTAACTTACTCAGAATCCCTGTTTAAACTTCTTAAAATTTCTTACATTACACTACAGCTAGAAGTTTGCATGACTTAGAAAAAGATACTATTGAAATTTTAAGTAAATACAAGTAGTTTATAACATATTATCAGACGTACTTAGAAAGTTTGAAATAAGTTTTTCACCGGTACTTTCACTTTGGTTATTATCGATTGGCGGTCGCCATGGGTACGGGAGCAGCCGGTTAATGGAACTGCAGAAGATGGGTTATTATGTCGCGATGCGTTGACCTGTGAATCGAGGTTCATTGAATGACAACAGCGAACACGCGATAATTTAATTAATGAATTGACACGTTGACTATACTGTACTATAATAAAAAGGTTTTCGTGTCTTATCAAATGGCCAACCATATAGAATATATGAAGTAATTTCAGAAAATATTTTTGCAATACTTTAAAGTGTTACAAACAACTCAATTAACGTTACTGTCTTCCGTTTGATAGCACTGTCAATGAAATACAGTATATTCAAAGTAATAAGAATAAAAGTATTCGATATTCAACTTATACTTTTTAAATTCAAAAAAATCACGAAATAACACAAGGGGGAGGGGGGTGTAGTAATATATCACATGTATTTATTTTTTCCTGCAAATTTTCGCATTTATTTCATTATCTTTATGTCAGTCAACCTGCGACCTTTCTACTCTACTTCTGAACGTAATTTTTGTGGTCTTTAATTTTCTATAATAACATTTAGGTATGATATTTGTAGGTACTAAAATACACGTGATATAGGAGGGGGGGGGGGGAGGTAGTCTTAAACCTCACCAAGGGGCCTCCCCCTTGGTGAGGTTTAAGACTACCTATACTAGGGGGTTAAAAAATGTCAAAAAAAAGATCACGTTATTAATGGACGGCCCATAAGGATAGTAATTGACTGCACGGTTGGCCTAGTGGCTTAAGCGGTCGCCACGCCGCTTCCTACTACGCCAAGTGTCGTGGGTTCAAATCCCACGTAGGACAACACTTTGTGTGATTCCCAATTTGTTGTTCTGAGTCTGGGTGTTCTTTGTGTCCGTTTCATGTATGTTTGTAAAGTCCCCTGCGACACAGGAATTTATATTCCTAATTCCTAATTGTCTTTTAAAAAAAAATAAAAAAAAAAAAGTAATGCCCCGGTCGAGCTGGCCCATTCGTGCTTAAGTACTACGTTATACGGGTCGCGTCAATAGTTTAAGGAGTTATTGAATTATTCTAACAAGAAATTTAATTGCTCTCAAAGATCACGTCAGACCATCGGTCCCGAATGTCAAAAAAATCTTGAGCAATGGTTATTGAGAAGTTAGTGTCTTCACTGTCACAGTCAGCTGATATCTAGTTCATTCGTTGAATTCAATACGTCCTTAGAGTTATGGAAGTCCGATTTTGGTCGCTTTATGGAAATATGTACTATTATTTAGGTGAAACTAGTTGATCTAGTAGCTGACTCCAAAAAATCTTGGGAATAAAGCAAAAAAATATTTTTCATAATTTTATTTTAGCACTTTGTCGACGTAATCACAATACATATTCATGTAAGGTTTCATCTTTCTAGCAACAACCGTTTGGGCGGTAGGTCGAGGACAGACAGACGCACGGACGGACATGGCGAATCTATAAGGGTTCCGAGTCATCAACTACGGTACCCTAAAAAGTAGCAACATATCACTGACACATATTTAAACATGACGAAGTCATAAGGGTTCCGGGTCATGAACTACGGAACCCTAAAAAGTGTACTCACTTTCCTATTAAAAATGAGGAACCTACCTTTTTATTTGATCGGAGGATCAACACTGTAAAACACTTTATCTAAAAAGGTTTACATTTAAAGAATGAAATTCTGACCAATTGTTTATTCTGTTTTAAAAGCACTTTTATCTTGTTTACCATTTTAAGTGTTGATTTAATTACAACCGTTTGTTGAGCCGATTTCTTTTAAATACATTTTCATTTGTTTTGTGTTTTTGTTTTTAGTCCAATTAGGAACACCTTTTTTCATTCACATTTCATTTGTTAAGTTATAAAACACTAGCTTTTCGCCGAAGCTTAGTACTGAAAAGTAGCCATGTTGTTTATTTTTTTGATGTTTTTTTTATGACAGTGGGGATATCACGGTGGATGGTAGCAAGTGATGTAGAAATGTGAAATGTTGAACAATTATGTACAGAAAAATACTGAGCAATTTACATGCGTCAAACCACAGTGCTACGAACCAGTACCTGCACTGCAGCTATACGTAATACGCCACACGTATTCCTTCTTGGTTATACATGTGTATATATAGATATTTCGTAAAAAAATTAATAACTGCACACTAAAATCTCCTATAACTTCATATCGTTAGATAAGAGAAGGAAGGACATGTATGGGCCACACCTCAAACTTATCACAGATTTGTTTATGGATTTTATTGAAGTGAAACTTCTTTAGAATCGTTGTGATTTCAAACCGGATGCAACGGAAAAACGACAGGTAAGAGACACAAATACATAATTATTGAGTCAGAGCGAGAGAGCAAAACAGGCAAGAGACACAAATACATAATTAGTGAGCAAGAGCGAGAGAGCATAACAGGTAAGAGACACAAATACAAAATTATTGAGAGCGAGAGAGAAAATGTCGGTGTGTATGTATATTGCACACTGTTTCATCTCATTCTTTTGTTCATTTACTGAAGTTTCACTTCTGTCGCGTGTGAATCGCACACACACCTTTTTTTTTATTTACATTTAGAATCTTTTTTTGTACAAGGGAATTAATAAGGTACTATATATCTACTAGCTTAATGATAAAAAATTGCGAGATCGTACTAACAGATTATATTATTATGTTAAACTACGCGGATGTTCCGCCACTTACTGTACAGAGCGGTGAGAGGCGCAGCAGCACCCTGCCTCCAGTAACCCCGAGATGTATTCCAGTTGAGGGGTAAGGCGGGGGCCACACCAGAAGCCGCTGATGCGATCCTGGTGTTCCTCCCGACTGCTGAAGTAGGCCGCCTTGGGGTTTAGTGGGTAAACCGGTTGCCCGGGAGTCCCACACACGCCCTTACGCTTACCCCACAAAGGGTATGGTGCAAGAGCTTTACCCGCGTTAAAAAAAGGTTAGTCTATTTCGTGGGCTCGTGTGCCGGCTATATGGACCAGCTAATTCAAAACTTAATTTCTTCAAAAGTACAACTATATAGTACAATTATTCAAAAGACACTATACTGTACTTGCAGTTTCGTCTATCACTGGTTATAGACTTTTAAAAAATAAAAATTTGTGTTTTTTTTGTCATTTTTATCCATAGTGATTCTTTTAATACGCCGGCGCCTTAAAGCTTTATAAAGGCGACCTGTAAAATTATCTGTGAAAAATTTACTATTTTCTGGACTTTGCTTTCTTACGTAGACATATTGTAGTCCTTATTTTTATCCTAATAAGACACTTCTAAGCTTGAGTTGAGCGATTGTCTGAAACTCAGGTTTGCCCACAGTTTGCCCTAGTTAAAGCAGGCAGCAAGCTGGATGCGAGAAGCCCAGGATCGAACTAAGTGGTGTGCAATTATAAAGGCCTATGTCCAGCAGTGGACTGCTATAGGCTGATGATGATGATGGCACAAAACTGATGTTCAATCACAAAAACACAACAAATGTGACTACATAAATATACTGATTGACATCTACTGGATGTGAATCCTGCATGCATATTAACATTAAGACAATAATAACAAATCACACTATTCTATTTTAATAATACTATGTGAAATAAAGTATCCTATACAGTTCATTTGAAATATATATAATAATAAGGTTGAGTTAAACTGAATTAATGAATGAAAACTTAAATAAAAAAAGCAGGCAACTATTTAATCGTAAGTTTTTGATCAATGTTTAAAAATGTAAAAATCGTTACCGAGGTAAATATAAGCCCATGTGTTATTTTGATATGTAAGCTATATTATTATGAAGTTTCATTAAAATTCATTCAGTCATTTTTGCGTGAAAGAGCAACAAACATACATACTCACAAACTTTAGCGTTTATAATTTTAGTAGGATTTTTTATTCACTAAATAGCCTTGTTAGACCAGTGCTTTTAATGTCTGAAAACAAAATAAATTATAGTAGGATGAAACCCATTGTAAAAGGAGGAGAATAGTACAAAAATTAAAGGAAAAATAAATTACGGGCGATCTGAGGTCGGGAAGAGGGAGAGGGAGAAAAACTTTTAATAGCCAAAAATTTTTCATAGGTCACTCAGGTAATAAATTATCTAAAAATAGTAATAAATAGGCATATAAACATATACTTTTAAGAAGATTCTGCAACTTTTTCAAAATATTGTAGATGTTTTATTTAATATTAACTTTATTATTTATTTGTTTGTTATTTATAGTAGTATATTTCAATTTGCAATATTTTTGTTTATTATTGTAACATGCAATCTTACGTTTTTCGAGTGATTAAAGTGTAAATTTTAATAAATATCTCAATAACGATTAAAAAAAATCGATCTCATGTTTTTTCATTTTTTGCATTTTCTGAGAAGATTTAATATGGTAATATACATATATTTTTACACCATCCCAAAAGTAGAGATTTCATCAAACAGAAAACACCCTATTTTTTTTTTAAAAGTTAATATTTTGACGGATGAATTTTCGATTGAAAATTAAGGTTTCCGGTATTCCGTCAAAATGAGGTGAAAAAATAGATATTTCAAATCAAATAAATTACGGTGTATTCAGGACATGAAAAGCTAAGTTTTCAAAAAATTTCGTTAAAAAATAATTTTATTTGTAAAAGATAAAAATAAAAAACCAAAAACTTGTTTTTTTGAATTTTTCACATAAAATTTGAGGTTATGTGAAAGGACTGTAAATGCAAAAGATGTAGATCTTTTTATTACCTACAACTTTGCCATTTAACTTTTCATAGGACTTGTAGTTTTGCAGGAAATCGAGATAAACCATTTTTTTCCCTTAAAACCCCCCCTCTCCCCCTTCCCGACCTCCAATCGCCCGTAATTTATTTTTACTTTAATTTTTGTACTATTCTCCTCCTTTACAATGGGTTTCATCCTGCCATAATTTATGTTCACTTTTTGTTATTTTAAGAGGTTTCTACCCTGGTCTATGTTGCCCGCGTGTATCTTGACTATTGCAGTAAAAAGTAGCCTATGTGTTATTCTGATATATAAGCTATAATACTGTAAAATTTCATTCAAACCCGTTCAGTACTTTTTGCTTGAAAGATCAACAAATATACATACATCCATTCATACTCACAAACTTTCGCGTTTATAATACATATTTAATAAGGATTCCTCAATAAAAATGAAACCTTTAAAAAACATCGCTTGTATTTGTTACTAAAGAAGATTGCTTCGTTCAAAGATATTATTACGTCAACTCGCCCAAATTGTATGATTGTTTTAGGGTGAGCAGGGATCAATAAACAGTGTTTAATTATATCGTATTGTCAGTAATTGAAGATTCATTACAGCGATAAAATCTGTAACGCTAATCTGTAATTATTGTCATTAAGAAATTTGATCTTTATTAACTTTCGTCGTTGGTTTGATTCGAACTTTTTTTACAGATATTTTGAACAACTACACAATAAATGATAACATAATATTCCATATATTATTACAAGTTGTACTTAGTTTGGAAGCCAAGGGACACAGTTTTACTGTGTATTTTTTGCTGTGACAATAAAACCTGACACATTTGACACATTTGCTAGACAATAATTGGACATAGACGAGTGTAAAGGTAGTTTTATCTAGGAGATATATTTCTAAGGTGCACCCTTTTTTTAGGGTTGCGAAGTTCATAACACGGAACCCTTACAGTTTACATAAAATATGGAAAACGTTATAATTGAAGTTCGTCCCCTTCATGTAAAGTGGGGATTATTTTTTCTCGCGTCTACCCCATCATGTAGGGTATCATTAGATAGGTCTTTTAAAAATATTACGTGGTTGCAAAAACTATTTTTCGATCTTGGTATCCGTTTGCGAGTTATTCGATTATAGATTTTTTTTTGGAAAAACAGGGCGTCGCCCCTCCCTCTAAAAGCCAAACGATTGACTCAAAAATCTGGAAAATTTCACGAAAATAGTCCTTAAGATTTCAAGGAAAACTATAACGGTTTTGATAACTTCTTTTATTTCTTGACTTATAGGAGCCTAACGGCCTGGCCACGAGTTTTGGTCTTAGCGAAAAGCGGAGCGGCGTCGGTGAGCGGTGCGTTTTGCACGCCACGAACCTTAGTAGCGGTTAGTTGCATCGGCGACGGTGGACGTATTTAGGTAGTCGAAACGTGTTAAAAAATCATGGCGTTATAAAAATTATCCCCTGTCTGTTTAGAAACAAATTTTTTTTTTAAATATGATAGAATGAGTGCACGAACTAAATAAAGATCGGTATTTAGATGGTGGATTTAGTGACCTATACGAAGGTCCTACCTATAAGAAGTAACTGATGTTTCCAAGTGTTTTGCTAAGTAGGTACTTACAGAGAGAAAAAACTTTAAAAACTTGTCAACTACTTACATTGCGTATAAGACTTACTAGTAGTTTCGTGTGTAGTTATATCTACAGACAAAACTACTGATATGTTCGCTCGGCAAAAACCGCTAGCTTTTTCGCTATGAGCGACGACTCGTGGCGTGCCTCGTACATTTTTATACTTTTGATATTACCGCTCGGCGTTTCGCTCTTAGCTGCCGCTCACAGCGGAAAGGTCGTGAATGGGCCGTAACTTGTGAAAATCACTCACTTGAAAAACTTCGTACAAGAATATGGAAATAAAAATAACAATTATTATTATGATTTCGTATCCGATCCGATTTACGATTCGGACGTTCCATTAAGGGTGACTATGGAACTTTATTCTATGCGTGGCCTGACACGCACTTGGCCGATTTTATATATATGTATAGGTAGGTGGCTATATCGGACTCGAACCGACAGTTCGGTTAAACGCTAGCTAGTCATTTAAAGTTAGTTTTTGCTAGACAGACAGAATTAGTTACTTTCGCATTTCAGTCTAATAACAGTCAGAAAGTGAGAATAAGGATTATAAGATTTTGGAACGAAGTTCCTTATGGCAAGTTGCGAAAGGGGGCTAGACCGAAAAAATTGTAACGACACTTTCGACATTGACGACGACGACTTTCAAATAAATAGTGCACAGTCAAGTTCGTAATTTCAACGCAATCACCAACTGGCACTGTGGTGCAACGGATAACGCATCTGACTACGGATCGGAGGATTCCAAAAAAGAACAACACAAAACAAGCAGGCAACGAATTTCGTAAACTAAGTTAAGTTTCAACATAAATTACCCCTACCCTCATCAAGATTAAATATTCAGTTCTGGTCTGAAAGCGATGTCAATCAATGATCAATTAGTTTGTGTGTAATTTAATTTTCTCTTTGCCAGTTATATATTTAAAATATTAAGATATTTTTAGATGTGTAGTGGCATGTGTCCCAGTTAGCGCCACAGCGCACTAGCTACTTTTAGCATCGGCGATTGACGATTTGGCGACTGCATCGATGCTGCATCGCGTTTTAGCGACTTCTTGCGTTCGATCGCGGTATCGGAAACGCGCGTTTTAGCTACTGTTCAGATGCCAAATCGATGCTACCGGCATCCGAATGTGTGCGGAGAGATGCGTTCAGCTGCTGTGTCGCGCTTCTAAAAAGTGACTCAATCTCCGCGTTTGGCGTTTTTAAGTGTGCGGTGTAGAGCGTTCGGTCGCCGTATTAAATTAGTAGAGCTTCTAAAAAGCGACTAGTTGCCGATAGCCGATGCTAAAAGTAGCTAGTGTGCTGTGGCCTTTAGTCAGCAAGTCAGCAACGTTTTTCGTTTTCTATTGTATTTCTCTATTCTTTTGTTTCATTGGCTAATGTCACTCAGTCACGTGATCAAAACAAAATATAAGCCAATGAAACGAGAATAAAAAATAGAATAGAAAACAAAAAACGATTTCAACTCGGCTAGGGGAGCAGGTCAGTTCAAACTTCGATGACCATCATCACACTGAGACCTCGACTTGGCCATACAAACATCTGTGTATGTATGTATGTCATAATTCCACCTAAAACTACCTCCGGTCAACGACCTCAAAAAGCTCGATTTTTATAAGTACTAACTCACATTGTAAAGGTATAATCGCCAGTTGTTCCAATTTCAAATTCAAAGATTTCCAAAGTCGTCGAAGTGGCCTCTCAGGAATCCGGGTGAGTCTTGACAAGTCGTAAGCGGAACGAACGGAGCTGACTTTCCTTAGTATTATAAGCACGAACTTACTATTTTAAAGCTTAGTGATTTTAACTTGTAAAAATCTGTTTCTTGCTGAGACGTGCAAAGGGACAAAATACGACTTGTGGTGTGTATCTGTGTGACGCATACAGTATAATATAAAACCACATATTTGAATACTAAACAAGAAAATATATTGATTCACTTTTTATATTATTTCGGACATCTTTTACACACACCATCATCTAGTCTAACTCTAAAACTAAGCAGAGCCTGTATTAAAGGTACTAAAAAACTGATATAAATACATATAAACACTAGCTGATGCCCGCGGCTCCGCTCGCGTTTTAGAGATATCAAAAATAGATGTTGGCCAATTCTAAGACCTGCTGAATATGCATATAAAGTTTCATAAAGATCGGTCAAGCCGTTTCGGAGGAGTATGGCAACGAAAACTGTGACACGAGAATTTTATATATTAGATACATTTTTTTTGTAAATACATACATATTAAACATAGAAAACACCCAGACTCTTTGTGGATCACACATATATTCCGACCAGGAAATCGAACCCGAGACCTCTTGATCAGCAGCCGCATACGCTAACCACCAGACCAACAAGGCAGTATATTTTAATTGGGAATTTTCAGAACAAAGTAAATTAGAAATGTTATCATCTTGTCCTGTGTGAGTAGAGGTCAAAAAATAAAAAGCCATGAGAAAAAACGACGCTGATAAATCATGAAACAGAATTTTCACGAGATTAGATTAAACAACGTCAAATAGAATATAACAAGTAAATAAAATTGACAGTTTGTAATTTCAAATCATTAGCATAACACTTTCAGTGCATATGCAAAGTTTATACAAAGACAATCAACAACTTTTTTCCTCAAGTTTGCGATGTAATTGTATAGCGTGTTTGTTTTGAAGTTATTATCAAAAAATATTGTGAACCGGATTGAGTATTTATTAACGACTTTATATATAAGGAATTACAGATTACACATAATTGTCAGGGATCACTAATAAGTCCCAATTTTTTTTTTATATTTATAAATAGTATTGTCGATGTTAAATGTTCCCTATGTTCCGGTTATTGTTCTCTGTATGCCGATGATCTGAAATTGTATGGAGAGGTTAACAATTCCATAAATGGTAAAATATATGAAAATAGTTTACAAGATGATAGTCTCCGTATCAGCATGGTGTCGTAATAACAATATATACCTGAATCCATCTAAATGTTTTCCTATTAAATTTACCAGGAAAAAGCAGTTCTTTGGCACGTGTTACAAAATTGATAATATTATATTAGAAGAAGTATCAATGATTCGTGATTTGGAAATAGTGCTTGTTGGTAACATAAATTTTATTTCTCATACCGATAATATAACTGCCAAGGTCGCTAAAATGGTTAGGTTCAGTAAAAGAAATTCTAGACAGTTTAAAAAAGTAACTACTTGTCTCGTATTGTCTAAAAGCCTTGTAAGTAGTGGTTTAGATTTTTCTAGTGTCACTTGGAATCCTTTCTACTCAAAGCATTCGCGTATAGAATTCATTCAGCGATCTTTTACTCGACATTTATCCTGGAAGCATGGGTTTGGGTGAAGAGCTTGTTACATCAACAACCCCTAACGTCCCACTGCTGGGCTCAGGTCTCCTCTCAAGAGAGGGATAAGGCCATACGTCCCCACGCTGGCCGAGTGCGGGTTGGGGACTGGCAAGACACGTTGTGGCTACGTAATCGTGCTGTTGGATGTTTTTAAGCCGCCCGAAGGCCTCCAACTAAGCTTCACGACTGCTATCTTATGATAACAACCGGGACCGACTGCTTAACGTGACCTCCGAATCACGGAAACGCTCATTACATATAATGCCACAAACGGTCACCCATCTAGGTCCAACCGCGCCGTCGTTGCTTACCCTTGGTGATTGTTTCCAATCACCTAAGGCCACTCGGCTATGAGCGCTATGAGCTTGTTACATAGATCGACAAAAAAAAAGTTAGACTCAGTTGGCAAGCGACGAGGAACGGCTGACTTAAAGTTTTTGCATGGAATAGTAAACGGGAAAATATCTGAGTCTGCCTTGTTGGGATAATAAGATTAAGGGTCCCATTTCGACAACCTATTACAAATGCATTATTTTCATATCTATTAATATAGTCTTATTTCAAAATGCATGAAAATGAAACACTCTAACGGTTAGGTGCTAATGACTTGTTTAAATAAAACATTAAATATTAAATAAAACAATAAACAATAGAGCTATAAGATGTATTACAAGTGAAATTAGAAAACCAAGTAAGGCTGGTAATAATGGATTAAATAAAAATAGTTTCTCTTTCGTTATAATTACACTTATTATACTTATTACTTAAAATATTAATATGGGTATTCTATGACTCGGAACAAAGGGGCTGGCTTGAACAGACTGGAATGAACGCAGTGTGCTATGTAATACGATGATTTCAGCGGTAACGGAGCGGATGACACGGAGAGGTATTTTTCTCGCACAGAAGACAAACCCAGTATAAATAAAATAAAATAAGATTGATTCCGTAATAAATGTTATAGTTTCATTGTATCATTAATTTTATTGCGATATGTCAAGCACATATCATAAGAAGAATTAGCTGAAAGTCTCTCAACAATATCAGCTGTGGCGACTTCCAAATACGGCGCGACGGGAACCTACAACAGCGCCATCTACCGAAGAAACATTGAACTACGAAGAAACATGGATTGAACGATACGAGTAACTACTTATCCTGAATCGCGAAAGAGACATTCTCGCATTTATACAATTATTATATAGCATTTATATACAACATCATAACATCAACTGTCGGGCAGTGTCCCACCAGGCATGATCACCTCGCCTGGTCGGAGGATCCTTCTCCCTTTGTGTTGGAGGAACACGATTCCATTTCCTCCACACCAGCTAATACAACTACATCTATGGCAGAATAGGTACCTCTATAACTGATATTTAGGTAAAACCGGTTGAACTTGTAGCCGACCTATAATAATATTGGGAATAAAGGCTAGGAAGAAAAAAATCAGATGGAGATGAATTAGAAAACACATACATAAAAATTTAAAAATACATTTACAACTGTATACAAAACAACGTGGGCAGAACTCAACGTAGTAAATATATTTATAATCACTTGTTGCGGTCACTGTACTCTACGAACAATGTGTGGAGATCAAGTTACTGAATATAATGACCGGCGCGGCGTAAATACAACAGCGATAGGAAACAATTGCGTAATCAAGGCTGAGCCTTTACAATTACGTCACGTACGTGTCATACAATTGACATGACGGTGTTATTTTCGCAGTAGAATTTATCTCCTTATAGTCAATAAGTCTTCTTATAGTAATCAGTCTTCCATAAATAATCTCATCAAGTTATCAGTACCTGTAATGACAATGACTACAATGAAGAGAATATTCAGGCCTATCTGTAAAATGTCTTCGAATTGATAAATAAAATCATGAAAAATATTTTTTTTTATTCGGTGTGCCTCCCCAACACGTAAAGTAGAAATAAGTCTTCTAAAAATATTGAGTGGTTGCTAAGACTCTTTTTAGACTTGAGTTTTATTTGCGAGTTATTCTTTTTTTTAGTTATTTTTTTTCTTATCACAGTGCGTCTCCCCTGTAAAAGCTAAACAGCAATCTCGAAAAATCTGATAAATTTCATGATGGTAAGAAAACCTATATAGGATGGATAACTTATAGAGACCTATCTTGTAAAATATGATATTTGTTAATGTTCGTACGAAAATAGCGAAATAATAATTAAACATAACAATTATTATGAACTGGACACGATTTTAAAGCCACGTACCATTATAGGTCACTACGGAACCCAATTCTATGCGTTTCCTGTCACGTCTTGGCCAATTTATATTGTAAATCAGTGAACAATTCGCGTTTATGAGACATACATGACTGCCTTGTTGGTCTAGTGGTTAGCGTATGCGGCTGCTGATTAAGAGGTCTAGGGTTCGATTCCCGGGTCGGACCAAATATTATTTGTGTGATTCACAAATATTTGTTTCGGAGTCAGTTGTCTAGTACCCTTTACAAGCTTTGCTTAGGTTTGGGACTAGATGATGTTGTGTGTCAGATGTCCGAAAAAATTATTTATTATTTTACTATTATACATTTCACTCACACATTTAATCAGATATTCAATTAGTCTCAGTATAATTTATCAGTGTTTGTCTTTTATCAATCTATCAATCATTCCTAAGGCTGTACAGTGTGTACAGTTAGCAGACTGTATTAATATTTGATTGATATAATTTTAACAAAAAGGAACCGACTTCAATGAAAAACTATTCCGAGTACCCAAATCGCGACATTGTGCCTATGATATTTGAGGAGTTCCCTCAATTTCCTTGGGATCCCATCATCAGATCCCGATATGGTGACGATGGGACCACCTGTAAGCTACGCCCATTCCAATGCAAAAAGATTTATTGAAATCGGTTCATAAACGACGAAATTATCGCTGAACATACATAAAAAGAAAAAAAAAGATTCCGACGAATTGAGAACCTCCTCCTTTTTTTGAAGTCGGTTAAAAATGTAATTCTAATAAAAATATTTATTATAATGAAATTTTTTACGGAAAAATACCCAGCCTGTCTAAGCCAGTAAGTTTTTTTAAGCTGCGTTTTATGTGTGTGATAGGTGAGAAATTTCATGTACATATTTATCTAGGACCACAGCTGGCCGTCACCCTCTAACCATTTAACGTCTGCTCGGGACTTAGGACCATTTCTTGAAAGATCCCAGCCGTATTTGGGTATTTGGACAGTATCATTAGTATTAAAAGGAGAAGGAAAAGATGCATCTGCTTGTCACGGACTGGGATCGGAAGTGTTACAAAACAGTGCTGGAGGCCCTGGGTCAAATACTCGTGTACTCAGTCCCGATTTTCTATCATATAAACGTTTTTCAAACCAAAAGTAGATCTGTACTTAATTTAGAATAAAAACTGTTCTTCAGCTCGATATTAAAGAAAGTCAATCTACGCAATAATAATAATGTTAACATCTTGAATACCCTTAGGCGAATTCGACATGTTCAGAGAATAAGTTAATAAACGTCTACTAAATGACATACTTAGAAAATGAACGATTCGAATATTGTATAATTAATAATACAATTTCATAAAAGCAATTTGTAGTAGTATATTATACAATATCAATGTTAAACAGAAATTAATATAATCTTAGTTAAATATTCCGATGAAATTTATTGTCTATACAGGCGTGGAAATGAGCAAATACAATTAATTTCTCATATTTGTATAATATTCTTTTGACGTAAACTAACATTTTTTTTCTAAAAGCAGCTCGGAGTTTGGAAGTTTGGCGGTGATTCACGCCCGTGCCTCGGAGAGCACGTAAAGCTGTCAGTCCCGGTTATCATAAACATCTAATGCAATCGTTATTGGGAAATCAGTGCCCTCAAATATACTGACAACTAGTTCAATCCTCGAATTTTAGTTCTCCCTCTATTTTTAAACAAACAATGTACTTAATGTAGCATTGCAGGTAGCTTTATACTTTGATACGAGGATATAGTTCAATTATCAAGTTTTTAGAGTAAAAAGAATTGTACTTTGGGAAATGATCATAAACATACCAACACAATATGATTACACATAGACAATGTACTATTTCTGATACTTTAAGGTTTTAAGGTTGCGGAGGTCCAATGACATTCGCTCCGTGGAAAAACTGTAATTCAATTAAAACCGGTTGAACTAGTAGCCGACCCAAAATAAACTTGGGAATAAAGGCTAGGAAGATTATTCTTTTGATATAAAATGGAGTAGGTTGATAAAAGGGAACTGTATTGATATTTACGAATACAATACAAGGTGTAACTTAAAGTGGGTATGAAGTTATATTTTTTTAGAAATCTGTAGATTTCAATTGTTCAAGTACTCAACTATTATTGAACAGGTATTTAAAGCCGTGAAAAGAAAGACGAAAGAAATTCTTGTTTGAAATTAATAACAAAGAAAACAGCACCGACGAAAATATCGCACCATTTAAAAATAACCTTAAGTTAGCCGTTTATTAAAGGCACTTCTTATTACTTAGTGGTATACAATACGATCTTATTAACGTGTAATGAAAATGGAAAATATGGTCCCAGATGTGTAATAGAAAAATAATATTGCTGCTTTCCACGAAGGAAAGTTAATGAAATTATCTTGAAATTAAATTCAAGTTCTTACAGTTCCCATGGCATCCAAGCAAGTGGGTATCAAAAGTATTATACAGTATTTCCTAACCATCGTAATGGATTAGTGGAACTTAGTTAATTCATTCCATGTGGTGGTGGATTCAGAATACGGGATATCATGGTGTGGGTGTATTAACGGCTTTCAGGTAAACTCGTACACAATATAATATTACTGCAAAAATCCGGAAAAGTCAAAACAATACATAAATCAACCCGTCTAGCCAGCACAGTTTAGTAGGCTAAAAAACCTCATTGGTAAGGAGGGCCCTATGTCTAGCAGTGAACTGTTTAAGGATTGAAAAGCGATGCATTTGACATGTATCTAACTGTTTTTGATAGTCCAAGGATTATTTATAAGATTATTTAAAGGATTATTTATACAGGTGAATTTTTGAGACGGGACAGTAAGGACAGGTACCCCAACCGTTATAGTTACAGGAAAACGCTTATAGAAGACTATCCATAATTTTTTTAAATATTCTGAACGGCATTTACAGATTTTGGAATAAATGTACAGCCAGCAAGAAAATAGTCATTTTAAACAAAAACTTTTTTTGATGCCAATCGATCCTGTTTCTTATAGGGATCAAAAGTCTCTACTGGATCGACTGAGGTTTGAGTACTAGAAATGTCAGAAATCGCAAAAAACTTTTCCCATACATTTGTACGGAATTGTATTTGTACATAACTTACATTTAGATGATCTACGAAATAAATTGCTCAAAACGACCGCCGTTTTCACGAATACATAAAGTTCACCCATTTTTGTACTGAGCTAGTAGCAGCCGATAATTTTCTTGGATAGATCATTTGAAATCCTTGTTCATGCATCTTTCAACTCCTGAATACCATTGTATTTTTTTTTTCGTTTTTAGGTAGCCCACAGAAAAATATCAAGAGGCGTTAGATCGGGGCTACGAGGTGACCACTTGGTTGGACCTATCCACTGTGACCCGAACTGCCTATTCAAACTGGAATACGCGGCTGTTGTGTGGCGGAGCGCCATCTTGCTGAAAATAACTTTTCACAATTCTGACAGGAGCCATCTTCATCTAACTGGTTTTGGAGATTCTCCAAAATGACGTCGTTATACACGGCAAAATTAAGTAATAATGTATGGGAAAAGTTTTTTGCTATTTCTGAGATTTCTAGTACTCAAACCTCAGTCGGTCCAGTAGAGACTTTTGATCCTTATAAGAAACAGGATCGATTGGCATCAAAAAAAGTTTTTGTTGAAAATGACAATTTTCTTGCTGGTTGTACATTTTTTCCAAATGCAGTTCAGAATATCTTGAAAAATTATGAATAGTCTCCAAAAGCGTTTTCCTGTAACTATAACGGTTAAGGTACCTAGCCTTACTGTCCCGCCTCAAAAATTCACCCTGTAGATATTATAAGTTAAGATTGGTGCCGAGGCGTCGAGTTATACTTCGAGGGACGAGTTTTTCTCTATAGAGATATACCAATTGGGAGTTAGATGTTATTAAATTGTAACTGTCAGTGTGGTGACGGTTTAAGAATACAGATTGTACCACCCCTATTCGTCCCGCGCGGGTGTCGTAAAAGGCGACTTAGGGATAAACTACGCAAGACAACATCAATGCCTTCCCTTTAATCTCCTTTAATTGCCAGTACATCAGGAAGGGAAGATACACATATAGTAATTTCCCTCTCTTCTTCCTAGCCTGTTCCCAATATTATTTGGGATCGGCTACTAGTTCAATGAAAAACACACTAAATACAGAAACAAAGAAAAAAAAACATCTTCCAAGCCGGCTGGTCACCGAGGAAGAACACGACCAAAACCCTCCAGAGAAAATTTCAACAATTTACACAAAAAACATTTACCAGAATATTTTATACATTAGAACATACAATGTCAAAACTTTGTCAACATATTCACGACTATTGAAACTAACGGAATGATTAAAAAATAAATAAAATGATATTATTAGCCTCTCTGAAATAAGAAAGCTTATAAATACGATTGAAGAAAAAGACTAGTTTTTCTGTGGAGGAGGCCTTTACCTTTCATGGAGAGGGTTCTTGCTAACAAAACCTTTGAATAGATTTATATCTAGTTAATAGAATCAACAACTATTACAATTCAATTAAGGTTATGATTATGGATTTGTTTAATCATGTTCCTGATTCAATTAATTATTGGATTTAAATAATTAATAACAAATTAATTAATTAATATTTTATATTTATATTGATTTATTAAAAGGAATTATAATCAATTTGCATTATGTTTTATACATACAAACTAAGAATTTGAATTAGTATCATTTGTTCCTAAATTAAATTGGATAGAATAATATGAATGTTTAAGATTAAAAATTGAACTATGGAAAGCGAGAAATAAAAGGCTTTTTATTTTATTTATTTATTTATTACTGGTTCAATCGGTTTTATCTGAATATCACTTTTTCCACGGAGCGCCTGGCATCAGACCTCCGCAACCCTAAGGGAGAACTACAATTCGAAGGTTGAACTAGTTATCAGTAAATTTCAGGGCACTGACTTCCCAATAATGATTGCCATAGATGTTCATGACAACTGGGACCGACGGCTTTACGTGCTCTCCGAGGCACGGGCGTGAATCACCGCCAAACTTGCAAACTCCGGACTGCTATTAGTAATTTCCTAAGAAAAACCCAAAAACACTTTTTGGCCCAACCCGGGATGTGAACCCGAGACCTCTTGATTAGCAGTCGCATACGCTATCCACTAGACCAACGAGGCAGTTAATAGCAATACATACTCATTTCATAAATAATACAAAATCAATGGGTTGTTTATTTAACTTGCTCATTTAACATAGAGGGTTACCCTCGTCGGAAATTTCAGTATTGTATTAAATTACTAATGGATCCAAGTGACCCTATCAAGTATCCAATTATCAGGTTCGTTTCCAAAAGACAAAGAAATTGTATCACAATTGTTACAACAAATCAGTGACGGCAGCCTCATTGTCCACAAAACAAATTCTCGGGTGATTCAATGTCAATACAATATTGTTTGTTACTTAATGATCTTTTGGAGTCTTGGTCGGTCTCGGTCTTCTGACCCAATATTGTTTATTGTAATACGATGTAAAATAAATATTTTTCGGACATTTTACACACAAAACCATCTAGTCCCCAAACTAAGCAGAGCTTGTATTATGGGTAACTAGACAACTGACATAAATGCACAAACTCTGAAACAAATATTTGCGGATGACACAAAAAAATTGTGTCCGAACTGGGAATCGAATCCGAGATCTCTTGATCAGCAGTCGCATACGGTGACCAGTAGACCAACGAAGCAGTTAAATATTAGATTCAATATTATTTTCATTACCCTTCAAATCAGTCAAACAATTCTAAATATTAATCTATACAAATTTACAACTTTTTAATTGTTAAATTGTGTCAAACTTTTTAATGTGGGGTTGACTTATGTTCTCGCATCTACCCCATCGTATATTACGAGGTTGCTGCAACCATTTTTAGGGTTCCGTAGTTTATGACTTGCGGAACCCTTACAGATTCGCCATGTCCGTCCATCCGTCCGTCCTCGACAAACGGTTGACGCTAGAAAGATAAAACTTTGCATGAATATGTATTGTAATTACGTCAACAAAGTATTACAATAAAATGAAGAAAAATAATATATTTATTTGGGGTACCTCCCCTAAACGTAAAGGGGATGACTTTTTTTCAACAACAACGACAGAAACACTTATAACGGCCCGTTTACGACCTTACCGCTGTGAGCGGTAGCTAAGAGCGAAACGCCTAGCGGTAATAATAGCTATGAGCTTAGTTATGAGCGGCGACTCGTGGCGTGTCTCGTACATTTTTATACTTTTGATATTACCGCTCGGCGTTTCGCTCTTAGCTACCGCTCACAGTGGTAAGGTCGTAAACGGGCCGTAAGGGTGTACCTGAGCAAAGACTATTGCAATAAAAATGATCAATAACTACTTTACTAAAGCCGGTTCCAAAAATAACGGGTCAGTCACATAAACCCGAATATCTCCCGAACTACGTATGCCATCCTAATGAAACGAAGACTGTTCAATTGAGAATTTAATTATACAGATAAATAAAATAAAACTTAGTTACACCCACAATATTAATCTTAAATTAAAAAAAAACTAAAGTAGTCATATTTTTCTTAAGATTACATTTTTTTTATGATTGTTTTTTTGCTGTTTTTCATCACTTTCTTCATTTAATACTTTGTATTGCCTCCACGAGCTCTTCTGACAGCTTCCAGGCGATTAGGCATGCTGTACACCAAATTTCGGAGCCGGTGCTGAGGAATACCTTCCCATTCCTCCACCAGTGCTTGTATGAGCTCGGGAAGCGTGATTGGTGGGGGGTTTCGACCTTTCACGCATCTCTGAAGCTCGTCCCAGGCGTGCTCGATGGGGTTTAAGTCCGGGCTTCGCGCTGGCCACTGCATGAGTTCGATACCGACCTCTTCAAGGTAGTCATGTACAATTCTGGCGGTATGGGGACGCGCATTATCATGCATTAATATGCCATGCCGGTCCATCCTGGCCATGAAAGGACCTACATGTTCATTGAGGATCTCTTCCACGTACCTCTCTGCATTTAGAGTTCCATTTTGAATGAGCACCAGCTCGGTGCGGGCCTCAGCAGAAATCCCAGCCCAAACTTGTACTGAGCCTCCACCGTACGCCACTTTTTCCTCCACACACGCTTGATGGAAGCGCTCCCCTGGTCTTCTGTACACCAACTGCCTACCATCATGCTTATAAAGCATGAATTTAGACTCGTCCGTGAACATTACCCTAGACCAATCGTCTAGTGTCCAGTTTAGGTGTTCGCGCACGTATCTCTGTCTTGCAATTCGATGTCCCCGTTCCAGTTTGGGGCCATTTGCGGGCCTCAATGGTTTCAAATTTGCTTCAGCAAGACGTCTTCTTACTGTTTGAGCGCTTAAATTGCCACCTCCAAAGCGAATAAAGTGAGTTTTTAGACCAACAGCAGTTTGAAAACGATTTCGGAGCATTGTAGCCACCAGTTGTCTGTCTTCCCTGGCCGTTGTGCATCTTGGTCTGCCATTTCCTGGTCTTCTAAGGTGTGATCCGGTCTCTTGGTACCGCTGGACTACCCGCTGAACAGTCGACAAAGATACACCAATGTTTCTGGCTGTTTCACGCTGGCTCCGCCCAAGTTCCAAAAAAGTTAGGATTCTGGTACATTCCTCTAGCGTGACTGCCATGCTTCACCTCACAGAATAATAATTATGCACGTGGAAGACGTTCACGATAAATTTTTTTGTGACAGAATAGAAATGGAAAGCATCCATAATGACATGAAACAAAAATTTTGTTTTTAAAAATAGTCATTTTTTTAAATTTTGTTTTTCTAATGAAGTTTTTTTCATCAACCAGTTTAAATAATATGCTATTAGAAGCGCAACTAAAAAGTCTTTATTCTGTTTTGTATTTCATTGATCTAGCTTTTACAGTTCTGGAGGTATTTCAATTTTTGTGACTGACCCGTTATTTTTGGAACCGAGTGTATATGTATACTAATACGTGAAGTAAAAACAAATCTTTGTACCCCTTTTTACGAAAATTACGTGGACTGAAGAGTGTGAAATTTCGCACACTAATAGTTTATATAAGAAGAATGCAGAATGCTAATATTTTGTTTTAATTTGTGCATAAAAAACACCTCAAGTAAATAATAGAACAAATTCAAATTCAAAATTCTTTATTCACTTAGGATGCAATACATCTCTTGTGACAGGTCAAGATTCTACATGTACATTTATGCCATGTTCGCAAACAATAGGTAGAGCCAGAGAAAAGAACATGGCAATAAAAACTCGCGGCCACTCCTTTCAAATCGCCAATGTTTACATAGTTTACATTACACACCCTATCATATCACACATGCATAGATAATTTATTATTATAGAAGTTTTAGGCATTGACAATAGAACCTTAATTTTGCCACTTATAATTCAAATCAATTATGATCAGACTTCAATCACTTGCTGACGGCTAGTAATTTACAATAAAATAGGTATGTTGGATACCATTTTGCTCATCGTCTTATTTCCCAAATAACGAAGTTTTCAAATTTTTCATAAATGCTGGTATTAAAAATTCACCTCACTTGGCCAAGCGCCAGAACCGCTCCACCGCTCACACCCCTTTTACTCATCCCTCTGAACATTCAGCACCGTACCCCTCCTCTTCAAACGAATTTCGATCTAAAATTCATAACGTAAAACTTTAAATCAAATGTTCAGAATTCATTCCTATAAAAACTTTTTTTTTAAATACAACTTATACTTTTTTGGATCTTAGTAAATAAATATTTCTCCTGAGAGGACCCGAGCCCAGCAGTGGGACGTTATGGGTTTTCGATGATACAACTTTTACTAATTTCTGTCAAGAGCTGAAAGCTATTCCTAATGTCTACGAGAAACTCCATAGCTATTATAGCGTTATAGCGTTATTCGATGCGATAGTAAAATAAACCTTACCATTCAGTTCTTACGTCTGATTTTCAACAGCAAAACTTTTGTCCACTTTCCTAAGTCGGCAAAATTTTCGTCCATACCATATATGAGTGCCTTTTTTTTTGGAAATCCCCTCGGACTGTCACCCCGCCGGGGTTTTATATGCGGCGGGACGGTGCAGCGGTGTGTGTGCCCTCTCTGCACTTCTCTTTTAGGAGGAGGAGGAGTTCAGGGTGAGATCTCCTTCTGGATTACTCCCAGCGCCTGCCCGACCATCTATAAGTGCCTGATCCTACCAGACTGGCGCACTGAAGTTTTCTATCACAGTTATATCAACATGTATTGTTATTTTGGTTATGTGTGATATTCACATAATTAATCAACATTAACATTATCCATGATGGGGCACTGTTTATTCTGCAGAGTGTCACAACTTTACCACAACTTTGAGAAACAGTTTGAATTACGAGACGAGTTTTATATACTATGAATTTTCTCAAGGTTCATTAACTGGAACCTCAAATATTCAGTCGTCTACATGTTATGTTGTATTTATTTACATTACACTAGTCTGTCAAAATATCTAATCCTATATACAACCGCTTGTTAACCCAAAGATTTATTTGTTAAAATCGACAGTTTAGTTTCTAGGATTTAGCATTATTCGGGGTCTTAGGCCTCTGCCTCGAATTTTGCGGGTAGCGGGGCGGCAGCGGCGGCGGCGCGGTCGCGGCGGGATCTTATGCGTTAAATCATATGGACCGGTTTTTGAAAACAGCCGCGCGGCAGCGGCGCGGGGGGCGGGCAACGAGCGGTGCACTTCAGTCAAGTGGTGACCGCTCTCGCTGCGCGTCTGCATTGTGGTATAGTGTAGTACAATTTTCTGTTGTGACATATCAAAATGTCATCGGACGTGCAAGAACAAATTATTTCGGCAATCTTTGAGAGGAGACCCATATAGAACAGCAGAGATATCAACCATAAAAATATAAGAATAATTAACCAATTATGGGAAGAAATAAAAAACAAGAAATAAGAATATATTCAAAAGTTTCTACACTCATTCTAGTGTAGTCGTAGAATTTGTCGGGATTTTGTCTCTGTTCTTCATAGTTTCGATAAAATTCACCATTTATTTTCCTTGCCCTATAGTAAGGATCCACTTCTTCTTTTGCCCACAATAAATCAACCGTTAGGAATAAATTTGAATCAAAAAGTTGTTGTCACCGTCTTTGAGACATTTTGTTCGCGAATAAAAATAAATATCTCGACAACACAACTACGAACACAACATTATGCCGCTATAGTACCGCGCGATCTGCCCGCTGATTTGGAGAACAGATTTGTGTTGACCGCCCCGCTCCCGCGCCGCCGCCGCCGCCGCCCCGCTGCCCGCAAAATTCGAGGCAGAGGCCTTAGACATGAGTAAATACTTTTTAGGGTTCCGTTGCCAAATGAAAAAAAACGGAACCCTTATAGATTCGTCATGTCTGTCTGTCTGTCCGTCCGTATGTCACAGCCACTTTTTTCCGAAACTATAATAGCTATACTGTTGAAACTTGGTCAATATATGTATTCTGTGAACCACATTAATATTAGAAAAATAGAAAAAGAGTAATAAATTTTGGGGGCTATACTTAGAACTGAAACTCAAAAATTTTTTTTTCATCAAAGCCATACGTGTACGTGTACGTGTACTTCTGTGGATAGGACTTCAAAAATGATGTTGAGATTTCTAAAATCATTTTTTTCTAAACTGAATAGTTTGGGCGAGAGACACTTCCTAAGTGGTAAAATGTGTGTGTGTCCCTGTAACTTCTAAAATAAGAGAGTGATAAAACTAAAAAAAATATATGATGTACATTACCATGCAAACTTCCAACGAAAATTGGTTTGAACAAGATCTAGTAAGTAGTTTTTTTTTAATACGTCATAAATCATAAACCATAATTTACATTTCTTTCAATCAAAACACTATTATTAAAACATCGATAAAAGTTACAACGAACTACAAAAACTTTTATATGATGTTACTTGCTGCTACGGAACCCTTCATGGGCGAGTCCGACTCGCACTTGGCCGCTTTTTTTAAACAGCAATGTTTAAAAAATGGTCAGAATCGTGTCCGAAAACTTAGGAGTTTCTTTTAATATATTATCTAAACTAGCTGGGTTATTTTATACTTCTCGATAGTAGCTCTATATTGAAACCTGGGAACTCAAAGATTTTTAAATTTCTCTATCAGAGAATTGTCACATAGAAGATATCTATGGTAACTTTAAAAATAATATTTTTTTTCTATAAATTGTGTTTATAACTTGACAAAAATTATATACAAATCAACAACCCACAACGTCCCACTGCTGGGCTCGGGTCCTTGTACCTTTTTTTTACGCGGGAAATGCTTTTGGCACCATACCCTTCGGTGGCAAGCGAAGGGCGTGTGTGGGACTCCCGGGCAACCAATTTACCCACTAAACCCCGCTGCGGCCTACCTCGGCAGTCGGGAGGAACACCAGGATCGCATCATCGGCTTCTGGTGTCCCCTCTGCCTTTTAGGGGTACATCTCGGGGTGACTGGACTCACCCCCGAGGCAGGATGCTGCTGCGCCTCTCAGTGATGACTCTGTATAGTAAGAGGCGGAACATCAACCCGCCTTAGTCGACACCACCCGGCCGTACCGGGGGTAAGAACTTTGTACCTACGTAATGTTGCCGTTGGATGTTTTTAAGCCACACGAAGGCCTCCTAAGCTTCACGACTGCTAACATATAATAAGCGAGACCAACTGCTTAACGTGACTTCTGAATCACAGAAACGATCTTTAACATATCATGCCATAAACGGTCACCCATCTAGGCATTGACCGCACCTAGCCACCGGTCTTTGGCACCGTGACAATTATATATATTATGTCTACATAGATACCGCTTTATCTTTCTGCACGTTTGTACTGTGACAAGGACGTCACCGCCACTAATTTATATGTCTTGAAAAGAAACAACAATTACATAAATACCCGTAAAGTCATTAATAACTCTTTAACTCCACTTAAACTACCCTCAGTATGATAAAAATTATATAGTAGTAACATGATTCAGCAAGAGATAAATTTTAGCTTAAAATACAGTAATATCTATCATCAGGTCATCTACATAAGTAATCAGTTAGAAGTGGTTTGTTGAAACTTTCTGGGAAAACTATCTGTTCCAAGCAAACACGTTAAATTGGATTCTTAGCCAGAGCTATGAACGTTTAAAAAAAAATATATACAAATATTTTAAAAATTCCAATAGCGAGTCGTATCGAGAAGATTCATCTCCATCATTTATTTGAGAGCTACGCTTGTCCTTGTCCAAGTGTCCCTTTTCAGCTGCCGTTCAAGTACCGTTTTCTTGACCTCCTTACAGGTTGCGAGCGCGGCCATTAGAGACAACGAAGTCCCGGATTTTTCAACATTTCTTTAAATATTTATACATTTTTCTCTTCTTCACACATCAATTTAATATCATATAAATAAATAAATATTTTGGACATCTTACACACAACATCATCTAGTTCCAAATTAAGCAGAGCTTGTATTATGGGTACTAAACAACTGATATAAATACATAAATATACTTTTTTTTTTGTAAATACATACATATTATACATAGAAAAACACCCAAACTCCGAAACAAATATTTGTGGATCACACAAATATTTGGTCTGACCCGGGGAATCGAACCCGAGACCTCTTGATCAGCAGCCGCATACGCTAACCACTAGACCAACAAGGCATTCAAAGCAGTATATATTTTGTAATGGATTTTCTTCATTTATATCTAGATTTTCTTACTCTGTTAAAAGTAAAAATTATCTACTCTGATACAGAAATAAAATTAAGAAACTTAAAAGTTAATAACTGCAACAACAATCTGAAAACGTTTCTCGTTTTTAGGGTTCCGTAGCCAAACGGCAAAAAACGGAACCCTTATATCTATAAGGGTTCCGTTTTTTTAAACTTGGTAAGTAGATGTAATCTGTGAACCGCATTAAGATTTTCACTCGTCTCCCATACCTCACACCAAACCCATACCCATCTATGGATAGGTGTTCGAAAATGATGTTGAGGTTTCTAATATCATTTTTTTCTAAACTGAATAGTTTGCGCGAGACACTTCCAAAGTGGAAAAATGTAACTTTTAAAATAAGAGAGTGATAAAATTAAAAAAAAAATATGTTGTACATTACTATGCAAAACTACCAACGAAAATTGGTTTGAACGAGATCTAGTAAGTAGTTTTTTTTGTAATACGTCATAAATCGTAAACCGCAATTTACATTTCATTCAATTAATACACTATTATAAAAACATCGATCAAAGTTACAACGAACTACAAGAACTTTTATATGATGTTACTTGCTGATACGGAACCCTTCATGGGCGAGTCTAACTCGCACTTGGCCGCTTTTTTAATCTTTTCCATAATCTATTTATTGCACATGTTTCATTGGCGAATTTTCTTTTTTGATTACATGACTGAATAGCACTGGGTAAATGAATCCCTAACTTCTTATCCATCTACATGTGCGTATTTGGTATCGTTTTAATCAGCGTTATATTCCCGACACAGTGCAATAATCGAAATAATAATAATTTTAACAAAAAGGAACCGACTTCAATGAAAAACTATTCCGAGTACCCAAATCTCGACAATTGTGCCTATGATATTTGAGGAGTTCCCTCGATTTCCTTGGGATCCCATCATCAGATCTCGATATAGTGACAATGGAACCACCTGTAAGCTACGCCCATTCCAATGCAAAAATAATTTTTTAATCATAAACGACGAAATTATCGCTGAACATACATAAAAAAAAAAAGATTCCGACGAATTGAGAACCTCCTCCTTTTTTTGAAATCGGTTAAAAATAATATCATTTAAAATTAAATAATCTACGTTTGCGCTGACCCATCTTGTCTGGTTACACTACTGACACCACACGCCTACAGCTCGATATCCTCACACACGTAAACACGATAACCACTCTACTGAATATACGATTCAATACAAACACATGGTTAGAATAAATATAGATAGATAAGAATCTAACGAGGACTACGTAGTTATCTCTAAAATATTAAATATCTATGCCTTAAGTATCACAAAAAAAAGTACGTTTATGTCTTTATATCAGTTATCTGGTAGCCATAATACAAGCCTTTCTTAGTTTGGGACTAGATGGCGTTGTGTCTAAGATGTCTGACATATTTTTAATTTATAAAACGAGTTTCTTAGAAGAAGCATAATATATTATGTACGGCCGGGGAATGTGGACGGCAATTGCTGAATTGTCGGTTCACCGTAGAAGTTTTTAGAATTATCTTTAATTACTGTAACAAATATGGAATTAAATTTAACTACACCCGAATCTATTCTTCGCACCTTACCCACCCCACCCCACAGTACATAGTATATTTCATTCAAATAATTTGAGATATGAAAATAATTTCATATATATTTGGAATAGACCAGGCGTTTTTCGTCTCGTTTTGATCATCGTCTCATTCTCCATACAATGCGATGGTTACAGAATTGTAAAAACGAATCTTTTAAAAGTTAAAGCGCGCAGACTACCCCACCTCACTACGGACTTCCGCCTCGATTCCTTCCCCCACGCTTTGCACACCTTACCCACCCCACCCCACAGTACTTATTACATTTCATTCAAATAATTTGAGATATGAAAAAAAGCGGGCAAGTGCGAGTCGGACTCGCCCATGAAGGGTTCCGTATCAGCAAGTAACACCATATAAAAGTTCTTGTAGTTCGTTGTAACTTTCATCGATGTTTTTATACTAGTACACACACTAGTACACACGTATAGGATTGATGAAAAAAAAAAATTTGAGTTTCAGTTCCAAGTATGGGGACCCCCAAAATGTATTGTTTTTTTTCTATTTTTATGTAAAAATCTTAATGCGATTCACAGAATACATCGACTGACCAAATTTCAACAGTATAGCTCTTATAGTTTCGGAAATAATTTGCTGTGATATACGGACGGACGGACAGACAGAACGACAGACAGACAGACTTGACGAATCTATAAGGGTTCCGTTTTTTGCCATTTGGCTACGGAACCCTAAAAATCAATACCTTCAATCCATCTGATCTAAAAAGTAACATTCTGAAAGATTTAAGAGTAATTATCGTGTCAAAGAAATCAATCACAACAAGATTCGATTCTCGATATCATTGTCTTAAATTATCAAAACGATTTCAGTTTTATTTATTTACTTATGAAACTATAAAATCCCATAAATAATTGATTTTAATATTTACTAGAAAATAATTACCAACGGGTGTAGTTAAATTTAATTCCATATTTGTTAAAGTAATTAAAGCTAATTCTAAAAACCTCTACGGTCAACAGACAATTCAGCTATTGCCGTCCACATTCCCGGCCGTACATAATATGCTTCTTCTAAGAAACAATGTCAATAGACGATTATTAAGGGCAGAGAAGAAATAAAAAGCTATTTCCATTATACGCTTTTGTTAAACGTTGAAGTCCATGTACAATATAAAAAATTGTTTGGATTGGAAACAGCGAGGGGTTAAAAGATCGCTCATTCATAATATATTTAACTGTCTTCTCGATATAGTGGTTGGCGTGTGCGACTGCTGATCAAGAGGTCTTGGGTTCGATTCCCGGGTCGGATCCAACATTTATGTGATCCATAAATATTTGTTTTGGAGTCTGGGTGCTTTCTATGTATAATGTGTATGTATTTCTAAAAAAAGTACGTTTATGTATTTATATCAGTTGTGTAATACCTATAATACAAGCTCTGCTTAGTTTGGGACTAGAAGACCTTGTGTGTAACGCCATTAGAACTTTTTAGGGTTCCGAAGTTCATAACTCGGAACCCTTATAGATTCGTCATGTCTGTCCGTCCGTCCGTCCGTCCGTCCGTCCGTCCTCGACTTACCGTCCAAACGGTAAGTGCTAGAAAGATGAAAGTTTGCATGAATACGTGTTGTAATTACGTCGACAAAGTGCTACAATAAATTATGAAAAATAATTTTATTTGGGGTACCTCCCCTACACGTAAAGTGGGGATGATTTTTTTTTCTCGAGGCTACCCCATCGTGTGGGGTATCATTAGATAGGTCTTTTAAAAACAATAAAGGGTTTCCTAGACGATTTTTTGATTTAGGTATCCGTTTGCGAGATATTTCACTTTAAAGGGCACTTTTTTGTAAAAACAGGGCGTCCCCCCCCTCTAAAAGCTAAACAGCTGGCTCAAAAAATCTGAAAAAAATCGTGATGGTGGTCCATCTAATGAACTTTGAAGGAAAACTATAACCGATTAGATGACTTTCTTAGTTCAGGAGTTATAAAGGCTTATATGGTAAAATGCGCTCACTTGGAAAACGTCAACAAAATTAACGTATTAATACGTAAACATAACAATTATCTATTGGATACGATTTTAAATCCACATACCATTATAGGTGACTGAGGAACCCTTTCCTGTGCGTGGCCTGACACGCACTTGGCCGATTTTTCTTTATGTGCGTAGAGCATAATTCAAAACTAACTAAAAATGAATACAAAACTTCTTATTATTAAAAAATAGACCAGGCGTATTTAGTATCGTTTTGAACAGCGTCTCATCCCTAATGCAATTCGGTTAAATTATTAATAAAAATAATGTTACTATAATACGTTCTAGCGCGCCGATCCACTCCGTGTCACACCACAGTCATCACGCATCAGCTGCTCCGAACACTCACGCAGTTAACCCATCCCACTATCTGTACACACGAATGTATACCTTCATACGTTGGTAGCTAATGCCGCCAGTATATTCTACATTATTTGGCAAAAGTGGGTGATAAATTAACCTATTCTTAAAGAAAATACAACTACCTACTTAATTACAAGTATTTAATGATGTAGGTAATTTTCGCATGTGCGCAGAACATAACTTAAAACTTCCTAAAAATAACTACAAAACTTCTTTTAAGTATAGAATAGACTAGGCGTATTTAGTCTCGTTTTATTCAGCTTTTTATGTCCAATACAGTGAAATTGTCGTAATAGTATTATTCTTATTTAAAAAAAATGACAGCGCTGTCTCCTGACGATCGCGCTGTGTCTAAACCTCGATAGACTTGCGCACCTTCCCATCCCACTCCACCGACTGAATACACAATATCAAGTCAAACCCCTGTAAAGAAGTCTTATTATTATTAGTTAAAATGTCTCGTTTCCCTCAAACACTTCTACGGTATCATATCTTTTACGGTTTCTATTGTATTTCTCTACTCGTTCAAAGTTTCAAAGTCGTCTAAGCTTTCAAAGTTTTTTGCTACACAGTGATGTTTTTAACCATGATTTCGCTAAATGTTTTGACATAAAATGCGATTATCGAAGTTGTGATAAAGGTATTTAAGTATATAAATAAATCAGCCGCGCAGATCAACCCCATTAAAGTACGCGTTCCCTCATCGACACACTTGCGTACCTTATCCATCCCACTGAACATAACAGGTCGTGCCATTCACATGAATATCAACTATTATTTAGCTTTGTTTACTTTGAAATTCATTTATTAAAACGTAATTGTAAATGTTCTAAATTTATGGACTAATAAGGGTCATTTTCTAACAAGAATCTTAATCAGAATATGTTATATAACACGCACCATGTACCGTAAACCCTTTGTAAAAAGTTGAATATATGTATATATATTATAAAGATACTAGCTGTGCACGCGGCTCCGCTCGCGTCCTAGGGGTATGAAAAATAGATGACGTCTGATTCTTAGACCTACCCAATATGAATACAAAATTTCATGAGAATCGGTCATGCCGTTTCAGAGGAGTTTTACTACAAACACCGCGTCACGAGAAATTTTTATATAAAAGAACGTTAATAAAAAAAAATCTGTAATAAAGAGAAATGATTTGATTGTTTGTATGTTTGTTTGAAATGAATAGGCTCCGAAACTACTGGATCTGGATTTTCAAAAAGTTAGGGATCCGTATGAAACTTCGATCAATGTAACCAAAGGTACTAAAAAAATATTCAATAAAATCACTATTTTCTGTACGGTGCAACAATAAAGCAAAGTGATGCACTACATTTTTATAAAGCACATCAATATCTACAAAAAACTCCCGGATTCCATGTGTCTTACCATTAAAGCTATGCCACAATAACCACTTTTCATGGTAAAATATTCAATACTAGCTTTCGTTTATATCGCGCGACACGGTAAGGGTAGATTAAACAATCTTACATGATTTTATGTTTGATATTATGGAACTTCGACACAAACTTTCGTCCCCTATTTCAAACCCTTCTACCTTTATTTTCGCGATAAAAAGTATCCTATGTCCTTTCCAAAGTTCAGTTCTATCTTCATACCAAATTTCATAAAAATCGGTTCAGTCATTTAGGCGTGAAAGCGTAACAGACAGACAGACAGAGTTACTTTCGCATTTATAATATTATAGTAGGGATTTATGTCTGATCAAACTCAGGATAAGAATTAAAAAGTTTGTATTAGGTATTTATTATCCAAATAAAACATTTTACATTCAAGTCCGTATCATTCTCTGTAACTTAATGAATTACTCAATTCGGACATACCATTCAAAGAATATCATGAGTTTAATATTTTTCCAAAATTAAATTTAAGAAACAATGCTCGCGCTCCATGTGACTAACGGTTTTATCTACAATAAGAGATAGGTAGGTACTACACATATGTAATTTTGCCAAATTCTGGTTCCTCTATGTGTAAATGAGTGTAAAATCATGCCTATATAATATTTCATAGGGTAGGCAGAGCGTCAAAGAGTGTATGTAATAATTGGAATCTAGATTTCTCTATTTATTTAAATACCTATCAACCCTAATCTCAGATTTGATAAACGATATAGTAAAAAAAAAACAGAACTAAACAGACTAAATAGGTATCAGGTTCATTATAATGCACAATTTACTCCCCCGTAAGCTCTTTGCCGAAATCAATGGGGTATATGAGTTATGGGCTGACAAAGTATGTATGAAAAAATCATGAGTTACTTGTGCAATGACAATTATTATGGAAATCGAAGTACAAAACGGTTGATTTTGAATCATTGTTTTGTCGAAAATAGACTTAACCGACTTTTATAAGTATGGAACATCTGGAAAGAGTTTGCTGAAGTTTATGAATTTGATTTTTTTGTTCAATATCTATATGTTTCCATGCGGAGCTAAGGCGGGAATAAATATTTATTTTGAAAAATCTTGAATTGGACATGTAATAACTACGGTCGTTAAGTCATTTTCTATGTAGCCAGAACTGTCAAGTTCTATGTAGGTACGGCATGCTTGCCAAAACGTCGGTTATGTATTGAATTAGTACCATGAGTCATATAAGAAAAAAACAAAACAGGAAATCAACACTGAAAACGGGAAAATTTGAAACAGATTCTCCACTAAACCACCTGTCCCTCATGGTTCAGTAGGTCAACACTTTCGTTGTATTGAGAGGCGTATGTTCAACTGTGAACTATTACATGATCTTCATGAAGAAGGATTTAAATACAGCCAGTACCTACCGTGTTCCAATAAGAGCCAGTTTTTTATATATACATACCGGTAAAACCCGACCTTTTTGTCCCTTTTCAATTCATCTATTTAATCAATACCCCTGTCCTCACATTGCAATCCCTTCTTATCAAACATTTCCATTCAATATACACAACAAAATTTGTTCAGTTAAATTCCTAAAGTGCCTAAGATGTCAGCGGGCTTGTCCTTTATTTGGGTGAAACTTAATTACAGTTAGGAAATTCAGCGTATGTATTTCAGCCGAACTGTATAAAAATGTTTAGGAAATACCTGTAATATGCCGCAGAAACTGCCTTCAAATTGAGTTGGTACTTTAACAGTACCTGATGAGTTTTATTCTATAAATGAAAGCTGTCTTAATGTCTCTACTCTGACTTGACGGAAATCATGAACAGAATCCGAGAGCAGAGGGCACCATTCTCATTGCGAATGTTGATAATGATCCATGATAGCCCACACTATGCGTCCTAGTGTTATTCTTTTACACGTCTCCCTTAAAGGACCCGGCATCATAGTGGCTAAGGAACACGTCCGCTGGTAGTTAGTTCAAGATTCTAATTGCTCGGCACAGGGAGGACTGTCTGTAAGGAACAGAAGGTCCTTCCTGTGCCTTGAGTACCTGCCTGTGTAAATTTGCCATGCTTCATCGCACATGGGCCGTTACAATCGGAGTATGGCAAAATAGCAACATAGTTCTCTACGTTGCCATACTCCGATTGAAACGGCACAAACTTAAGCAATTACTTCTTTACATTTTATTAAGTGATTAAGTTTACCAGACAAACTTTTACCCATTTAATTAATTTTGATGAGGGTCTACTCAAAGCATACTTAAAAGGAGGTATAGGTAGGGTTGCCAACTTTTTTTTACAAGAAATAAAGTATTTTCAGGTCTATGAAGAATATTAAACAGAAAAATGAACAGTATTTTATTATTTATTGTTTTAAATACATTTTTAGTGCTTCTCGCACAACTTACTAATTTACAATCTTTTTTAAATCCTTCATACTATTATAACTGAAATTAAAATAAATGAGGAGCTCATTTTTTATTAAATTAATAGATGCTTTATTTCTATCCTCCCACCACTTCATTACTGGAAAAACTCTTTCAGTAAATGCTGAGGTGCGCTGCACTGAGTAGTGAGCGTCCCCTGACTAAATAAAATAGTAGATTGTTCACCGAGGGACGAAAGGGAGGAAAGCCTTAGGCTGGCCCGAAGGCGCAGCCTAGGGCCACAATACTCCCGAGGTAGGAATGGGACTTTCACCCGAGTGCTACACAGTGCTTTATACTACACCTGTGAGGAACATTTAAAGTATTTTTAAAATGAAATCAAAACGTAAAACACCCATGTAACACACAATTTAGCTTAGAATTTGACCAATATTTCGCGCTTCTTTTATTTTTTTTTGTTCTTCACCAAAGGATGTCAGTGGCACGGAGATCCCATATTTAAATTATATGAAAACTCCTTGGGCAGACGCGCGCCATAGTTAAGATAACACATGAGAAATGAAAATTCATACAACTTTCTAAAACACGTTAGAAATGGATTTTAATACATTTTTTTCTCCCGCTTATTCAGGTCAAGGAAAAGACTAACGTTCTCTTTTCATTTTCAGGGAATATTGACTACTGTTCCGATCAGGTGTAGTATAAACAGTATTTTGTATACTTTATTTTTGTTCAACAGTAAAAAGTATAATTTAGTGAAAAACAGTGTATTGACAGTAACAGTTAAAACATTATAGTTGGCAACCCTAGGTATAGGAGCCATACTATGTAAAAAAAAACTGATATCGAAATCTTTACTCAGGTACAAATTTTGATAAGGTATCCAAGGCTTTTTAGGGAAAATGAACGTGTCTCACAATCATTTCTTACTGAAATAATATAAACAATATTCTGAATAATGAAAGATTGACTTAACGAAGAATGACGTTTCAGTTTTAACCTGAAATTATAAATTATTTAGGGTGCAAAGTTCTTTTTCCTGGCAAGTGACTAGGCAACCCCAAATCAAAACCCAGTAAGTGACATTTTCTGATTTTTTTTCGATTTCAAACTTTTAATAGTGCACCGAATCGAAATATCAACACATGCTTTAAGTTTTTACAAATAACACCTATTTCGAAAACATTAAACCTAGTTAGTGACGATTTACTATCAAAAGCCTAGATCAAAAACTTAATAAGTCAACATGGTGCTAGTATAAAATTACTAGAAGTATTTTTTTGGGGTACCTCCCCTACAAGTAAAGTGGGGATGACTTTTTTCTCGCGTCTACCCCATCGTGTAGGGTATCATTAAATAGGTGTTTAATAAACATTACGAGGTTGCTAAAACCGGTTGCTAGGTATACGTTTGCGAGTTAATCAACTTTAAAGCGCATTGGTTTGTAAATACAGGGCATAAAAATATATTTTATGGATAATCCTATCAGTCTGTCTATACATTTACTGTATTTGTATGTTTTATTTCTATGTCAACCCATGAAAATTTTGCGTGGATAGGTACAGCTGAAATGTCTGTAAATAGCCTACAGTCTTGCGTGAAACCAAGAGAAAAATAAAAATCATCAAAAAAGAAGAAACCTTTTATTAAAAAACGGAGAGTTTGTTTGATTCATTGATTTCGCTAATCTCAAGAAGTAGTGGTCCATTTTAAACATGTTTCAGTGTTGGTCATAATTTATTTACTAATTTTTTTCGATACTTTTACATAGGGCGTATGCCAGTTCCCTTTGATTATATACATGTTTATAATCAAAGGCCATTTCCATCTTTAAATATACTTGTCTCCTCAGTCCATGGGAATTAAAACAGAACTTTACGTCATTCCTATTTAGTTTTAATAGAATTATCTGAAATATTTCTACATGGATATTGTACGTTTTATATTGTTTCTATGAAATGTATAGCGTTACTATAGCGTTATTCAGACTACCTAAAAACAACCGCTAAATAAATAATACCTATTTGACCCAAAGAGCGAAGGCATTCTGGTTTAATCAACCCAGAACAATTGAGATAAAAATAATGTTTGTTAATTTTCAAAGTTAATGAGGGTACAAAATACAATTAACATTATTAACTAAATATTTTAAAGCTGGCGCCTAAAGGCAATAAAGTCTAACGTATAAAATATCTGTAAAATATTTATTTACAAAAATGAATTTCATTTATTATTTAACACTAAAACTTTTTAAAGGCTAGCCCTTTAAAAGTTTTACGTTGGTTTTATGTTCTCCTGTAAAATTTGTTAAAAATCACTTACAGGGTTTTGATTTGTGGCAGCCGGAATGTTGCTTCCTTATTGTGCATTTTAAATAGTACATTTTTTATGTCTTTTAAAAAGGTTTTCTTTGTTTATCTCGTACCTATTTGAAGGTAGAATCACGCATTTATGTCACCTGTGACGTTTCAAGAGCGCTGGCTGATATTTTATTGAAGACAAATATTGCTAGCCATTAACCAAAAGTCAAGTCAAGTCAAATATTGCTACTAACTGTCAGTTTGTTGTAAAGATTTGTGATAAAGGAAATTTTGGATTTTTGTAGGGCTGTGTTTTATGACTAAACAATGATTTTTTTGGCAAAGGTAAGCCGTGTATATTGCACCAAAACATTTACTAGAAAGAAGTCGGATCGAATATCCAAAAGAAGCACATCTTCTGCAAATTCGATCCGAACGAGAACATGACAGTATAGCTCTCGTAGGCTTCTGATAAATAAATAATAAATAAATAAATATTTTGGACATCTTACACACGACATCATCTAGTCCCAAAGTAAGCAGAGCTTGCGTTATGGGTACTAAACAACTGATATAAATACATAAACATACTTTTTTTTTGTAAATACATACATATTATACATAGAAAAACACCCAGACTCCGAAACAAATATTTGTGGAACACACAAATATTTGGTCTGACCCGGGAATCGAACCCGAGACCTCTTGATCAACAGCCGCATACGCTAACCACTAGAAAATAAACTTTTCTCCTGTAATCTAAAGGCATGATTATTACCTATTTATACCTACCATAGTTGAGGTATTATACATAATATCGCTGTAAATTTTTAGTGTTCCGTAGTTCATGATTCGAAACACTTATAGATTCGTCATGTCCGTCCGTCCTCGACTTACGGTTACAGTACAAACGGTTAGTGCTAGAAAGATGAAACTTTGTGCTTCTATCTCGTCGACAAAGTGCTACAATAAAATTATGCAAATTCTTTTTAGATTTCCCTACACGTTACAATTAACGTGGGGATGTTCTACTCTACTCGCGTCTACCCTATTGAGTGGGGTATCGTTAGATAGGTCTTTTAAATACATTGAGAATTTGCTAAGTTGAAACTTTAAAGAAATTTTTTTGCAAAAACAGGGCGTCCCTTCTAAAAGCTAAACGGCTGGCTCAAAACAATTAAAATAAAATGTGGTGGTAGTCTATTTGATGAACTTTAAAGAAAAGTTATAACGGGTTAGATAGTTTTGTTAGTTCAGGATTTATAGAGGCATAACTTGTGAAATACGCTTTCATGGAAAACTTCGTACAAAAAAAAACTAAATATGAATAAACATAACAATTATCTATTGGACATCACTTGGCATTGTATAAGAGTACGCTACCCTATTCACATAGCCTGATACGTATTTGCCCGATTTTTAATACAGGGAACCAATAACAAAAGCATTTTCTTGTTCGTATCCCTCTTGAACTAGTAAAAGCTAGACAGTCAGTTGTGTATACTCCTTTTATTTCTTGTCACACTTGAATGTCTTATAAAAATCATACAAAAGTATCACTTTCAATTCATAAGATTTCATTGTCAGGGCTCTGATGTTTTTTTCTAAGTCAGCCTGTTATTACGCGGAAGTGGAATAATCCTATAATAACATGCATATTTTTATTTTCTTCCTAGCCTTATTCCTAATATTATTTTGGTGTCGGCTACTAGTTCAACCGGTTTTATTTGAATATCAGTTTTTCCACGAAGCTTTTCAAGTTTTTCAACCCTAAGTGAGAACTGAAATTCTCTAGTTGAACTTATCAGTATATGAGGGCACTGACTTTTCCCAATAACAATAACGATTATAATTATCAGCTTAACCCAATCCTCTACTGGTCATAAGCTTCTTAATAAGATTAAGAAGTATTTACAATAAATTTTATCTAATACCAATTCGACAAATCAATTTATCTTGTTCTATTTTTGTATTGCAGAAAGTTTGTTTTAATTTGGCCACTACTGCTCAAAAACGGGTTCCAATTAAAGGTATGCATATCAATTTAAACCATGATGTCTGTTGGTTTCTCTGGTACTACTAAAAGTTCTTTTTTCAACAGGTTTCTCTCGGGGTATTGTAATACACGACCACAAATATGACTGCCTTATAATCGGGGCTGGTGGAGCCGGTCTGCGAGCGGCAGTCGGCCTGGCGATGCAGAACTTTTCAGTTGCTATAGTGTCGAAGCTATTCCCAACGAGGTCTCATACGATTGCTGCTCAGGGAGGCATGAATGCTGCTTTAGGTAACTGAATCATTTTGATATTATATTTTCAAGTCCTTCAATTTACTTTTAATTAATTCCGTTGAGGGTCTTCCGAGACCATTTACTTTTATTCCGATGCGGAAGTAAAACAAAAAAATTAAGTAATTCTTTTTACTGTCCTCGAGATATTTGTCAAACACTAAAGTACTTATTTAAAATGTACTGAATAATATAAAATTCCTTATTATTTTCTTCAGCCTCTACTCATAAATACACAAAACCACAATGACCGACCACGATCTGTTGTATTTACTTTTTAACCGACTTCAAAAAAAAGGAGGAGGTTCTCAATTCGTCGGAATCTTTTTTTTTTTTTTTTTTATGTATGTTCAGCGATAACTTCGTCGTTTATGAACCGATTTCAAAAAATATTTTTGCATTGGAATGGGCGTAGCTTACAGGTGGTCCCATCGTCACCATATCGAGATTTGATAATGGGATCCCAAGGAAATCAAGGGAATACCTCAAATATCATAGGCACAGTTGTCGCGATTTGGGTACTCGTAATAGTTTTTCATTGAAGTCGGTTCCTTTTTGTTAAAATTATGATATGACGTATAGTGGTATCTGTTTTATTCAAAAATAATTGAATTAAAAAAACAATTTTTTAAATAAGGTGTGGTTTAAGAATACAGACTGTCACCACCTCTATTCATACCATTGGATGGGTGTCGTAAGAGTTGTCTGAGAGATCAAACTAAGACGGATAATATTGCAAAGAAAAGGAAAAGTAGGCCAATACCTTTAGTCTGATTGGAGGCTCAAGAGTATTTTCCAGCCTATGTGAACTGTTGTTCCTTCGATTTCCATATAAATGAATGATTCTGATAACCCATATCAAATATCCTTAACTCACCTGTCAGCAAGACCAAAGTATGTAAAAAACACAATCAAGAATAACATCCATACAACACCCGAGTTAGGTTGCAATCAATCATGATTTCAATTATAAAAACCATACGCAAAATGTTAAGGTTAGTTTACACAGAGGTCAAGTATTTGAGGGTCGTTAGTGGCTCTTGCTGGTTTTTGCGACTTTTGATTGTGTTAGCGTACACTTTATCACTGTACAATATTTTTATACACTATCTAAAACCATCCTAATTACTAAATTAGTGGATTTACTTTTCTCCAGTATTTTGTTATATTAGTTACCATATATAACAATAATTCGCTGTTAACAGGAAGCATGCACGAAGACACATGGAAATATCATTTTTACGACACAGTCAAAGGATCGGATTGGTTGGGAGATCAGGTATTAAACGGTTCTTTTTTCTGTTCTGTGTTAGTAAACTGCATTAGAAGCGCTATTAGCTAACAATAACTTTGTTTGCTGCTGCAACATATCACTATGTAGACGTCCAAAACAAGAACACGAAATACTACTATCTTAAGTACATAATAACAAACCCTACTCGTGAACCCTTTGTCGCGGGACAAAATACCGACGCTGATCGGGGAACAGGCGTGAAGGCGCGTGAACGCGCGTGAATCACGCGAAAACCGTCCACATTTACGTTCACGCCTATTCACGGAGGTTCAAGGCACTAATGTGGAGCCGCCATGAGGCATGATATGAGCATTTCCGTGAGTCAGAGGTCACATTAAGGTTGTCATCATAATATAAGCGTGGGGGTGTATGGCCCTAACCCGCTCCCGAGAGGAGAACTTATCCCAGCAGTGGGTCATTCGGGGTACTCGATAAGCTGGAAAAATGCGTTTTGAAGAGTCCGTAGGAGATGAATATCATTTGTATCTTACAGTACTGTACTATATGCCTTCTATTAACATACCACCACAACACAACAATTTCATCGTCCATTGTGTGCACAGGTCCAAATTTAACTGAGCTGAGTACTTTACTGTCCGAGGCTCCGGTGTAATCTGAACACTCTGTCCGGTGTCCGGTTTCCGGTAGATTTGCCGGTCCGGCGTAGTGGGAACCAGCGCTTATGCCCAACGAAGTGGGCACGGGTCAGCTAGTATTCAAATAAAATCAATAGTATTTTTTACATAAAGTAATAATTACCACAAAATGATGACGTTCAACTTATTGTGTTTTAAGCAGTGGTAAGTCAATTGTAAGAAAAAAAGTATGTTCTAATGGATTTCCTCTTATATTTAATTGGAAACTGAGTCCCGCGTTTATTGTTGTAACTGCGGGCAACGCCGCAGGGAGAAGCTAGTCTAAAAAAAGTAGCTTAAGTTACTCCTTATATCATCAGCTATCTGCCAGTGAAAGTCCCGTCGAAATCGGTCCAGCCGTTCCAGAGATCTCCCGGAACAAACTGACAGACAGACAGACAAAAATTGTAAAAAAAATATTTTGGCATATGTACCGTATATATTTAGTAAAATGTGGTTATTTTAATATTGCAAACAGACACTCCCAATTTTATTTATTTGTAGTATAGATGTGAACGGAATTGAATGATAATATAATATACTAGTTGACCCAGCGAACTTCGTACCGCCCAACTTTAAAATTCCAGAACTTGATCGCAGCGCCACCTACTGGGTCCAATTGCGAATCTAAACCATTCCCAGATCACCTTGAAGACACACAAAAAATTTCATCAAAATTGGTCCAGTCGTTTGAGAGAAGTTCAGTGACATACACACTCACACAAGAATTATATATATATACTAGTTGACCCAGCGAACTTCGTACCGCCCAACTTTAAAATTCCAGAACTTGATCGCAGCGCCACCAGCGGGTCCACTTGCCAATCTAAACCATTCCCAGATCCCCTTGAACACACACAAAAAATTTCATCAAAATCGGTCCAGTCGTTTGAGAGAAGTTCAGTGACATACACACTCACACAAGAATTATATATATAATTATATATATATATATATAAAGATATCTTGTCTATCCAGGACTCTATCCACTACTTAACAAGAGAGGCCCCAAATGTTACCAGGGAACTCGAGAATTGGGGGATGCCATTCTCGAGAACCAAGGAAGGGAAAATCTATCAGAGACCGTTTGGTGGAGGTACCATTGAATATGGAAAGAAGATAGCTAAGAGAACGTGTGCTGTTGCTGACAGGTATCAGAACTATAATCATGCAATTGAATAGACTCAAATCCAAAATTGCATTTTTTTTTAAATATTTTTAAGCCTACCAAAGTCTCTATGAAAAGCATTAGTACATTACAGCATGGCGACCTACGGAGGTCGGGAGAATGATGCAGAATGATAGGGCCGCCGCCGCCGCGCCGGTTTTACACAAATAATTCTTCTTAGCCTTTATTGCCAAGTTTGTTTGGGGTCGGTTACTAGTTCAACCGGTTTTACCTGAATTACAGTTTTTCCACGGAGCGACTGGCATCGGACCCTAAGGGAGAACTGAAATTCGAAGATTGAACTAGTTGTCAGTATATTTGAGGGCACTGACTTCCCAATAACGATTGCCATAGATGTTCATGACAACCGGGACCGACGGCTTTACGTGCTCTCCGAGGCACGGGCGTGAATCACCGCCAAACTTCCATACTCGGGGCTGCTATTAGGAATTCCCTAAGAAAAACCCAAAAACGCTTTTTGGCCCGACCCGAGATTGGATCCCGAAACCTCTTGATTAGCAGTCGCATACGCTAACCACTAGACCAACGAGGCAGTTTAATAATCCCTACTTCCCTACTAATATAATATTATAAATGCGAAAGTAACTCTGTCTGTCTGTCTGTTACGCTTTCACGCCTAAACCACTGAACCGATTTTGATGAAATTTGGTATGAAGATAGAACTGAACTTGGGAAAGGACATAGGCTACTTTTTACCGTAATAACCGACATACACGCGGGCGGAGCCGCGGGCGAAAGCTAGTAAATAATAATAAAAAAAAACCTAAAGAAAGAACAGCTCGAATGCTGCCATTATTTAGGTTAATCTTCTGTGTGTACTAGCCCGTCGAGCCGACCCATTCGTGCTTGAAATCAGAGCAAGTTGAAAATTTTAAAATCAAGTTAGTATCTAAATAGAAATATGTAATACAAATGTGAAGGAACTGGTGTCGTACGTCCAACACATATGGAGGATCCTCTGAACAGGGAAGGTGATTTTCCGGAAAACACCTTTTTCGATTTTCATACTACTTTTTTACATAACAAAAGTCCATCAGAAAGAAATGTTAAAGAAAAATATAGAAAATCAGTGTCCACTTTTCTTTAATTTTCTGTATGTTTAATATTGTTACAGCTGAAGTAATGCTTAATTCATTTAATTTACACCATGACCTAGTTTAGAGATAAGAAAGAAATACAAACCTTTATACTTTACAAAAGCGGTCTTAACATTTTTTGTGAATAGCGCCATCTGTTCGGTGGTAGTCAAACTAGTAAGTAGGTGGCGCGTTGTATTTAGAGTAAGTTTTCATGGCAATAGAAAGAGGGCATTTTTATTGTTTTTGAATATTTAATGTACTAAATTCAATTTTAGTAAATGATAAGAACATACTAGCAATGATATTTAGAAACTGGGTCACCAATAAATAAATAGATATTTCGGACATCTTATACACAACGTAATAAGCTAAGCTTATATTATGGGTACTAGACTATGGGTAATACATACTTTTTTTTGTAAATACATACATATTATACATAGAAAACAACCAGACTCCGAAAGAAATATTTGTGGATCCCACAAATAATATTTGGTCCGACCCGGGAATCGAACCCAAGACCTGTTGATCAGCAGCCGCATACGCTAACCACTAGACCAACAAGGCAGTCATTGCTACCTCTGTGTCTACTTTTGTCTGTAGCAAATGACACACTTCGCAATATAGTACCAAACTATGCAGAGCTCATACTTTAATAACAACAGATAAAAATATGTACATTTAAACTGTTTACATTCACAGAACTGGACATTCCCTACTTCACACTCTGTATGGATATTGCACCAAGTTTAGCAACGTGACAGTGTTCTACGAATACTTTGTATTGGATCTGATGGTCAACGATGGGACTGTTGTTGGAGCGCTGGCCATGGACATGGACGATAGTAGTTTACACAGGTATCTATTGACTGTACACATTAAGTTGGATACGATTAATTTAATTTAAGTAGTAAAGGAAAAGGTTGATGCCAACACAAATAATAATTAATATTATTATCACTACATAGTATGAAACAAAGTCGCTTTCTCTGTCCCTTTGTATGCTTAAATCTTTAAAACTACGCTACAGATTTTGATGCAATTTTCTTTAATAGATAGAGTGATTCAAGAGGAAGGTTTTTATGTATAATACATGCTTAATATAGTAGATAATAATTTTATTGTCGTAAATAAACCCATTTTATTACGCTTCTAATGCAAACGCTTTCCTTAACCCTACGAGATAGATCAAAATAATGTACTACAGTGTTGTACATCTTTAAAAAGTGTACAAAAAAGTCCGCGATGGTGTATGTCTATCTCTTAGGGATAACCCACAATAACCATTTTTTTTTTATGAGAAATAATGACTTATTTACAAAGCGATTTTAATCAATACAGTATAATTTCTTATCCAATGAAGTACCTTAAATATATTGTGTATTTAATATAGATAAATATGCCCCTTTACAGTATCTAATTTAAATTAATACTTTTGAAGATATTACAGATTTAAAATGCAGGAACAAAGCGATTGTGGCGTTACCGCCGGCCGGGGCCCGTTAGTTAACGCTGCTTTCGATTTGTCACTATCAGTTAATAGCTAAACACAATACTTTATTATGAATTGATATTCTAAGGCGGTAAGAAATTCGCCGGATCAGCTAGTTATTTATATATTTCAGATTAGATTATACATATCACTGTGACTAAAACATATGGCGACTTCCACATACAGTGCGACGAAAAATCATACGACAGCGCCGATTAGCATATACTTAAACAACATTCCAACATCAACTGTTGGGCAGTAGTCCGCCAGGCACGACCGCCTCGCCTGGTCGGAGGATCCTCCCTTTGTGTTGGAGAAATACGACACCTGTTCCTCCACAAAAATAACATGTTTAATTGCAATACCTTTATTCATTCAAAAACATCCATTCTAATAAATATATAAATAATAATAAATATTTCGGACATCTTACACACAACGCCATCTAGTCCCAAACTAAGCAGAGCTTGTATTATGGGTACTAAACAACTGATATAAATACATAAACATACTTTTTTTTTTGTAAATATATACATATTATACATAGAAAAACACCCAGACTCCGAAACAAAAATATTTGTGGATAACACAAATATTTGGTCCGACCCGGGAATCGAACCCGAGACCTTTAGCCGCATACACTAGACCAACAAGGCAGTAAAAATACCTCCGTAACGTGTTATCTATACAAATAAATAAAATTGGACAGTCTGTTTGTAATATTAAAATAACCGCTTTTTACTAAATGCATATTATTATGTATGTATTTACGGTACATATGCCAAAATAGTTTTTTTATAATTTTTGTCTGCCTGTCTGTTTGTGCCGGGTACTCTCTGAAAGGGCTTGAACGCATCACCCCTTACTGCTACCGTTCCGATAAGACTGGCAGCTGAATGGCAATGTTTATTGCTTTGTGCTAGAAAATTCAACTTATCTTCGCGAGAAGCCTCAATCTATCTTTTAAGTTTGTTTTTATTATTAACTTTATAAAAATAGCACGAGCACTTGACACCCATAAACTAAGCGCGCCTACCCCAAACGGTTCAAAAATTAATGAACTACAAATTTTTGGTATTTAAGTCACTTGAAAAGTAGAAACCATAACAAATTATGTTCCTCGTTAGATGTTGAGAATTGATCCAATTGATCAGCGTCAATTACGCTGGCCTGAACGCAATCCAACCTTGATACTATCCTTTTTTGATTTATATAGAGTCGAAAGTAAGTAATTCTATATTCAAATGTATTTTCAATTGTCTATTGAGAGGCGATAAGTTTTTCGTTAATATTTTTCATGCGATTGCGTAAAAATATGCGAAGAGCAAACGTACTCCGAATTGTTATTCCGTTTGTATAAAAGTATTGAACAACAATCCGTTGATTGTATGGCAAGAGTTTTGTTCAACAAAACTAATAGTTAGAAAATTCAAAAGGTACTTTTTGAAGCACTTTTGAAAACTGTTCAATAAACGGTACTTTGTCAACTTTGGACTCAATTTATTTACAACAACAAACCCAATCCCACTGAAATAAACAACATTAGAGCTTCGATTAAGTAAGGTCGTGGATATTTCGTGGCAGCGTGGATTCGCTGATAAGTGGTTCATCATCATCAATCATCAACAGCCTTTAGCAATTCACTGCTGGACATAGGCCTCTCCTTTGAAATGAGGTTTTGGCCTACTTTACCACGTTGGCCAGACGGGTTGATAAACGGTTTGTTTCAAGTTTTCCTTCTCTTGGCAGTGATCTTAGCTGTTTATTTTGTTCCTTTAGTCGCCTCTTACGACACCCATGGAATGAATAGGGGTGGTGACACTTTGTATTCTTAATCCGTCACCACACGGACATATATATATATAGATAAGTGGTTGGAATTAATGAATTACACATTCGGTTATTCGAGAGAGCATGGCTACGGCTTCATATTTTTTGTGGTAATATGCATTCATTAATAAATGTTTCATATTAGTTTAATATTTTTAGTCCAAGTCACGCACTATTATGATTGTTAAATAATGAAATTACAAAAAAATATTTGGTAATTTATTTTTGTACTTTGAGGTTGGTTTTGTGGTATTGCTCATATAAAATTTTCTTACAAGTAGGCACTTAGTCATAGTAAGCAAATTCTCTTCAAGTTCAGAAATTTACATTTGTAACTTTTTTATTACAGGTTCCAGGCTAAAAACACAGTCTTGGCAACGGGAGGTTACCCAAGAATGTTCTTCTCTTGTACGGCTGCTCACACATGTACGGGTGATGGGTGTGCTATGGCAGCACGGGCCGGTATTCCGCTCCAAGATATGGAATTTATTCAGTTTCACCCCACAGGTTAAAATATTCCTCAATGTATGAGTTGATAGAGGCAGGTATATGTATCATTTGTCCAAATATCCTAATGTGGATAAGTCTCAACCAGCGTTTTTTAACCTCCTGAGTTTCATGTGAAAGTTTTGACGTTAAAATTGATAAAATCATTTCTGCTTGCTAAGTGTAACGTGGGGTGATAGAGATATTTTGCCATCTACTGTTAGATTAACGTAATTGTTTTTGAAAATACAAAAGATAAATATTGAAAATACAAAAGATAAATATTGAAAACTAATTAAACATATAAAATTTAGTTATAACGTTCCGCTTTCGACGAACAAAAAAAGCATTTAATATGTTAAGATACCCCAAATAATATTGGGAATACGACTTGGAAGAAAAATACGTAGGTATACATTTATATAATAAATTCGGACATCTTACACACAAAGTCATATAGTCTCACTCTGAGCAGAGATTGTCCTATGGGTACTAAAGAATTGATATAAATATGTACATAAACATACTTTTATGTAAATACATGGAAATACATACACGCTATTCTTTCTTCCTAGCCTTGTTCCCAATATTATTTATGGTCGGCTACTAGTTCAACATGTATCTCTTTTTCCACCGAGAGACTGGCATCCATTTAAATGTATATATTCTTTCTGTTCTTTTCATATAAGATGACTTTTTTCAGGAATGTATGGCTCAGGTTGCTTAATGACCGAAGGTGCACGTGGAGAAGGAGGTTACCTTATCAATAGTGAAGGTAAAAGGTTCATGGAGAAGTACGCTCCAAAAGCCAAAGAGTTGGCCAGTCGTGACGTTGTATCCAGATCAATTGCCACGGAAATAAGAGAAGGTCTTGAAATTTACTTAAATCTTTATTGGATAATTTATTTCTAATATGAATCACTTATGACAGTTATAATTTTTGCAATTTATTACAGCCGTGAGAAATCAGGTCACTTTTATTTTTGATTATGAACTTAGGAAATTAGGATTATTATCGAATTCCGTAAATAAAATCTCTGTTTGTCTGAGTTAAATATATTCACTTATAGAAATATTTACTTGACTGCGTCCCTAGCGTTATGGTAGCGTATGCAACTGCTGTTTGACGTCTCGGATTCGATACCCTGGTTGGATTGCAATTTAGTTATTTATTTAATTCATAGAAAACTAATAGCTACGTACGAAATAATACGTCATCGTTCGTGTCGTTCCACTTTGATAGTAAAAGATTATGGTCCAAGAGCCCAGAGCGATCAGACATAACTTATTTTCACATGGATGAAACCTTATCTACTCAGTAGCGTCTAGTGTACTTTTAAACACCTGCGTGTTTGTGGAACTAGATCTGTGACACCTGGGCAGATATCAGGTGAGAAAGGTAACTAAAAATAAGAGTTATCTAACTTAAATTAGTATGGCTGATCTTAATATATATTTTGTAGAAAATTATTCTAAACTAGTTTCATAAAGTGTCAGACACTTTTCATGGACCAGAGCTTGTGTCAGACGCTTTAAAGATCGACAAAAAATTAATGAACTTTACTTATTTTTACATGTCTGATTTTTTAATATGTTATTAAAGTAACTATTACAAAGTTACATTTCATCAGTCAGACAAATTCGAGTGACCAAACATCCCTTAAACACAAAAATTATTCAGCCGGGAGTGCGATCATCATGCTATTTCAGAGCGAGAGAGACGTCCACAGCAACTTGGATCCCGTTTTTGAGGGTTCCATAGCCAAATGGCAAAAAACGGAACCCTTATAGATTCATCATGTCTGTCTGTCTGCATGTCTGTCCGTCCGTATGTCACAGCCACTTTTTTCGGAAACCATAAGAGCTATACTTTTGAAACTTGGTAAGTAGATGTAATCTGTGAACCGCATTAAGATTTTTACATAAAAAAAAAACAATACATTTTGGGGGTATACTTGGAACTGAAACTCAAAAAAATTTTTTCATCGAACCCATCGAGTAAAAAAATTAAATGTAATGACAATACTTACTAATTTCAATCTAAGATTTTCGCATTCTTGTTTCAATAACATGGGCTTCAACATTAATTTGTTAATTATTAAATATTAAAGTGAATTCATTTATTGCATGTATTTGTGATAGGTGAATATATGAGGATCCATTTTATTTTATAAGGAAATATCTTTATTTTATTGTAAAAAAGATACCAGTTAGAAAAAGATATAAACAAAATATTACCACTACCACAAAAATATCACTATGATTAATTACAGCAAATATCTCCTAATCATCGCAATCATCGACGCAGTCATTAGAATAAATAAATAAATAAACTAAAAAAAAATTGCAGTAAATTGCAGTTCACGATTTATGACGTATTAAAAAAAACTACTTACTAGATCTCGTTCAAACCAATTTTCGTTGGTAGTTTGCATGGTAATGTACAACATACATTTTTTTTAGTTTTATCACTCTCTTATTTTAGAAGTTAGAGGGGGGGGACACACATTTTTCCACTTTGGATGTGTCTCTCGCGCAAACTATTCAATTTAGAAAAAAATGATATAAGAAACCTCAACATCATTTTTGAATACATATCCATAGATGAAAAAATATCCACACGTATGGGTTCGATGAAAAAATTTTTTTTGAGTTTCAGTTCCAAGTATGGGGACCCCCAAAATGTATTGTTTTTTTTCTATTTTTATGTAAAAATCTTAATGCGGTTCACAGATTACATCTACTTACCAAGTTTCAAAAGTATAGCTCTTATGGTTTCCGAAAAAAGTGGCTGTGACATACGGACGGACAGACAGACAGACAGACAGACATGACGAATCTATAAGGGTTCCGTTTTTTGCCATTTGGCTATGGAACCCTAAAAACGGGATCCAAGTTGCTGTGAACGTCTCACTCGCTCTGAAATAGCATGATGATCGCACTCCCGGCTGAATAATTTTTGTGTTTAAGGGATGTTTGGTCACTCGAATTTGTCTGACTGATGAAATGTAACTTTGTAATAGTTACTTTAATAACAATAATAACATATTAAAAAATCAGACATGTAAAAATAAGTAAAGTTCATTAATTTTTTGTCGATCTATAAAGCGTCTGACACAAGCTCTGGTCCATGAAAAGTGTCTGACACTATATGAAACTAGTTTATAATAATATTCTACAAAATATATATAAAGATCAGCCATACTAATTTAAGTTAGATAACTCTTATTTTTAGTTACCTTTCTCACCTGATATCTGCCCAGGTGTCACAGATCTAGTTCCACAAACACGCAGGTGTTTAAAAGTACACTAGACGCTACTGAGTAGTTAAGGTTTCATCCATGTGAAAATAAGTTATGTCTGATCGCTCTGGGCTCTTACTCTATTAATATTATATATTATTTTTAACCGACTTCGAAAAAAAGGAGGAGGTTCTCAATTCGTCGGAATCTTTTTATTTTCTATGTATGTTCAACGATAATTTCGTCGTTTATGAACCGATTTCAAAAAATCTATTTGCATTGAAATAGGCGTAGCTTACAGGTCCCATAGTCTCCATATCGGGATCTGATGTCACAAATGTCGCGATATGGGTACTCGGAATAGTTTTCAATTGAAGTCGGTTCCTTTTTGTTAAAATTATATAATACGTCGTCTAGGACTAACATACTTTTAAATATTTAAATATTCAATTAAATATTTAATGCACTTAAAACCTCACTTGTCCTATCATAGTACAAATCAGTGGAATTATAGTCGTCACAAAATAAGAAGCCCGTTTTGACATTTGTCATTTGACATGCCGCATGTAAGAAATTGAAAAATCAAATTCATAATCCTATTTAATTCCTATGTTACCCATACACTATCGCAACGCGTATCATAAATAAGCATCAAGTTTAACTTTATATTGAAAAATTGCATTCAAAAACACGAATTAATCGTATTAGTTAGGCCACGATGACAAATGTCAAAACGGGCTTCTTATTCTGTGACGACTATAGTAAGATATGCCCGAGAATCGTAGATGAGGCCCTATAAAGACTAACATCATAATACCTATTTGTACCAATACAATTAACAATTTTCTAAGTGAACATACTCAGATTCAACCACATAAATTTTAAATTTTAAATTTTTCCATCAAAAAAATTACAGGTCGCGGTTGTGGCCCAAAGAAAGATCACGCGTATTTGACCCTAACTCATCTTAGCTGCGACACCATCCATCAGCGCCTACCAGGAATTTCAGAGTCAGCTTTAACATTCACTGGAGTCGATGTTTGCAAAGATCCAGTACCGATTTTACCAACGGTGCACTATACGATGGGTGGGGTACCCATTAATTGGAAAGGAGAGGTAATAATCGCCTGGAAATTTAGACTTCATAGTTTTCAATCTAGTATAGTTTGAAGTGTCACAGCAGAAACTTTAGCATCGTATCAAAATATACTGGATCTTTATTGTTTTATGAAGAAGTTTCAACACAATTTTGATATTTATGGTATACTTGTCAACGTATTTCTCAGATGGCAGGATTTTACTAAATCTTTATAAATTATGGCTCATCTGATATCTGATACTGTAGTTTCAACGAAATCTAAAAGAGTAACAAAGATGAAAAAATACCTACAACTTTCGCATTAATACCATTGCTAGGATGCAAAATACTAAGCTTACATTTATGTTAAACTGAAACATTGTTTTATTAGGATGAAAAGTCTGTTGGTCTAGTGAATAGTGATTTTGAATGGTAAGCCAGAGACCGTGGGTTCGATTACCTCCAAAGACGAATCTTTGTATGGTGAACACGATCATTTCGTGTATATGTGTGTAACTTATATGTGTATATTTGATTAAGAATACAGAGTGTCACCACCCCTATTCATCCCGCGGGTGTCGTAAAAGGCGACTAATGGATAAACTACGTAAGACAACATCGATGCAAAGAGAAGGAAAACTTGGAACCAACCCTATACTAACCCGTCTGGCCAGCGTGGTATAGTAGGCCAAAACCTCCTTTCTAAGGAGAGGCCTATGTCCAGCAGTGGACTGTTGGGGGCTATTGATGATGATGATGATGATGATGACACAAGCAGATGCTTATGTCTAAAATATTAAATATATTTCAGCAGTCTGATTTTGTTTAATTTGGGATCAGATGGACGTGTCAGAACATGAAAATCTAAATTTGAAAGTTTTCCTTAGTATAGGTCTTAGCACCCATTAAAATCATCATCATCATCAGCCTATCGCAGTATACTGTTGGACATAGGCTGATGAAATTAAAATATATACACAAATTTAAATTCATATAACTCAAGCCCATTAAGAGGAGTTAGGAGAATTATATGTATTATGCTAGCTCTTTACGTTTGATCAGGTTATAATGCATCAAAATGGCAGAGACTGTGTGGTACCAGGGTTGCACGCCTGTGGTGAGGTGGTGACCAATGCCCACGGCGCAAACCGACTGGGAGCCAACTCCATTTTAGATGTTGCAGTGTTTGGGAAATCCGTAGCTGACAACGTTGGGAAAATATCCAAACCCGGAGAAGCACAAGATAACCTGAAGCCTGTAGGTATACCTACTATTCCTAATCGTAATACGTGTAGTGTATTTTTTATATTTAAGCCTATTAACGTCAGCACTGTGCATGAGTAGAATCCATCCAATTTTTTTAGAATCAATTTCACTTAAGAACTACTCTAATATATTAATGTACTGTGTCAAGGGGTGGTGGTGAAAAAACATTAGTAATGGAAGTAGAAGCGGTGTTTAGGCAAAAGGAAATAGGGAATTTTACACATTTTAAATACATAGAAATAGGTACAATACCAAGCCATCAGTAGTTGGAAGCCTTTGGACGGTTCAAAAACATCCAACAGTAAGATTACGTAGCCACAGCGTGTCTTCCAACCCAACCACCAAGCCGCACTCGACCAGTGTAGTGACGTGTGGCTTTAACTGTGTCCTGAGAGGAGACCCTTGCCCAGTAGTGGGGCATTTTGGGTTTTGATCGGCATTATTGATCAGCCTATTGCAAGCCGCTCTGATCAGTTTCTTGCTTCTAGCTAACATAACGTAATATCTAGCTCCTGCCTGCCATGTTGCTCTAGCTATCACTCAATAGCAGACTACACACCCTTGAGCATCGTCGTCGAGTTGCCAGCTTATCGGTTTTTTATAGGATACACTTTGGAGAGTGCTCGAAAGCTCTTTTCGAACTGATTGAGCCATCTCCATTCCTTTATCGGACTACTAGGCGCAGGCAAAATTTGAGTGCACTGTCTTTCCCATAACGATTGCTCTCCGAGGCACGGGCATGAATCACCGCCATTATATAAATAAAAATTAATATTTCAGGACATTTGTGATGCGACTTTGGATAATCTGTTTAAAGTAAGATGTGCAAATGGTTGCGCTGCCCCGCATGAATTACGCTTGGCTATGAGAGAGACAATGCAATCGAAATGCGGAGTGTTCAGGGATCAAAAACTGTTAGATGAAGGTATGAGAAACAAACTTAGTACATTTTGAAATAGGTAGTAGTATATATATAGATATAGATAGTAGATATATTTCTGTATTTATTCCGTATCGCGAGGGACTTTACAGACATACATATAATTGAAACGGACATAGAGAACACCCAGACTAAGAGCAACAATTTGTCTATCACATAGTGTCCCTAAGGGGGTTCGAATCCACAACATCGAGGTACGACGCAGTGAGATGAGCGCTTAACACTTAACGATTCGTGAAGTTATATATTAAGTCCTACCAGTTTCTTTCGCTCGTTATCGTTCTTTATTTTAATACTTCATGAACTTTTTGTTATAACAGGTTATACCACTCGTGGTCACGTAGTCACAGTCTACCCGTGACCACGAGCGATATAACCCGTTCAAAACGTCAGAAAGTAGAAGGTATCGTAACATTTATAATTTTATCGCGAATAAGGGCCACAGCACACTGGCTGCTTTTAGCATCGACGATCGGCGATTTTGCGACTGCATCGATGCTGCATTGCGTTTTAGCGACTTTCTGCGTTCGGTCGCTGTATCAAAATTGCGCGTCACGCTGCATCATTCGCGACTTTCTGCGTTCGAACACGAGTCGAGTCGTGTTCAGCAGATTCTAATGGCATCCAAATGTGTGCAGAGACTAGCGTTCAGCTGGTGTGTCGCGCTTCTAAAAAGCGACTCAATCTCTGCGTTTAGCGTTTTTAAGTGTGCGGTGTAGAGCGTTCGGTCGCTGTATTCAGCTTCTAAAAAGCGACTAGTCGCCGATCGTTGATGCTGTAGTAAGTAAAGTAGCTAGTGTGCTGTGGCCCTAAGGCCCGTATACAGTAAAATACTACACTAATCATTAAAATACTTTCAGGTAATGAGGAGATTCAAAAATGGTTTGCAGGCTTCAGTGAAGTTCGGGTAGTTGATCGTAATCTGAACTATAATACAGATCTAACGGAGACGTTGGAGCTTCAGAATATGCTTCAATGCGCTGTTCAAGTTGTTGCGTGTGCCAGAAACAGAACAGAGAGTCGAGGGGCGCACTATAGGGACGATTACCCAAAAAGAATTGATGAATATGATTATAGCAAACCGACTGAAGGTCAGGTAAATATATTCTTTAATTATATTACAAAGGTAAGCCGGTAACTAATGGTAAGTAGAAATCTTGGGGTATATGGTGTTTTAAAGAAATGGTTCATTTTGCAGTATAACTCGTGCGAGCTAAGATGGCACCTGGCTCAAAACAAAACGTGACACCCCCGCGTGATACCCGTCTGTCGTCCAGCGAGTAGCGTTAGCAACACTATTACCGTCGCAAGAATCTTTCCATAATAATTTTAGTTTATTAGGTATTACCTAATGTCATATAAATCACTCCACGAATTTATTTTATAAATATATCATTAGATTCGTCTGGATAGCCCAATTGTTTTAAGAAAGGTCACAAGAAAAAAACCAGCATGATGACTGTGAGACGCAATAGTTTAAAATAAAGAATATCCATATACATATGATTTTCAGGGACTACGATTAAAAGGCTTATCGACATGACGATTTTAAATTGTATTTTATAACCATAATTCACTTCCTAATTTCATTTAAAATGATATTAGGTATTACCTAATATTATTTAAATCACTGAACGAAGAATGCATTCTGGTAAATAATAAATGAGGCCTGCTTCCTATTGGTATGCATATGTATTTTCTTAACTCAGGCAGTAAAGTACCACTTAAGATAAAGTAGTATGTTATGAGAAACTAATTGAGCTAAAAAAAAATTAAGACAAAAAATAAATGTTGAAATTTAAAAAACTAGAATAAATTATATTTTTCTTGCACTCAGTAGTTTAAACGACTGACATTTGAGTCAGGTGCCATCTTAGGTCGCACGAGTTATAGCTGAATCAGGCATCAATCTCGAGTAACGTAGTGGAGTGAAGCTAGTTTAAAAAAAAAATTGCCTAAGTTATTTCAACAGCCAGTGAAAGTCCCGTTGAAATTGGTCCAGCCGTTTCGGAACAAACAGACAAACAGAAAGACAAAACAATTTAAAAATTCAATTTTGGATGTCAGTACCGTAAATACTTTGATATGCATTTAGTAAAGAACTGGTAGTAAAGCTGCAGAGTTTGTTTGTTAGTTTGTTTGAACGCGCTAATCTCTGGAACTACTGGGCCGATTTGAATGATGCTTTCAGTGTTGGGTAGTCCATTTATCGAGGAAGGCTATATATATTTTTTTCAAAATTAGTGATCCGTAATAAAATTGCTATTTTGTAACACAAGGTGTAAAATCGAAAACCTATTTTTGCGTGCGCTGCAAAAACTATTGACAATAGAACAAAATGATGTACTACGGATTTGTAGATCGAATTAAGACCTACAAAAAAGTCTGCGAGAACATATATCTAGCTATCTTGGTTTAATCACAATAACCGATTTTGTGTTCAAAATAATTATTAAATCTTCTGAACAAAAAAAACTAACTGTATATAATAAAAAAAATAAAATAAAAAAAATAAAATAAATATCGTAATATTAATCTTTATCGAAATTAAGCATTATGATATCAAGAGTATTTATGTAAAAGTAAAATACTTTTTGTTTCATCTCAATCGGATATTTCGTTTAAAAGTTATCACGTGTGTAAGATGTTAAGAGTTGGTACATATTAATGAGATATGGGCCATAGAGTTTTTTATCAACATAAAATCCTGTAATAACCTTTTTCGAAATATATTTATTGATGATTGTAAGTATAAGATCTTTGAAGGGTATAATAAATACATTTATATACCTATCTATATTTTTCTTAATATTATAAAGCTGAAAAGTTTGTTTGTTTGTTATGAACGCGGTAATCTCGGGAAATACTGATCTGATGTGACAACTGTTTAAATATTCAACAGTCCATTTATTGAGGGAGGCTATAATATAGGCAATATTTTATGTCGGTATTTCCACGGAAACGAGAAAAACGCGGGTGTAACCGCGGGGCACGGCTAGTGTATTTATATAGGTTAACTGAGCCTCGCGGTGTAGCCCGTGGCTTTCGAACCTTTACAAGTACCGCTGGTAACACCACGGGATGAAGTTAGTCTAAATTAAAGCTCAAGTTACTCGTTATATTATCAGCTATCTGCTACTTGAAGTGCCGTCACATTTGGCCCTAGCAATCCAGAGATTGACCGGAATAAACAGACATACGTACATACAGACAGACAAGTAATTTGACTAAAAACTATACAAAACATTTATTCATATGCATTTATTAGTACCTATAGTTGTTTTTGTGAAAATACTTTTACAAATGTGGGGCAGGAAATAGGAGATTGCGAGAAGAACTCAAATGGTATTGGCCACATTGCATGTAGACAAGATGTCTGATGGGCCAGAAAAAATCTTGAGTAGTGACCGTTAGAGCGGGGTGGAGTGTGGGTAGGCCTCTAAGAGGACGATCTGGTAAAGATCGCGGTAGGGTGTTGTATGCAGGCAAAAAATACCCGGTTGTTAAGGAAAAATAATAATTTAATTTAACGATAATTATCTAATGAACGATTAAACGAGACTAGTCTAGTGGTTAGCATATGCGGCTGCTGATCAAGAGGTCTCGGGTTCGATTCCAAATGTTTGTGTGATCCAAAAATATTTGTTTCGGAGTCTGGGTGTTTTCTATGTATAATGTATTTGTATTTACAAAAAGAAATTATGTTTATGTATTTATATCAGTTGTCTAGTACTCATTATACAAGCTCTGCTTAGTTTGGGACTAGATGATGTTGTGTGTAAGATGTCCGGAAACTACACTATAATAATAATACAAAATTACCCGTGTTACCCGCGATTATTAAAATTGCGACTATAATTAGAGATTTAAACTATCCTATCTCTCAAGTTAGATCGAACTGCACATGGTGTGCGAATTTTATTATAATCGGTTAAGTGGTTTAGAAGTCCATTGAGGACAAACATTGTGACACGAGATTTATATATATTATTAAGAAGACTAGCTTTCGTCTACGGTTCCGCCCGCGTGTATCTCAATTAGTACAGTAAAAAGTAGCTTAAGTGTTAGTCTGATATATAAACTATATAACTGTAAAGTTTCATCCAAATCCGTTCAGTAGTTTTTGCGTGAAAGCAACAAATATACATACATACTCACAAACTTTCGCATTTATAATATTAGTAAGGATATAGCATATTATTACTATAAAATTATCATTTCTGTTTTTTTAGACAAAGCTGCCGTTGGAGAATCATTGGCGAAAGCACTCTTTGTCTACGTTAGATTTGTGCACCGGCCATGTGACCATCACGTATAGACCTGTGATCGACGATACTCTTGATGACGAAGTGAAATGGATCCCTCCTGTGCCGAGGGTATACTAATTATTGAAATGCATTAAATGAAATGATGTTTCTTACAGATTTTTATGCTGAAATATAGTTTTTTTGCCGATATTTGATTTTGTTTTTATAAAAGACTATCTTTCGCCCGCGGCTCTGCCCGCGTGAATTTCAGTTATCGCGGTGTTTTATAAATATTAGGTATATTTAAAAAGTAATAATAGTTCTTATTTCACCTTCTTAACGGGTAATTTCTGCAGGGCTGACACACTTAAATAATAGTGATAAGTACCTACTAAAAAAGTTGATGGAAAAAAAGTTAATATTTCTTACTTCTGTACATGAAAAAATACAACCCAAAGAAAACCATAACCTACGTTAAAACGGTTTATTTCTCGTAGATGTAATTGATGCAGTCAGGCATGTGGGTGACCGGTGAGGTCAGTGCGTAGCGCTATAGGAAATACGTTCTTTTGGAAGCAATTATAATAACGGGGTTCCATCATAAGAGAGGTCACCGGCAAGCCAGGTACATCGGTGTTCAAGGAATTTCATTTCAAGGTTATACCTGGTTGCCTGGCTAATTGTACCTAAGATGGAGTGTCGATTTTCGTCTTAGTTCGACATAGCTACTAGAAGGTGCTGTACAGATGGATTTTAGCAAAGGTAGTAGAACCACAATAGGCCGACTCGTCCTGGCCAGTACTACCCTCAGACCAACCTAAAAAAAATGACATTCGTTGGCGTATTTTAACAAATAGTAAATGAAAAAAACTGTAATTTAAGCATTATTCCAATCTATTCTATTCTATTCTATTGTCCTCGTTTCAAACATTTATCTAGGCAAAAGATTTTGCGTTACATCCAAAAGTTATTTGTCAACCAGTGTTGCGAATAAGTCTGATTAACCATGCATTCCTTGTAGTTTAACCTTCGAATTTTAGTTCTCCCTCTGGGTTGCGGAAGTCCGATGCCAGTCGGCCCGTGGAAAAACTGATATTCAGGTAAATCCGGTTGAACTAGTAGCCGACCCCAAATAATATTGGGAATAAGGCTAGGAAGAAGATGTAACTTTAGAATAATATAACTTACATATTAAAGAAGGAAAGAACGATACTATAGAAGGCTTGCAAGATAATAATTCGTGTATTCCTCGTAGTTCACCAAGTATTTACCTCAAAGTAACCATACGAAACACCCAATTCCTGTTGGTAACTATCGTAGAGATTTCGTCAGATATCGAAATTAATTAAAGTTAAAATTATTCTTCAATAAGTAGTATTGTTTTATTAATTACTAGCTGCGCCCCGCGGTGTTACCCGCGTATATCATTATGGTTGCTATGCAAGTTTATTATGCATAGCAACCTGTGAAGTTTTGACAGGAGACTAATCACCTGGCTTTCGCCCGTGTTTCTCGATTATTGCAGTAAAAAGCCTATGTGTTTTTCTGATAAATAAGCTATTTTACTGTAAAGTTTCATCCAAATCCGTTCAGTAGTTTTTGTGTGAAAGAGTAACAAACATACATACACACATACAAACTTTCGCACTTATAATATTAGTTGGATTAGTTGTATTTTATTATTTAATTACCACTTCATGAAGGCTGTGGTTTTGAATTTATATTTTACGAATGCCCACAACTGTTGCATAGTTGTTTTGAGCCTCCTACTAAATTATATTTTGTTGGGGAATACAACTACCACTAGTTTGGGTGTTTTCTATGTATAATAAGTATGTATTTACAAAAAAAGTATGTTTGTGTATTTGTATCAGTTGTCTACAAGCCACATACAAGCTCTGCCAAGTTTGGGACTAGATGGCGTTTTGTGTAAGTTGTCCGAAATATTTATTTTATTTATTTATCAGTTTAGTGCACTTTTTAGAGTTCCGAAGTTTATGACTTGGAACCCATATAGATTCACGTCATGTCCGTCTGTCCGTCCGTCCGTCCGTCCTCGACTTACCGTCCAAACGGAAAGTGCTAGAATGATGAAACTGCACGAATATGTGTTGTAATTATGTCGACAAAGTGCTACAATAAAATTATGAAAAATATTTTTATTTGGAGTATAAAGTGGGGATGATTGTTTTTTCTCGCGGCTACCGAATCGTGTGGGGACATCATTCGATAGGTCTTTTAAAAACAAAGGGTTTTAAGACGATTTTTTGATTTAGGTTTCCGTTTGCGAAAATTCCACTTTATAGGGCACTTTTTTGTAAAAACAGGGCGTCCCCCCCCCCGTCTAAAAGCAAGCTAAACGGCTGGCTCAAAAAAATCTGGAAAAATTCGTGATGGCGTCCCTATATTGAACTTTAAAGGAAAAATAAACGGATTAGATGACTTTGTTAGTTTAGGAGTTATAGAGGCTTAACTTGTACAATGCGCTTACTTGGTAAACGTCATACAAAATTAACGCATTAATACGTAAACATAACAAATTATCCATTGGATACGATTTTAAGTCCACGTACCATTATGAGTGACTGAGGAACCCTTTCTTGTGCGTGGCCTGACACGCAGTTGGACGATTTTTTTTGTTATAAGATGGCTGAACTTCAAAAATTTAATAACAATATGACAATAAAATTTTTACACATTAGATCGCGTTATGCCTACTTTACAGAATGGTCCCTCAGTTCATGCGAACATCAATATCTTGAAAATTGTTAGGTTTATAGTATAATCATAGTGAAATAGTGAAATCTATCAGTTATGATGCATACTACTATCCCTTAAAACATCTAGGTGAACTTAAAATACATTCAACTACAACTAATATACCACGTACTATAATTCATCATCATCATTATCATGAACAGAATTCAACAGTCCACTGCTGGACATAGGCCTCTCCTTAGAAAGGAAGTTTTGGCCTGCTATACCACGCTGGCCAGACGGGTTGTTTGTTTCAAGTTTTCCTTCTCTTTGCATCGATGTTGTCTGGCGTAGTTTATCCCTTAGTCGCCTTTTACGACACCCGCGGGATGAATAGGGAGGGAGGTGACACTATTCTTAATCCGTCACCACACGGATAGCTATAATTCTCATGAACAAATAAAGTTATTAATAATCTTGTTTATTTGTCTCAAAAGGTACAGTTACATTATTATGCTTACAAATAGTTATTGTACCTTGTTGAGAGCTGGAATCTGAGCTAGGTTCGAAACCTGTGTGACAGATTTCCAGGCCTCTACTGTGATTAACACCATCCATTTATCTATCATCTATTTTAACACCTATGAATATACTGTTAGAAAAACAATGAGAGCAGTTGTGTATGTGTTTTGTATGTGTGTGTGTGTGTGTATTGAAATAATATAAACTTTATGATTTTAACATTAAAAGAACAAAGAGTAATGACTGGTCAATATGATTAATTGTTGTTAGAACCATGTCTATGGATAAAACAACACAACACCTGGCCGTTTACGATAAGGTGTGGCCACGTGTAATAATATGAACGGCAAAACTTGACCCCTACCAACCTTTGTGTTTTGATCAAAGTAAACTCGAAAGAGGGGCATGAAGAATCGATATCTTGTAACGAAATTAATCGGAAAGATGTTATTTTTGGTTTACGAAAATATATTTTGACTAGCATTCGCCCGCAGTGCGTGTAGGCAGGTTATCGCGGTAAAAAGTAGCTATCGCGTTTCACAGGCTGAATAGAACCATCCGTTCAATGACGAAGACAATTTAATCGAATTAACTCAATACATTTATGACACAATGTGTAAGAAACCATATCGCGAGTTAACTTTATTGATCGGCGACATCTAGTGAGGAATTTGGTACTAAATTATTTTTTTTTAGATTAAGATTGTACACACTAGACTATCCTTGTACAAGATTTAATTAAATCTGTTCGTTACTTTTGAAGTGAAAGCTCGACAGACAGATATACAGAGTCACTTTCACATATATAGTACCTACTCTTCTTCTTCTTCCTAGCCTTATTCCCAATATTATTTGGGGTCGCCACTAGTTCAACCGGTTTTACCTGAATATCAGTTTTCCCACGGAACGACTAGCATCGGACCTCCGCAACCCTGAGGGAGAACTGAAATTCGTAGGTTGAACTAGTTATCAGTAAATTTGAGGGTACTTACTTATCAATAACGATTGCCATAGATATTCATGACAACCGGTACCGACGGCTTGACGTGCCTCTCCGAGGTACAGGCGTGAATCACCGCCAAACTTCCAAACTCCGGACTGCTATCAGGAATTTCCTAAGAAAAACCCAAAAACACTCTTTGGCCCGACTCGGGATTCGAACCCGAGACCTTAGGATTTATTAGACCGAGGATTATTTAATCGTGAGAGAGCCATGCTTGACAGTGCTATCTTTTGCTAGTTTAAGCCAGTGGGTTACAGGAAGACAACCCGTTGTCCCCTCTAGGATAAAGGGTGACTATATGTGAATCTTTTTAGTTGCAAGTATTTCGTGGTGACGGCCATCTCTAACGAACGTTGGTTTGGTCTGATACTGCAATAGATCAAATGCAATTGGCTGCCATGTTGGTCTAGTAGTTAGCGTATGCCCTATACCCTATGCCGTATACCCTATGTTCTTCCCAAGTCTGTATACTATCTGTACACAAAATTTCATTTAAATAATTCCAGTAGACAGCACGTCAGATAGACTGACAGACAACCAGTTGACTGCTTCCTTAGTCTAGTGGTTGGCGTATGTGACTGCTGATCAAGAGGTCTCGGGTTCGATTCCGATGCGGGATTTGTGTGATCCACAAATATTTGTTTTGTAGTCTGGGTGTTTTCTATGTAAAATATTTACAGCAAAAGTATTAATATCAGTTGTAATACAACTTACTACAAGCTCTGCTTAGTTTGGGACTATAGTCGTCACAAAATAAGAAGCCCGTTTTGACATTTGTCATTTGACATGCCGCATGTAAGAAATTGAAAAATCAAATTCATAATCCTAGTTAATTACTATGTCACCCATACACTATCACAACGCGTATCAAAAATAAGCATCAAGTTTAACTTTATATTGAAAAATTGCACTCAAAAACACGAATTAATCGTATTAATGACCTCAAATTCACTAACAAGTAGTTAAACCTACGAATGCCTTCGCAGTTCGCCTTCAGGGTTGCGGAGGTAAATTTCCAGTCGATGCACGGAAAAACTGTTAACATGAAATCGAAAATGTTTTATTGTGCGGAACTTTCCAAACTCTTTACGTTACATTGCTGACTCTAGTTATGCGGTTCCAATATGATATTTCTATAAAAAAGAAACGGATATAAAACTTCTAATTTATACTTAAAAACAGATTTACAGTTCTCGTGTTCATTATTATTTATGTATGTAACAACAACATCATCATCATCAGCCTATCGCAGTCCACTGCTGGACATAGGCCTCTCCAATTGCACGCCACTCAGTTCGATCCTCGGCGACTCGCATCCAACTCCTGCCAGCCGTCTTGCGCAAATCATCACTCCACCTGGCCTTTGGACGTCCTACACTACGTTTGCCGAGACGCGGTCTCCACTCAAGAACACGTTTACCCCAACGGTTGTCGGTCCTGCGGCTAATATGGCCAGCCCATTGCCACTTCAGCTTGCTAATCCTGTGGGCTATGTCGATCACTTTAGTTCTCTGCCGGATTACCTCGTTTCTAACACGATCTCTGAGAGAAACTCCGAGCATAGCCCTCTCCATAGCACGCTGCGTGACTTTGAATTTGTGGACCAGCCGTGCCGTGAGTCCACGTTTCGGCTCCGTATGTCATGACGGGTAGGACGCACTGGTTGAAGACTTTCGTCTTTAGGCACTTGAAAATAAAAAAACAACAACATAAAATGATCAAATTAGCAACAAAGCAAAATAAAACCATCCGAAAAAGGAATGAATAAAATAAATCTGTACTAGGATTTACACAATCCTTCTCCTTAAATCATCAGCGATCTGCCAATGAAAAGCCTATCAAAATCAGTCCAGCCGCTCCAAATATGAGCCGAAAGAAAAACAGACAGAAACAAAATTTATAATTGCTTTTTTGATGTTTTGTGTGATGAGACGCGAAGAAATTCACCGATAAAACTATCTTTACAGTGCAACGTTCACAGCTGTACACTCAATTAATATTAAAACAAGTAGGGAAGCGTTGCAAGTTATCGCTTAGAGGCGTTAAGGGTCGACCCGCCTCGAGCCTCCCCCGCGATTACTGGCTGTTCATTGAACATTGCTAATTACCTACGGAGGGCCGTTGTCGCCCACCTCGCGTCGCATTGTTAAGTAGCTTACAGTTTTTGTAAGTCATGATGAACTGTCGAGAATTTGAACTCTTTCAAATCATGTTTTTCACTACATAGTATAAAACAAAGTCGCTTTCTCTGTCCCTTTGTATGCTTAAATCTTTAAAACTAAGCAACGGATTTTGATGCCATTTTCTTTAATAGATAGAGTGATTCAAGAGGAAGGTTTTTATGTATAATACATGCACAATATAATAGTAAAATAATTTTAATGTCGTAAAAAAAACCCTTTTTTTATGCTTACATTGCAAACGCTGGCTGTACCCTACGAGATAGATCAAAATAATGTACTACAGTATTGTAGATCTTAAAAAGGTCTACAAAAAAGTCTGCGATGGTATATGTCTATCTCTTAGGGATAACCCACAATAACCATTTTTTTAGTTGACGCTGCTGTCGATTTGTCACCATCAGTTAATAACTAAACACAATACTTTATTATGAATTAATATTCTAAGGCGGTACGAAGTTCGCCGGGTCAGCTAGTATACTGATAAAGTAAAAGGGATAGTGACGATTGGCTTCTTTGTAGACTGCCATCCCTAGTATCGTAGCCGTATTGAGCCTCTGCTTCGCTACAGGACATGCCACTTGAAACTATGGTCTTTCCAGGTCGAATGCGACACAGATGACATCTCTTCCTATTGGAAGCATTGGTTTGCTTGTGTATATGTTATGTTGTATGTGTGTATGTCAATGTCAGGGTTGTCACGTTGCTCACTTTTGTAAATCTGTTCTTAGAATTATTCAAATCTGAGCTTAAGTTCTTGCTTATTACTTTATAACCTAATTAGAAGTAAATTCTTGTGTATATATAACAGGCAGCATGTGTTTAGAAAATGATTGTAAAAATATAAATTAAGCTTAGTCTTGTGATAATGTTTGTATTATTAAGTGATGTAAAAGGTAACTTAAGTAGCAAAGGATCTAACGATAGATTTTTTAAAATAAAATGCTATATATTATACTTTTAACTATTTAAGGACAAATCTTTTAGAACTTCGAATTAGCTCATGTAGTTAAGCAGTTTCGCCTGAAGTTCTCTGGCTATGTAAGTGTCCATACAGTAACTGAACACACTGATATTTCATATTAAAATGTAATACAATTTAGTTATTTTACAGTAGAAGGTGTATTTTTTAGTTGACGATAACCCCCAATACAATTTAATAAAGCATGTATATCAGTAGTTTAGGTAAAATTTTGAAAGTAAGAGTTCCAGATTCTGCTTAGTCTTCGCATCATTAAACTGTGTGTGATGCTTCAAGTTATTATTACAATTATAAATAGAAGATTGGCATACATTATTTATTCTTATTCTATATTATTCCCAAGACTATTTGGGGTCGACTATTAGTTCAACCGGTTTTACCTGAATTTCAGTTTTTACACCGAGCGACTGGCATCAGAACTTCGCAACCCTAAGGGGTAGCTGGAATTCGAAGACAAAACTAGTTGTCAGTACATCCCAGATTGCCATAGATGTTCATGACAACCGGAACCGATGACTTAACGTGCTCTCCGAGGCACATTGATTTATGATATATTGTGATAGGTCATTTATCGAGGAATGGCATGAGGTATATAAAATTACCTTACGACTATTAGGAGCCGAATATTAATAGAAAATATTGCGAAAGAATGCATTTTTTTGTGTTTTGACTTTATGTAGATGTAATGCTTCTCAACTGGCCTATATGTACACAAATTAGTATGTACCTGTTTCTATTTGTCATAAACTGAGCATCACTCGTGAACGGATAGATCAATTTTGCCAATTAATATTTTAATTCATAGCTTTGCTTTTTGTATTGGATAGCCCTTTTAATTAAGAAGGCCATAGGCCATAAAAGAATACGTCAAGATCTATGAAAATACCAATGATAAATATTGATAGATCGGGTAAATTTGTGGTGACGGATTAAGAATACAGAATGTCACCACACCTATTCATCCCACGCGGGTGTCGTAAAAGGCGATTAAGGGATAAACTACGCAATACAACATCAATGCAAAGAGAAGGAAAACTTGAAACCAACCCTATACCAACCCGTCTGGCCAGCGTGGTATAGTAGGCCAATACCTCCTTTTCAAGGAGAGGCCTATGTCCAGCCGTGGACTGTTAAATGCTGTTGGTGATGATGATGATGATGATGGGTCAATTTATTTACGTTGGAAAACGAAGACGGAAGGAATGTAAACTCACATAACTCTAACTCGTGAGTTTTATTCAGAAGTAAAAATATTGGGTTGGGTTTCGAAACGAGTCACCTGAATTTGAGGGTTTTGGTGGTGTAGGGGGCTTAAGGGAGTTAGTCTTAATCCCCCCAAAGTAATTTTGGCTGCCGGAGTTGCGTCTAAATATTTTTAAACAGTTTCCAAAAATTCTTGAATACAATTGCAATTATGCAAAACGGAACGTATTTTTATGCTTTAGTACAGTTTTTCAAATGTAATTTTTAAGTTTTATATGAAAAACGTGAAACTAAACGCCATCTTGGATGGATGATTTTGACACTAATTGACAGCAAATTTCAAATTTATGCGTCATACCTTTGCTTTCGAGTCTTAGACTAAGAATGACCTAGACCGGTCATATGCGTACACCCGTAAGGGATAGCAACAAAGTACATTAAATATTAATGTTGCCAGGTTAAAACAATTCCCCATTAATAAGGGAGAATCGTTATTCCGTTTACTGTTCCAAACGTTTTAAAAATCTGTCAAATATGGTTAGATTAGAATAGAAGGCCTTCAAAACGAAAGCTGAGGATGTAACCGGGATCAAGATTGATTACATTAAAAAAAAACATTTTTTAGAAGGTTATAGTATTTATTGGCCCTTAAATAAAATAAGTATGTTGAAGAAATTAGTTTAGTTTTCTTGTCTCTAGTTATCAGCATATTTTTGTACTGTAATATATCTTTACTTTAAAATATTTTTACACATAGCTTTGCTATTGCCCAACCTTGTCGTCCAGTAGCCTTCAACCACATTTTACGCACATTTTCATCTTTTGGAAATCTGGAGGACAATAAAACACAAATCAAATCAAATCAAATTAAATTTTCTTACCATATGAGGTAATTTCAAAAGGCTGATGCGTTATCCCTAAAATGCTGGTAACCTTGCAAAATTACCTTAACACATTAATGGTCATTCAAACTTTAGCTGTGACAACCTACGCAATTTGGTCGGATAATTACAAAATTTTCACACTTTAGAAACTAGTTTTTATCACTTATTTTCAATTATTTCTGCACATTAACAAACAAAAATTGATGTAATTAATCGTAGCTAATATTAAAAACAATATTAGGCCGATAAAACGCTATTTTTTATACTTACGTGTGAAAGGTTATATTTTCATATTTGCGTTCACTACGGCTTTTGCAGCCGAAAACACAACACTGTACCATATTTGTTAAAGTATCTGGGTTGAAAACAATTAGTTAAACTTAAAATCACTCAGTAATTCACTCAAAAAGCCCTATTTTCACTCCTGATAAATTCCCGCTTTGAAATTTGTTTGACACAAATGTTTTGTGACAAACCTATACGGCGATAAGGACAAAAAATACGTATCTCTATTTTTCTCTAACACACTGGAAAATGGTATCGTTATCTCACTCTCTCGTGGTAACGCTTGTTGGCATGTCAGGTCTTGGTCATTCTTAGTCTAAGTTTCGAGTTAAAGTGAATGTGTTCTTCCGTATCGATTTGTGTTTTTTTTACGACTTGGCTACGTTCTTGGATTCTGTTTGGATTGCTTTACTGTAATTAATTAATCAAGGTAATTATATTTTATATATTATGTGCTAAAGGAAATGTATAAGAACAGGATATAATTATTAGGTAATTAATAGCAATGTATTACTCCGAATTGGCACAATCCGACTTCATTGGGTTAGGTTAGATGGCTAAGGCGGGAGCGTAGCGCAGCGAAGCTGCCGCCTTAGCCATCGTGGTTATTTTTTTTTAAACCACCCAGAAATAGGAGCCCCGCGTAGCGGGGCTCCGTCGACTATAATGCATAAAGCAATAAAACATGTATATAAAGTGGTATAAATAATGTTAGTACAAATTTCTGTTTTTGATTTTCAAAGGGAACCAAGTATTTTCGGCGGGTAAAAATGGTGAGGCAGGGTTCAGAGGGTTCAGACTCCTCCCCCCTCCCCCTAAAAACTCACAACCCCTTAAAATGGCGACGTATTTCTCGAAATTTTTACCATTTCTGTTTTTTTTTTTTTTAGGGAACCAAGTATTTCCGGCAGGTAAAAATGGTGAGGGGGGGTTCCGACACCTCCCCCCCTCCCCCCCAACCACTCACAACCCCAGAATCAGGTGACGTATTTCGAAACTTTAACCAAAATATTATCTCTACAACTTCTCGAATTGATCTCATTTAGATCGACAGATGAAACCAACAGATCTCTTTTTTTCATCAAGTTAATACTAGTGATTGCTCAGTGGTCGAAGTTCGACTGTAATTCTGTTTTTTTCTCTTTTTTACGTTCATATCTTCTCCTTCTGCATAGGACTTCTCTCTGGAGAGGGTTTAGGCCATATGATTATCACGCTGGCCGAGTGCATCTTGGTGACTGGCAAGACACGTTGTGACCACGTAATCTTACCGTTGGATGCTTTTTAAGCCGTCCTAAGACCTCATACTAAGTTTCACGACTGTTCGACGATCGATATTGTCATTTGCAACTACAGCTTATTGTTTTATAATTTTAAACTTTAATTTAACATATCTTTGTTCAGGTGAAATCTTGCAACTCAATTTTGAACTATAGTCGTATTTTTAATTAGACGAAGCTACCTGACAGTAGCTAATGTCACTTAGTAAAATAATGCTGCCATATTTAAAGTAATAGTGATGCGTTCAGTTCTCATTCAATGAGATGAATGAACAATGAGTGTGAATAGTTAATCATTTCAAACTATAAAAGAATATTATTACTATTTAAGAATGAAATTGTATAAAAGTGCTCTGATATAAGATACTAGTAGTATGTAACAACAATCAGTTTTTTGACGGCTCAACGCCGCGCATTATGTTTTTTGACCCAAAAAACAACCATCCTCTTATAATTTTTTTATTAATTAGATAAATTAATTTAAAAAGAAAGACGAGAATTCCTGATGTTCAAATATGCTTTGATCAAAAGATATGTTTTTTTTGTAAATATTCAAAAAAAAAAAAAATTATTAAAATCTTAGATCCCATATGAGTTTCTGTAAATCTACTAATGTCCTTCTTTGCGGCTTTAACATACACAAATAACACAAAATTATAAACCATAACATGAAAAATACGGGAGAGAAAAACAAACAATGTTATTTCAGGATTTATTTTTTTACAGCTATATCTTGTCTTAGTTGGATTCAAAACCTTGATAAATAATTAGCCTGCAATAATACCAGTAATACAAAAAAAAAAACAAATCCTAATCATCCAGGATCTTTAAGTTACAAGCTTCTCGAGTTTTGTACTTTTTCGTTGGTTTTAGGGTTGTTAGTAGAGATATTACTCGTCTGTGGGCAAAGGCAAAGCCAACAGGAAGGGTATTGGTAGTATACATGTCAATAAATTTCACTCTAGTGTTTAAATTACTGAACATCAATAGATTTGCTCTATTGTTTTGGTATGTTTGTTTGTTTGTTGTACTTTCTTGCACTTGTGTTAAAAATAAACGAATAGAATTGAGTGTCAGACAGACAGAAAATTTTGCCTATTTATACAAATTTTTAAAAAGAATCAATTGTGAACGTCGGATGTAAAAATTAAATTTTCACAATCTTCAAAGAGATCATTTACATCATCTGGTTCATTTAAATCTGATGTTGGTATTTGATATGGTTGGATCACTTCTAAAGCCCTAACTGGAAGTGGCTTACGATCTAATTTTTGTAGCCTCTTCTTCACTCTTACATCAGAAATATAGGGGTCAGACGACACAAGTGCCCTGTTAAATAGATCTGTCATGTGTTTTTCGCGGCTGACTTTCTGGCATGGTGTTCCCGGTCATATCTCTAAAATTTATTTCTAGATTCACCAGCCTGTCCGGATAGCATGCCTATTGGAAGCGCCGAATTTCTTATGATCTCTTTACCTCAAACCAATATTTTATGTAGAGTTACTGTCATCGGATACCAAGGATTATCTGTTACGTATCTGATGGCTGAGGCGCTATGCACAGTTTCATAATTTGCCACTCACATACTAACAAGAAGGTTGGCACCCTCTTGTCCTTGCATTAAGTCAGCTGGTCGGAGCCCAGACTGACATCCCTCAACAGGTTGAGTTAATTCCTGTTGAGGCAAAGTGGCAACATGGGTCTTTGACGGCTCCATGGTGCTTCAACCCCGTTCCTCCAAAAGAATTGTTTAGGTATGAGGTTTTAACCAAAGTCTTACGAGGGCGGGCCCCTTCCCCATACCACATTTTTTCTTTCATTGGAAAATTCCAGCTTTGATTTATGTCAATGAAAACATGACATATAAGTTTGTATTAATAGAAAATACAAAAGAGTTCATCATCAACAGCCTTATAGACAGCCAAAAGAGTTCATAAACAACAAAAAATACTTTTTTATTTATAATTATAAGAATTTTTTGTTGTTTATGAACAGAATTGTTTATGTTTTTAGAACTGAGGTTCTAGTGTTGGTAGATTGAGTTATAGCAGACGTTCTTCATAGGACATGTTTTTCAAAGAGAAGACCATTTTAGTTACCCTTTTTTATACTCTTTCCAACATTACAATTTCTTTTTTTAAATATGGATTCCATATTTGAAAGGCGAATTCCAGCAAGGGTCTAATGTACGTTAAATAGATGCTGAGAAATAATTATTTATTGATAACATAGAATGCCTTTCTAATTATATACAATAACGAGTTTGCCTTCTTTGTTATCATTGTAATATGCTCATCCCACTTCAGGTTATGTGTTATGATAACTCCGAGGTCTCTTTGGGAGTCCACTGGTTGTAATGGCACAGAATTAATGGTGTACTTGTGTTTAGGATTGTTTTTTAATTTTATTAATTAATTTAATTTTATTAATTTTTATTAATTTTATTCGTTCAGGAGTTTTTTCAATCATTCACTTTGTTTCACACAACACTATTTTTATTTCATCAAAAACTGACAACACAGTAAACGTCAGTGGATATCGTCTAATTAAAAATCCGACTATAGATATCTACATATAATTGAGCTGAAATTTAGTATATTGCTTCAATTTGGATGACAATGCGTGATTAATTTTGTGACGTAATTCTAAATCCAACATGGCGACATATCCAAGATGTCGGACTAGTTTTTTTCATTCTAGTTTTGGGAGACTAAATGTAAGATGTTTACATACTTTCACAGTACAGTACAGTTCTCGGCATATTAAATGAGTGGATCTAAAACATTATTAGGTACACAAAAGAAATGTCTACCTAAGTACAATCATACTATTAAACTTAGGTATACTGTTTGTAGTGTCATATACATGCTGTAAGTTTTATGTCAAGTGTTTTCGCCTCATAAACATAGACTTAAACATCTCAAAAGTCATTGTATCATATCGCGTACATCTCAGTACAAAGAGGCTAAAAAGTTAGTTGCAGCGAGGTTTGCGAGTTTATGCTGAAGCCCTCAACCCTCCCGGGATAACCCGCGCAGGCGAGCACAAACCCCGCCCAGAGGCGTGGCTGGTATTTCCGGCGACCACCCCGCATCCCCCGCCCTTCGTCTCCGTCGACCGGACGAGGCACCTCGCTTTTATCCCGGTTTCCTGTCGGTGGACGCTCGCTTTGCTCCGGTCTATTGATTTGTTTATTTTTTTAATAAGACAAATAGGTCAGACGAATCCTTTTCGAGTGTCGTGTGCCATATCGTGTCGGTGAAGCGTCCGGCGCGTCTACGGTAACAATCGGTGGTGCTCGCGATGACCTGCGTCCGGTGCCGGCACCCTCGCGAACGTTCAGTGTTGCGATTCGAGATGGAGGCCGTTGAATAAAGGTGAGTCAACGGCTTAGACAACTCTTCACAGCGTCTTCACTAATAGACGTCTTTCAATTCTTATGTGTCGATTATGACTTCTATAGAATGTAATAAATAAAAACAACTACTATTCCTCATTAAACATCTCTTTGACTGACTTGAAATGACTTTAAAATTTAAATGTTATTTAATTATTTCGTTTATTAAAGTAATTAGAATTTTAAGATATATTTATAGGCTATTTATATTGTTCATCATTAAACTGTCGTTAACTATGTATTCCAAGGAAAAAATTATGACAGTAGGTGTTTGATTCTGAAAATTTATCAGCTATATTTTCTATGGCATCTTAATACAGAAATACAAACCTGGCTGGAAAGCAGCAATTATATTCCAATGTTAAATTTTTTGATCTCAACAAAACGACCTGTCTTTTATAGTATTATTAACTTTTGATATTAAAAACCTGTAAAAATTGTCTCAAACACATTTGATGTCTTTATTTGTAAAGTAATTTTGTAAGTATTTTGGAGAGTTAAAATCCAACTCGATTTGACTTATTAATTTTCTTAAATATTGAACATTTAAATATGCTTTAAAAATACAATTGGCTGTGTCATATTGTGTACAGTAGTAGTAGATTCCACGGTTATTGGCGTAAGTCACGGGAAAGCTAAGTGAAAGGCTAAGTTACACCTATAGTCGTCACAAAATAAGAAGCCCGGTTTGACATTTGTCATCGTGGCGTATCTAATACGATTAATTCGTGTTTTTGAGTGCAATTTTTCTATATCAAGTTAAACTTGATGCTTATAATTTATGATACGCGTTGTGATAGTGTATGGGTAACATAGTAATTAAATAGGATTATGAATTTGATTTTTCAATTTCTTACATGCGGCATGTCAAATGACAAATGTCAAAACGGGCTTCTTATTTTGTGACGACTATAATGTCATCACTCATCAGTTAAGCTAAGCTGTTGTGAAAGTACCGTCAGAATAGGTCGAGTTATTACAAAAATCAGTCGGAATAAACAGACAAAAAGAACTATTCTGTTCTGATTGAACATTTTATATTACTTAAACAGACTTCAATTTTATTTATCTGAAATATATAATCTTACAGACTATCTCTAGCGAGATCTAAATCCTTCACTCATACGATTAAAGCAGTATTTACACTATTTAATCTTGAATAGTAGGCTATTCATTATTTAGAGATGAGGACCAAACGACAAATGTCAAACTTATCATCCCTATATTCATAAATTGTCAATATATTGTTTGAGAACATGTCTTGATTTGATCAATCAAATATATTATATGGTACTACTAATAGCATGGTATGTAATTATAGCATTTTTTTTAATTTTATATAAAATATAAACTATAATATAAGGAATATAAATTCCTGTATCGCGGGGGACTTTACAAACATACATGAAACGGACACAAAGAACACCCAGACTCAGAACAACAAATTGTGAATCACACAAAGTGTTATCCCACGTGGGATTTGAACCCACGAAAGCTTAAATCACTAGGCCAGCCGTGCAGCATTACCTTAAATCAGTCGAATGTTTTTATTTACAAGGAAACAATATGGCGTACATTAACTGAAAAGCGACTATAAATCCCAAAATATTTCTCGTGGTTCTAAAATACTTCGTCTTAAATTTCATTACACCAATCCGTAAAAACATTTTCTTCTTTTACTATCAAAAGAATATTTTTACTCAACAATCTTAGGTAATAGTTTGGCACTTTCTATCACACTGTATATACTATACTGTAAAGCTAACTCCATTTTTAACCTAAAACGTATTTTTACTATTAATAAATCAAAAACATTCACGAGTACACTAGAACTAGTCTTCAGAAAAGTTTTGCACAAACTATTCCTTTGCGAATAATTTCATTGAAAATTAACAAATTTTTAGTTTCCGTTGCCGATTTGCAAGTACTTAATTTACCATAACATGGTGTAACTGGTACTTAAATTTTATTAGCATGCCAGAAACAAGTGTTTTGCCAGTAACATGGCGGGTTTGGCACTATACTTGGAAATCGCATAAATGTGGTAACTGGCAATTGAATGGCACGCTATCCAACAGTTTTATTAAAAGAAAAACACCTAATTGTGGCTAATGCAGTTTTGAAAGCATTTAAAATTTAGAAACATCGTTTTCATACTATTGTTTTTTTACATAAATATATGCTTGATATCATATCCCGGGTCGGGCCGAAAAGTGTTTTTGGGATTTTCTTAGGAAATTCCTAATAGCTGCCCGGAGTTTGGAAGTTTGGCGGGTGATTCATGCCCGTGCCTCGGAGAGCACGTAAAGCCGTCGGTCCCGGTTGTCATGAATATCTATGGCAATCGTTATTGGGAAATCAGTGCCCTCAAATATACTGACAACTAGTTCAATCTTCGAATTTCATTTCTCCCTTAGGGTTGCGGAGGTTCGGACCTCCGCAACCCTAAGGGAGAATTTCAGTTTTTCCACGGAGCGAGTGGCATCGGTGCCACTCGCTCCGTGGAAAAACTGAAATTCAGGTAAAACCGGTTGAACTAGTAGCCGACCTCAAATAAAATTGGGAATAAGGCTAGTAAGATGATGATATCATACTGCCTCGTTGGTCAAGTGGTTAGCGTATGCGACTGCTAATCAAGAGGTCTCGGGATCAAATCCCGGGTCGGGCCAAAAAGTGTTTTTGGGTTTTTCTTAGGAAATTTGAGAAAATAAAGTTCTTTAACCACAAATTCCTAATAGCAGCCCGGAGTTTGGAAGTTTGGCGGGTGATTCACGCCGGTGCCTCGGAGAGCACGTAAAGCAGTCGGTCCCGGTTGTCATAAACATCTATGGCAATCGTTATTGGGAAGTTAGTGCCCTCAAATATACTGACAACTAGTTCAATCTTCGAATTTCAGTTCTCCCTTAGGGTTGCGGAGGTCCGATGCCAGTCGCTCCGTTCAAAAACTGAAATTCAGGTAAAACCGGTTGAACTAGTAGCCGACCCCAAATAAACTTGGGAATAAGGCTAGGAAGATGAATGTGATGCTTGATATCATAAGAGACATAATGACTTTTCGAGAAAACGCCGCAATAACTCTTTACTGAAAAAAAAATTGAGGACGAGTTTACTGTGTAATTTATCGAGTGCTATGAATTTTGAGATAAATAATATCTCTTCATTGACACTAAATAAAAAATAAATCAAACAATGCAAGTTTATTTCATTCTAATTTTCACGCGATCAATGATTCTATTCTAATTTTATTAAGAGATAAGCTTCGTGAGGTCACAGTAGGTAAGTTCTCCGATCTCATGAACTGATTTTGATCTTTTACCAATAAAAAGCCTCATGACTTGTGAGTGTTAAGGCTTTGAACATGCAAAAAATAACGCGGTAATAGATACACACGAGAGACCAGGGCAAATGTTAGTTTCTAATAAATTGAGGCACAAAATGACACAATTGACATGTACTGACACGTCTGTCAGGATCTATCATATATCTGTCAGTAGTTCAGTGATCTAGGATATATTTCTTTCTTCCTTTCTATAGTTAGTAGAAATAGTACATTGTTCACCGAGGAAGGAAAGGAACCGATTACTAGCGAGGGAGCAGTTTGTGGCCCGAAGGCGCAGCCTAGGGCCACAATACTCTCGAGGTAGGAATGGGACTTTCACCCGAGTGCTACACAGTGCTTTATACTACACCTGTGAGGAACATTTAAAGTATTTATAAAATAAAATCAAATCGTAAGACACCATGTAAGACACAATTTAGCTTACAATTTGACATAATATTTATAAATATTTCGCGCTTCTTTTGTTTTTTTTATTCTTCACAAAAGGATGTCAGTGGCACGGAGATTCCATATTTAAATTATATGGAAACTCTTTGGGCAGGCCCGCGCCATAGATAAGATAACACATGAGAAATGAAAATTCATACAACTTTCTCTCCCGCTAAAACACGTTAGAAATGGATTTTCATACATTTTTTCCTCCCGCTTATTTAGGTCAAGGAAAAGACTAACTTTCTCTTTTCATTTTCAGGGAATATTGACTACTGTTCCGATCAGGTGTAGTATAAAAGAACTTTGTTTGTATTTGAATTTCAACGGGGTTCTCCTTATTGTTGTTTAGTAGCAGAACGGAAAGATTTGGCCTTTATGAATAATCCTATCAGTTTTATGTTTGTTTGCCTTAGTGGCGCAGCCTTGAGGTTGCAGCGACTGCTGTGTTTGAGTTCTCGGGTTCAAATCCCGGGCTAAGTGCGGCCAAATGTTTGTGTGAACCGCAAAAATATTTGTTTTGCAGTCTGGGTGTTTTCTATGTATCATAAGTATGTGTTTACAAAAAAAGTATGTTTATGTATTTATGTCAGTTGTCTAGTATCCATAACACTACTTTGCATAATTTGGGACAAGATAACGTTGTTTGTAAGATGTATGAAATATTTATTTCATCATCATCCTCCTAGCCATTATCCCAAGTTTATTTGGGGTCGGCTACTAGTTCAACCGGTTTTACCTGAATTTCAGTTTTTCCACGGAGCGACTGGCATCGGACCTCCGCAACCCTGAAGGGAGAACTGAAATTCGAAGATTGAACTAGTTGTCAGTATATTTGAGGGCACTGACTTCCCAATAACGATTGCACTAGATGTTCATGACAACCGAGGCACGGGCGTGAATCACCGCCAAACTTCCAAACTCCGGGCAGCTATTAGGAATTACCTAAGAAAATCCCAAAAACACTTTTTGGCCCGACCCGGGATTTGAACCCGAGACCTCTTGATTAGCAGTCGCATACGCTAACCACTAGACCAACGAGGCAGTTTATGAAATATTTATTTCATTATGTAAAAAATATCTAGATTTTAAAGTACGAAAATATATTTGTCATGTAACATTCTTGACCGATACAATAGTTTATAACTAAGTTTGTCGCATACAAAAGCATATAACAATACTTAACCATATAATCCATTCTTAAGCCAATAAAATGGAAATCACGAGTAGGTTTGCATAAATATATTAATCCATTTTCCACCGGCAACAAGAAAATTTAAAAGGCTCTCAAAGATAACGTCGTTTTGTTTTTATTTAACGCAAATATATTCCTTGTTACATCAAGTAACATTACCATAGTTGCATAAATCTAACGCGTGTAGACATTCGTGGGGCCGACTATACATGTATGTGCTCGCATAATATTCGCATAAATCAGTTGAGAATTAATTATTGCTTCTAACTGTACTGCGTCATTAGGGGAGGAAGATTTAGTTTGATACTTGTTTAGGGTTGACTTGAATATGACTATTTTGAATATATATATATGTGAATTGTTAGTATGTCACTACGGGTTTCATGTAACTGAGTTATGGTTTTTACCATGGTAATGCAGTGAACAACCAACAACAACACACGGCACCCAAATCTTATAAATTTGAATAATCGCTGTTGATATTATATTCAATTAAATTTGGCAAGGAGATATTTTGATTGATGTCATCATAATAATCATCATCAGCTAATCGCAGTCCACTGTATGACAGCAAATGTTATATGTTGTATTTTTATTTAAATCTCCCAAAGTGACTCTGCACTACCTAATGGAAAGCATGAGTAGAATTCAGGAGTACGGGTCACCATGCTCATTGTGAGGGTAGGCAATGAAGCATGGTGACCCATACCATGGCGGCCTGGTTAGATAATTCTACATCATTCTCCCGGCCTTCGGAGGCCGCGAGAATGATGTAGAATTCTTATTTTTATTCAAACCCATAACGTCCCATTGTTGGACTCGGGTAGGAGAGGATTAAGACCATACGTCCCCACGCTGGACTAGTGCCTGTTTGGGTCTGGCATGACACGTTGTGGCTACGTAATCTTGATGTTGGATGTTTTTAAGCCGCTTTCATAACATGTCATGCTATAAATGGTGATCCATCTAGGTACTGACTTGGTACCCTCAGCGATTGTATCCAATCACCATAAGCTACTCGACTATTACAGCTTCATTTCAATTCCATTTATATCCAAAAATGTTAAAACTACAGTTATATATATGTACATAGTCAGGTAGATAGTTATCGTCGTATAATTCAGATAAATTGCTATAAGTTATCAGGTCGAATACTAAGGGGAATTTTTTTAACTATAAATATTTATTTTACTGTATGAATCAAAATCTCGCCCGGGTAAAGTATATTTTTCTCTGCAGTGGTGTTCGTTTTGTGTTGAATTAAAATTCTTTATGGAGTACGTCAAGTGTGTCTTCTTCTTATTCCTAACCTTGTTCCCAATATTATTTAGGGTCGGCTACTAGTTCAACCGGTTTTACCTGAATATCAGTTTTTCCACGGAGTGACTGGCACCGGACCTCCGCAACCCTAAGGGAGAACTGAAATTCGAAGATTGAACTAGTTTTTAATAAATTTGAGGGCACTGACTTCCCAATAAGGATTGTCATAGATGTTCATGATAACCGGGACCGACGGCTTTACGTGCTATCCGAGGCACGGACGTGAATCACCGCCAAACTACCAAAGGACGTGTGTAAGAATATTTTTTTTTCCACAAGTCTGCTAGTTATATATTATTACTAGCTGATGCCCATGGCTCCGCTCGCGTCCTAGGGGTATGAAAAATAGATAGTAGCCGATTCTCAGACTTACTGAATATGCATTTAAAATATCATAGGAATCGGTCAAGCCGTTTCGGAGGAGTATGGCAACGAAAACTGTGACACGAGAATTTTATATATAAGATGTAAAATTTGAGTTTCATTGAATAACTTGAACAGACATCAGAATTCATTGCAAATTATTTTATTATTAAGTTGTAGACTTTTTGACAGTGTTTCCTAAACTACTACTTATATTCCTGGGTAGTGTTTTAATATCAAATAACATTAAGAAAATAGCCATAACTTTTTTCTCAACCAAAAAGTCTTGGAAAACCAAAAGATTTTGGTTTTAATTAAAGAGCAAGAGAGGTTCAAAGCTCTATCTACTTTAAGAACACTATAAACACATCCTACATAATATTCTCTGTTCTATGAATACATTTACAATACGTATTGATAAGACAGGACGGTGAATACAGAGCTCGGTCCGATTTTTCACCCGATTAGTTTCGTGATAAATTGGCCTGAGGACGACCGGTCGAGGGAGAAAACGCTTTTCTATACTTGTTATTGCTTGAGCATACTTGCAGCTACATGAAGTGTTTCTAAGCGTGTGTAATAATTTTTAAATATGTGTGATGATGCTCGTTCATTATTTCAGTTTTTTGTTGATAACTTTAGCGAAAAATACTACGTTTTCTCAATTTAATTATTTAAATTAACGGGTCATTTGCGTTTATTATTGACCGAGAGCGATATTTTTTTTAAAATACCTAGCTTAGATGAACATATTGATGTTGTACAAGTATATGTTTTAATACAACAGCTATGCAAATAATGATTTAACAACACCCCGCAATGGTTCTCGATTGTTCCCTGAAACCCTGACAATATAATTCATAAACAAAAAATTAATTTCTCCTCAGTATTTTTTGAAATGTGTCCCACCCGCGATAGTAAATATTATTGACAGACCGAGACGTGACGTAGACTCCCACTGTTGAACTGCTCCACAAGTTTAAAAAGAATAGGCAATGAGGTGATGCGTCAAATCACCAGTATGCAGTTCCCAGTATATTATATAAAATGCGAAACGTAACTGGATAGAGAACTGGTTTAACCGATATCGTACCAAGAATCAGTACGCTGTGGACGGATAGTCGCTGGAAGTAACATGTTCTAGAGTGGAGACCGCGATTTTGTGGACATTATATAGGTTTGGTGATTCCTGGATGAGTCAGGAATCATGAATGAATTCTCGTTTTGAAATTACCTACTTATATCTCTTTAAAATGATCACAGTTTTTTTTTATCACTCCAACTATAGACTGCAATTATTGATGATGAAAATGACTTCTATTGAAAAAAACAATACGATTGGATGTTAGATACATTCGAAGTTTTATATCTAGATCAATTGTCTTTACGAAGGCCAATACCTGTTCGGCTGACAGCGGACGGATGACACATTTTACTGGATATAATAAGGTTATATATAGACTTCCTGCGGCTAAGTGGCGCGCGCGCCGGTGTTCGCCCACTAGTTGCGCGCCATTTTGCTGCCACGGTATGGTTGACTACTAGTACTATAATATTTTTATTTTGCAGTGTTGACTAGTGAACCGTGACGTAATAAGTGAAGATGGGTAAATTTGGTGATCGTTAAAGCTAACCTTAGTGGTATAGTTTCGATTATTTTTAGTTTTGTTAGTTCTCGCTTTTGGCTATACTTCGCTAAGTTCCTTTTCTTAATTCACTCATTTTCATTCTTTATTAGTATATTTTTATTTGAAGATTCCAAAAAATGATAATTTATTTTTGTCTGTGTACTAAAATTCGAAAAAAAAAAATTGAATTTTTTTCGGCATTGAAAAAAAAAACCTTTTTTGAGTAGGTAATTTCACATAGACAAGTTTGTTACGCAAAAAAAATTGTCAAAATCCCTTGTAACGTTTTTGTTTTTTTCCAAAACCCTGATATTTTTTTATTTATATTAAAGCCTACCGATGTGACGCTACTCTGCCTGATGGAAAACATGAGTAGAATCCAGGAGTAGGGAATAACAGAACTCACAGCGGTATTTACTATTGTTACCTACCCTTTAGATACAAGAGTTTCAAACGTATTATTAGTTTACGTGGAAAATTTTCATGGTCAGTAATTATTTATTTTTTAATAAATGTTAATCAACCTATCACCGTCCACTACTGAACGAAGGTCTCCCCCAAGGGGCACTTGGAGGAAAACTTCGTTCCATCCCATCTTGGTTCCATTATTCCAACCATCCCGGTCTTGGGTCAGTCTGCATTTATCCCTATAAACTGGAGTTAAATAATTAATAAAAAATCTTAATTTTAAATAATCTCCCAACATAACATTTATTTAAAAATAAATATAGTATAACAGAAAACAACAAAATACAATCTTTTGTCTTTAAGAGTCGGGTGACAAAGCATTTTTGTACCCACTGTTTTACTTGTATATACAAAAACATATAATACAGAATTAAAACCTATTTCTGCCAGCATTTCACGTCCGTGGTCAAATCGAGTGGTACATTTAAATTGATTGTAGGACATATTTCCTTTAAGCCGGATGCGTTCAATTGTTGCGCCAGTCGCGCACAAGCGCGGCACAGTTAGTGATCAACCGTTGCTTTGCCATTACCTGTCTTATTGATCAACGGACATTTACGTAAAACTGTGAAATAAAATACAGTGATTGTTTTAAATACTTGTGTATTACTCTGAAGTGGGAGTCCGCTGCTGTGTTTAATGAAGCGAGTGGTATCACTGACATGTGATACCACAAGCCAGCTACCACGACGGAAAGAGACGATAATCTCACAAAGCGAACGAAACGAAAACGAATATCAGATATGAGGTGAGGAAATCCATGGTAGCAAAATGTGGGATCTTTGTTTAGGGACATAACAGTACATAAGAGCTTGTCTTAGGTTATTTATTGTTATTTTTTTTTATTTATTCACATTAGGTACATTGGCGGACTTAATGCCTAGGGCATTCTCTACCAGTCAATCATCGGGTGATGCAGAGAAAAATGTTAGTAGGTACATTTTGGATAAAGTTGAAATAATTGTTCACATCGTAGACCTAATAGGGTTTTAGTCTCACCGTAAATTGAATATAAGGATCAGGAAGATAAGTCCAGCGGTGATCTACAAGGGATCATTATTTATTCGATTTGTGGCTAACATTTCATGGAAATTCTTGATTTTTTTTAATTTTTGTTAATGTTATTTTTCTTTCATATGGACAAAAAATAAAAAGGAATTTATTTTTCAGAATGGGGTAGTACTAAAATGTATTTTCATTTGTTGTGAATATATAATTGTTTACTACAGGTATTTTTAGCTTTTGTCAATAATATTAAGTACAATACAAAAATAGTGTCTCTAATTTTACTATTTAATAGGGTTGAGATATTAGAAGAGAGATATCCGAAGCGATCACAGCCGAGTGGCCTTAGGTGATTGGAAACAATCACCGAGGGTAAGCAACTACGGCGCGGTCAGACCTAGATGGGTGACCGTATGTGGCATGATATCTTATGAGCGTTTCCGTGATTCGGAGGTCACGTTAAGCAGTCGATCCTGGTTGTTGTCATAAGATAACAGTCGTGAAGCTTGGTTGGAGGCCTTCAGACGGCAAGATTACGTAACCACAACGTGTCTTGCCAGTCCCCAACCCGCAGTCAGCCAGCGTGGGGATGTATAGCCTAATCCTCTTTGAGAGGAGACCCCAGCCGTGCAGTGGGACATTATGGGTTGTTGATGAGATATTATAAAAGTAAAATGCAGTTTATCGTAGTAATATATAATAAAATAACATAGGCCAGGGGACCGTGGTCTGTGCAACATAACTATGTCCAGTCACCGGCTTGTTACGCTATTTCACAGCCATTTTCAAATTGATTCACAACCGGGATATAGTTATAATCTAGTTTGCAAGTCAGTTAGGTAGAACAGATCTCGTCTTACGGTAAGATTTATTACTTTTAAATGAAACGCCATCAATAGATAATATAACTGCCTCGTTGGTCTAGTGGTTATCGTATGCGACTGCTCATCAAATTTCAAAATTCAAATCCCGGGTCGGGCCAAAAAGTGTTTTCGGGTTTTTCTTAGGAAATTCCTAATAGCAGCCCGGAGTTTGGAAGTTTGGCGATGATTCACACCCGTGCCTCGGAGAGTACGTAAAGCCGTCGGTCCCGGTTGTCATGAACATCTATGGCAATCGTTATTGGGAAGTCAGTGCCCTCAAATATACTGACAGCTAGTTCAGTCTTCGAATTTCATTCGAGGTTCAATTCGAGGTCCGATGCCAGTCGCTCCGTTGAAAAACTGAAATTCAGTTAAAACCGGTTGAACTAGTAGCCGACCCCAAATAAAGTTGGAAATAAAAGCTAGGAAGATGAATAGATAATATTGCTAAGTTGTCCTTGTGGTTAAATAATTATGCCTTTTTCTACTGCGTCAAGTTTCGTGAGTTCAAATCCCATTCAAGATTACATTACTTTATGTGATGCACAATTTGCTGATATGAGTCTGGGCGTTCTTAGGCTGAAATTTATAAAGCGAGCTTAGGCTTTGCTTAGACTTACCTCACGAGTTAAGTGTGCGTTGAAATTTATAGTCATAATGCTTAGCTCAAGCTGAGCAAATGCTTAGCATAGTCTAAGTCACCAAAATCCTTGACTTAGCGATTACTTACGATTGTTCGATTGTCCAGGAAGATAATCCGTAATCTAGTTCGAAAGCGTTGGAACAGAAGTCCGTAAGGGTATGCCAGGGTCAAGATAAAAAGTTAATACAAGAAATTGATAATTATTTGCGAATGAACTCGAGACAAGAGACAACCTCAATTATTGTTATGACATTTGACAAGTCAAAGATACGTACGTTTTGTTTTACTTGTACATGTGTTATTTTTGCCTTTTATCACTTAAAATCAATGAAAACTAAAGGTGTTAATTGATTGAAATACAATAATATGCTAAAATTTATAAGATTACTAATATTTTAGTTTATTACAGCAATTTTATAAATAATATATTTTTAAATTACCAAGAATTTAAATTAATATGCTATGCAAATCGAAACGTTTAAAATTTTTTCCTGAACTCTTGCTTAGCATACACTCAGTAAATTCTTAGCCCAAGAGGACTATAAATTCGAATGCTAAGATTACACTGAGCAGGAACTTAAGTAAGTTTAGCGTAAGCAAAGTCTGAGCAAAGTATAAGTACGCTTTATAAATTTCAGCCTTAGTGTGTTTGTAAAATTCTCGGCCATTCCAAAAAAACAAAGTAAATAATATTATTGCTTTTTTCTTTTAGCCATCTGTTACTTTCTTAGAAACTGGTTATGATAGTTAGATAATTAAAATAGTGAACTAACTAACTGGTGCAAATACGCTAAATAAAAAAAAAAAATTGGATAAAATTTATGATTGTTCTTTTGCGGTCTAATCTAAGACACACACACACATCCAAATTTGAAGGGCATTTTTAGTTAAAACAGATGGTCTTCCCTCCCCCTCCCACTCTAAAAGCTAAACGGGTGACTTGAAAAATCTGTAACACTTAATGCTGGTAGTCCATGTGATGAACTTTAAAAATAAAAATATAATGACCAAGATAAGTTAATTAGTTCAGGAGTTTTAGGAGCCTAATTTGTTAAATACGCTAACTTTGAAAACTTCGCACATAAATAACGAAATAATAATTAAACATAACAATTATTGTTTGCCTTGTTGGTCTAGTGGTTAGCGTATGCGGCTGCTTATCAAGTCTTGGGTTCGATTCCAGGGTCAGACCAAATATTTGTGTAATCCACAAATATTTGTTTCCGAGTCTGGGTGTTTGTCCATGTATAATATGTATGCATTTACAAAAAAAGTATGTTTATATCAGTAGTTTAGTACCCATAATACAAGCTCTGCTTAGTTTGAGACTAGATGACGTTGTGTCTATTATTTATTTATTTAATTATCTATTGGAAACGATTTTAAATCCTTCTACCATTATGGGTGAGTACTGTTCCGTACTCCTAATTTAGTTCTATTCTTTGCGTGATCTGAAAGGCACTTGAACTTCTTATTCCTTTGTATATGAGACTGCCAAGAGACTCTACTTTGCGTTGATGAAAAGTATGAATAGAATCTACGAGTAGTGTTCACCATACACATGACGAATGATGACAATGCGTTAATCTGACTCACTCTTTGCCCTATTGAGATGCTTCTCTAGTATTGGGCCTCTGGTCTTCCACTCAAAAACAAAACACAACAACACGAATGAGTATTTTTATCAGTCGGTTGGTGTTGCCCCATTCGTGTTGAAATCAGTGTGGATTTATTACGTGAAGTAGGCATTTGAAGGTATACAAATGTGCAGAATACGTTCGTTCATACGCTAAACTATAATAATCTTAGTGTAAAATAAAAAGCATGAAATGACACTTAATTATGTATATACACACATACAATGGAATTAGTGCAATAGTGCTTTGACTTATCTGATTAGCTTGCACTGGTTCCTGGTCATAGGGTAACTGGCTGGCTGTTCGCGCTCACCGCGCCGCGCCATCTTAACTGGATTAATACATAATTAAGCAGTCCTGTGTATGCAAGGAGCTGGTGTCTATTACAGGTATATAGACTTGTGTAACTGATCACCAGGACCTCACCCCACGGTTAAAGGAATAACATGTTACACAACAATACATTGAATGAGTACAGTATCGTATGGTAGAACCGAAATTTGTAAAGCTCCCAGTTGTGACGTTATACACACACACCAATCTAAATCGTAACTAATACATCAGCTCACTCATTTTTCTCTATTAAATTAACTAATAAAGAAGATGTGAAAGAATTCGTTCGAGAAAGCACACATACCTTAAACAAGATTAGTGTTATTTTTGTAAAAAAAATATTTTGAAATATCATAATGGACACCGATGAACAGATTCTCAAAATTGATTTAGGCAAATGGCGCTCAAACCAAAAAAAAAGTAGAATAAATAAAATAAATATTTCGGACGTCTGACACAACGAAATTTAGTTCAAAACTAAGCAGAGCTTGCAATATAGGCTCTAGAAACTAGATATAAATACATAAAAAATACCTGAACTACGACAAATAGCAAAACAAAGAGCATACAAACATGAAGCGCTGATAGCCAAATAACCTTAGGTGATTGGAAACCATCACCGAGGAGAAGCAACAACGAAGGCGCGATCAGTACTTAGATGGGTTACTGTTTGTGGCATATCATTAGGAGCGTTATCGAGATTCGGAGGCCACGTTAAACAGTAGGACCCGATTGCTATCTTAAGATAAAATTCGTAAAGCTTATTTTGAGGCCTTTGGGCGGCTTAACAACATGCAACAGCAAGATTACGTAGCCACAACGTGTCTTGCCAGTCCCCAACCCGCACTCGGCCAGCATGGGAACGTATCGCCTTAACCCTTTACTGAGTCCAGCAGTGGGACTTTATGGGTGGTTGATGTTGCAAACATTAGTACGACCCAGAAGTCACTTAGTCTACCACTTTTTTTTTTCGAACTGGCTAAAAATCACACGGTGCGCCCCTCTCTGCGCTTCTCTTTTAGGAAGGAGGAGAAGTCCAGGGTGAGATCTCCTTCTGGACTCCTCCAGCGCCTGCCCGCTCCTGATGTGGGCACCGTCTCACTCTACCACTGCCCTGAGGCACTCCAAGTAGTAGTAGCTTCAAGTTTCTAGAAATAGATTGTCAGGGGTAACCAAAATCAGGGCAAGGATGAATAGATGAACAAATATAATTGAACGCATCAATTTATTAAAAGAGAGCTGTTGTTTACTTGCAATTACGTAATGATGCAGTTATAACGAGTAACCTACAGTTGCAAGATAATTATTCAATCTGTGGGTATCTCAATAAATAGCTGGTCAAATTAAATAATGACAGATTGGTCTGCTTCTTTCTAGTGCAGTAATAACTTGTATCCTTCTCCATGTACGATGTATATACAGTAATACTATTTTGAGAACCGTTTTAACCGACTTCAAAAAAAGAAGGATATTCTCAATTCGTCGAATTTTTTTTTATATATGTTCAGCGATAATTTCGTCGTTTATGAAACGATTTCAAAAATTCTTTTTGCATTGAAATAGACGTAGCTTGCAGGTGGTTCCTACGTCACCATATCGGGATTTGATGATGGGATCCAAAGGAAATCGAGGAAACTCCTCAAATACCATAGGCACAATTGTCGCGATTTGGGTAATCGGAATAGTATTTCTTTGAAGTCGGTTCCTTTTTAATAATATTATTGAAAATAATAGCTTGTGCCCGTGGCTTGGCACGTATGTATGTAATAGCTTCTGATCTTCCTTAAGATTCAAAGTATCTTCATGCATAAATTCATCAAAATCAGTTCAGCAGGGTAGCCTTCAAAGTGTAACAGATAGATAGAGTTACTTTGTTGGTCTAGTGGTTAGTTTGTTAGTTTGTTTGATCCACAAATATTTGTTTCGGAGTCTGGGTGTTTTCTATGTGTAATATATATGTATTTACTAAAAAAAAGTATGTTTAAGCATTTAAAACAGTTGTATATAGTACACTTAATACAAGCCCTGCTTAGTTTGGGACTAGATGATGTTGTGTGTAAGATGTCCGAAATATTTATTTATTTCTTTACTTTTGAGTTAATTACGTAAGTATAGATTAATGATAACCATGATTATAAAAAACGTCTAATATGAAAATAAATATTCATCTCAAACCATCCAAATTTATGAAGATATTTGTAATTGCTTAGTAATGCTTAGTTTTGTTGCACTACGTAATTTTAAGGGTAGGTAATTGAACACAAATATGGGTCAAATAAAACATATTTTTCTTTTTTGATAAAATTACTTTGTTTTACATTACATTGTTAAAGATGTAGAAATATATTGAATAAACCTGAAATTATCTATACTAATATTATAAAGAAGTAAAGTTTGTGTGTTTGTTAAATTGTAAGGGGTAATCTCGGGATCTACTGAACCGATTTTAAAAATTCTTTCACCAATAGAAAGCCACATTATTGCTGAGTGTCATAGGTTATATAAAAAACCGAAAAATAAAAAGGCTTTTACGTGGTAGTCCGTTTTGCAAACTGAATCGGAGAAAAAACGGTCGAATGAAAGCGTTTCTTACGAACGCTGCCTAAACTATGAAAGATATATTTTTGGGTTCTAGAGAAAAGATGTGGAGCTTGAAAATGCCTACCAAAAAAGTCAACGACAGTATATGTCTAATTTTATATTTAAATTATGCCCAACGAAGTGGGCACGGGTCAGCTAGTTCTAGGATATATAACAAATGTCAAAAGATACATTAACATGTAAATTTCATTTAATTGTTTTTTTTTTTAGTTCTTCTATAGTTATTAGGAATCCGAACAATATTTTAATAATGTGATTTTACAAAATAAGCTTTGCGAACATTGTACTATTGCTTTAATGGTGGTAATCATGAGTTTCCTCTTTGTCACCAGGGTTGATCTTCGTGGATTAAAGTGCGCGTCAGCACTTCGAGCTGGTCTCAAAGCTGCAATGTACGAAAGCAGCTGCTCCTACGCTGGAGCCCTTGAACTGAAAAGAAGTGCATTGAAAGAGGAGCCTTGGCCTACCACAGAATGGCCTCCTTACCGACTACATCAGTCTACCTTCGAGCAACTAAAACAAAGTGTGGAGAAAGCCAAAGCGGCTTTACAAGACAGATCAGGGCTTTTAGGCACTGCCACAGCGTTCGGTGATTTTTATGGAGGACAGCTAGGCCAAGATGCTACAGGAGCAACTCTCGGATTCGGGAGGACGACCAGGACTGATGATTCAATGTTGGGGACCATCGATAAAACTAAAAGTATTGGTAAGTCATTCTTATAAAATTATTTGGCTTTGCAATACATTTAATTCGTCGGTAGATACCAAGATATGCAAGCAAGTGTTATGAGAAATATAATCTGTGTATCTATAGGGCATTTAGCTTTCTCATAGTTGTGGTACGTATTTAAATTTGAGAATTTATTCTTTAGAAAGTACCGTTGGATTTCAATAGTTAGACTCCTTAACACCAACGCGACATATCTTGATTTATTTGATGTCGTTACGATGTACCTAGTTTGCTGAATTTTTACTGCTACCGTACAACACACTATTCATATATATTCCCTTTATGTTATGTCCGTAGCTATAATCATACCAACCATAAATTGCACTGTATCATCCAGATAAGATATTCGATAAAAACGTAAACTTTTATACCCACAGTTTTTCATTCATATCTCAATTTTAAGGTATATTAACCTTACAACGATAGCACCAACGGGAGAAACATCAAAAATATCGATTGACGACGACTACACCGTAAACTCAGCTTTAATATAACAAAACATGGTTCCAATTTCAATGTAAACTAAACCCTTTGAGATTATTCTGATGTACGTAGAAGAGGCTAGGTGGGGAGGCTTCTTCAGATAACAATCAAGGGGAAGGGGCGTACGGGATTTCATCCCTTTGGTTGCTATAGAGACGCACCCGCCCACACCCCGCCCTAGAGATCATCTCGCGCAGAGATAAATAGTGGAGAATATAAATTTTTATTATCCCACCGTTCATTATTATGGAAGTTAGTCTTTCTCTCGAGTCACGGGGAGGGTGCGTAAATAAAATTTGAGCTGCATTTTTGTTGAATAAACGGAGCTAAAATGTACCTAATGTATAAAAATAAAGAGTATGACTTAAGTATTTATGATTATGATTAACTGCCTCGATGATGCAGTGGTTGGTGTATGCGGCTGCCGATCAAGAGGTCTCGGGTTATATTCCCGGGTCTGACCAAATGTTTGTGTGATCTGCAAATATTTATTTTGGAGTTTGGGTGTTTTCGATGTATATAACATGTATGTGTTTCCAAAAAAATGTATGTTTATTAATTTATATCAGTTGTCTAGTACCCATTACACAAGCTCTGTTTAGTTTGGTACTAGATGGCGTTGTGTTTAAGATGACCGAAATTTATATTTATGATCAAAAGTTTTCTGTAGTATTAGTAGAAGACTTTAAATAATAAAGTTACTCTAGCCTATGGTGAGTAACAAATAATCTAGCTTTCTAGCTGTAAAATAAAAATTGGTTAAGTCGATCCAAAGATTACCTCTAACATTAACAATAACACGACATAGAAATAATAAAAATATATTTTAAATACAATACTATTAAGGTACTGGTTCTGTTCTATTTATCTTCTCAAAACTTATTGATATCTTCATTCGTCCAGGGTTTAATAACTTCTTTGTGTTTAACAATACCCTGTAAATCCAGCATCATAATCATAAGGTCAAAAACTTCTATAACCTTCAATTGAAGGTTTGGATATTTATCTGGTGAGCCGCTCTTTAAAAGAACTTCAATTTCATGATATAATGAAGACTTGCAAATAGTATACTGTGAAATTCCTCGGGGATATATTTTACTTGTTATTCCTGTTTCGGCAAGGTTCAGTAATTTTCGGTCACCACAATATTTGCAAGAATAGTTTGTGATGTTTTTTCTAACAATGTATAACTGGCCACAAGATGAACTTAATAAAACAAGACTATGCCGTTTATGAGAAGCACACAATGTAAAATTTTGTGAATTATTTTTATGAAATTTTTTTTTGTAATAATGAGTAGGTACCACGGCAGCGAGTGAACTAGACTTGACGATTTTCACAAGTATGTTCTTATCAGAAATTTTACTAACAGTTAACTTTTATCATCTTACTATATAACTATTTGAAAGAAAGAAAGAAAGCGTTTATTTTAATGACATTTATTTCAATCTTTTTATCTCATACATTGGAAAGTATATATAACTCGTGCGAGCTAAGATGGCACCTGGCTTAAAACGAAACATGATACCGTTCCCCCGCGTGATACACCTCTGTCATCTTGCGAGTAGCGTTAGCATGACTATTACCGTTGCACGAATCTTTCTATAATAATTTTAGTTTATTAGGTATTACCTAATGTCATATAAATCACTCCAGGAATTTATTTTATTAATATATCTTTAGATTCGTCTTAATAACCCAATTGTTTTAAGAAAGGTCACACGAAAAAAAAACTAGCATGACGACTATAAGACGCAATACTTTAAAATAAAGAACATCCATATACATATGATATTTAGAGACGACGATTAAAAGGCTTATCATGACGATTTAAAATTGTATTTTATAACCATATTTCAGTTCCTAAATGCATTTAAAATGATATTAGTTATTACCTAATATTATTTAAATCACTGCACGAAGAATGCATTGGGGTAAATAATGAATGAGACCTGCTTCCTATTGGTATGCATATGTATTTTCTTAACTCAGGTAGTAAAGTACCACTTAAGATAAAGTAGTATGTTATGAGAAACTACTTGAAGCAAAATAAATGTTGAAATTTAAAAATAAATAAAATAAATTATATTTTTCATGCACTCAGTACTTCAAACGACTGACATTTGAGTCAGGTGCCATCTTAGGTCGCACGAATATAGATATCGCAGGTAACACTGCGGGACGTAGCTAGTAATCAAATATAATTCATCGTCATCATCATCTCAGTCCAAAGCTATCCACTGCTGGCTAAAGGCTCTACTCAACAACCGACCCCGTGCTGCCCGCATCCAATACCAATACTATAATACTTTTTATTAACGTCTTCAATTGTAAAGTCTTCCAGTCTTCAAGTCGTCGTCGTAATGAATTTAATGATAAAAAACATGTGGATGAGAAGAAATGGGGACGGTATTCAGGAAAAACGAGAAAACTATCTCCTGAACCAAAGCTATTTATAAAATTATTCGACTAAACGTCAGTTCACCAACAAAAACGTGAATAGTGTCCAATAGATAGTTGTTACATGGTTGTTACATTTACTTATTATTTTGGTATATTTGTACGAAGTTTTCTAAGTGAGCACATTTTACAAGTTAGGCCTCAATAACTCCTAAACTAATCATATAAATCAATATAGTTTTTCTTCAAAGTTTATTATATAGTCTACCATCGTCGTATCAAATTATTATTACGTATGTACGAACATACGATACGACAATCGGACATAAGGCAACTTTTATAGTTCCGACTTGTGAACTACGGAATAATAAGTGTCAACCTATCGCCGTCCACTGCTGGACGAAGGTCTCTCCAAGGAATGCCAACGTCCTGGGCAGTCCGCATCCATCCGCGGCCAACCACCTTCCTCAAATCGTCGGCCCATGGTGCCGCAGGGCATCCTACACTAAGTTTGCCTAATCGCGGTCTCCACACTAGCACCTTTCGGCTTCAGCGTCCATCAGTCCGTCTGTTCCGCCCGGCCCACTTCCACTTCAGTGTACTGATTTTCCATGCGATGTCGGTAACTCTAGTTCTCTGTCGAATAATCTCGTTACGTATTTTATCGGACAGAGAGACACCAGCATCGCAGGCTCCATCGCACGCTTAGCTATTTTATATTTTGGACATATGGACCAGTTTGATAGTGTGTGTCCACGTCTCAGCTCCGTATGTCATTACGGGTAGGACTCTCTCTGGTAATAATCATATATAATCTTCATCTTTTTATAATTTAAATTGGTATTTCGACCAACTTATTAATTTCAAATATAACACAAGCATATTCCAATTGTACTAAAGCTCTTTGTGCAGGCAGAGGTCGCGACAAAAGTCAGCACACAAAAGAAGTGCTCTCCAAAAAGACAATAAAGATTTTTGCCATTAAAAAACTGTCGCAATTCATAAAAAAAAATGTAAATTTGAAACGAAGCGACCATTGTCTTGAGTCTGCAACGGTACGGAGATCGGGGCTTTCCGTTTTCGTAACGAAATGGAAATATTTTCATTTAGGTATTTTCAAATGAGAGTCGAGGTTCATGGCCTACTTCTGACATTAAATCAGAAACCAAACTTTGTACCTATGTGTTAATAACTTAATGATTTCTTCATTATTATAAACTTGCTAATATTATCTATCTCTTCGTAAATATGATCTATGAACCATATGTTGCTTTTCCAGTACCTTTCTACAATATACGATAAAATTCTATTTCTAACAGGATATTATTCGTCAAAAACGCGTCAATACATTTACACTTAAATATTGCTGACCAGATTATCTTTGAAGTATGTTTTTCTGTATCCAATGAAGTTACTTCAAACTCCACCTTGACAATGCGAGTAATGCATAGGTACGAGTATATACCATATTATATTTCGCTTGCTCGAAAATGTGCAGGTATTAAATATTTCCGAAATGAAGATGGGACACAGCAAGTTTAAAAAAACGAGCCGTTGAATGCGACCCATGAACGAGGAGGTTTCTGAGTTGAAGACTTGATGTTAGGTGACATATCTTAAGTTATACTAGAATATAAAACTGCTTTAGTAGCACTTTGTAGAAGAAATGCTCCATTTATACGAAATTCAATTGCGTGTTATCAAAATAATGGAATGAGTTCAAATATTCATACCACTGAAAATAAATGTGATACATCAAAACCAAGTTAGAGAATTTAACTTCTCGCAACAACATTCATTACGAGCTACGATTGATAAGCACAAGCGCCGAGCCAAGAATACTAAGCAATGGAAACAAATTTACATAATATTCTAATAAGAGCAAAAATCCACGTGCCGGCAGCGTTTAATCTTAGTCATTAAGAGAAATGTATTAAAAATAAACCCTCTAACGACTCCTAAAGAGTTGTTAAATCGAAAATGATTGTGGAACGCCCCAACAGCGGCGTATCGTATCATACACAGAAATCTGTACCGTACAAATGTCATCAATTATGACGCCGCACTTTAGATGGTATTGTGATAAAATATATATCAATAAATCATACTCCAACCGGTACGATATGAGTATATTGATTTTTTTAATGTTTATTGCCAAAGGGCTAAGGGTTGTTGTTTCACAATTTATATTCATTACCGTCGGACGGGGGTGAGCCGGTGAGCGTCTGAGGGAAATAGGTCGTTGGCGATTTCCAGGTGATGTCAGAAGTTTTGTTAGCTGACGTCCAAGTTTGTATAGATCTTTAGACGTAATTGTTTAATTCAAACTGTTAATTCCAATTCTACTTTCGATTTGTATTATAAATGTCAAAGATTGTAAGGATTTATGTATGGCTGTTGACTGTTTTCTTATCAAAGCCGAATGAATTTACTGTAATATAGGTTGTACATCAGGCTACTTTTTACTTCAACAACGTACTAGTCTTAAAAACAAAATATCATCAATTTAATATGTTTTTAAATACCATACTTTACCTTTAAAGTGTTTGACAAAAAATTTTAAATAAAATGTTCATAATTTAGGTAGGTTATAAATTAGAATAGTAGTGATAAATCTTGATTAAATATTAACTGATAGGGTAAACTTACTATATGTCCGTCTGGTGGTGGATTAAGAATGCTAACTATTCAATCTATGGGTGTCGTAACTAGCTATTAAAAGAGCAAAATTGGCAGATAACATCACTGCCAAGAGAAGGAAAACTTGAAACAAACCCCATACCAACCGATTTAGTCAGCGTGATCTTTCAAAAGGAGGCTTATGTTCAGGTTTTGGGCTGTTAAACACTGTTGATGAGTATGATTGTCTGTCTAATATGTAAAGTGCAACAGATCATCATCATCAAAAGCCTTTAATAGTCCACTGCTGGACATAGGCCTCTCCTTAGAAAGGAGGGCTTGGCCTACTATACCACGCTCTCCAGACGGGTTGGTATAGGGTTAGTTTCAAGTTTTCCTTCTCTTTGCATTGATGTTGTCTTGCGTAGTTTATAGTGCAACAGATAGGGATGATCAACTGAACTTGCTCAACTAACTTCTGGCTATGTATTGTAGACATGTCTAAAACCGTTTTGACACATTCTTTGTGTCTCAATAATGTTCACCCGTCTCACAACATACAGCGACAGGGTTCCGTAGTTCATGACTCGGAACCCTTATAGATTCGTCATTTCCATCCTCGAGATACCACTCAGACGGAAAGATGAAACTTTGCATGAATATTTGTTGTAATTACGTCGTGCTATAATGAAATTACAAAATATATTTCTATTTGACTGCCTCGTTGGTCTAGTGGTTAGCGTATGCGGCTGCTGATCAAGAGGTCTCGGGTTCGATTTCCGGGTTGGACCAAATATTATTTGTGTGATTCACAAATATTTGTTTCGGAGTCTGGGTGTTTTCTATGTACAATATGTACTTATGTATTTACAAAAAAAAGTATGTTTATGTATTTATATCAGTTGTTTAGGTACCCATAACACAAGCTCTGCTTAGCTTAGGACTAAATGATGTTGTGTGTGATTTGTCCAAAATATTTATATTTATTTATTTATTTATTTGGGGTACCTCCCCTACACCTAAAGTGGGCATGATTATTTTTTCTCGCGTCTACCCCATCATGTGGGATATCATACGATAGGTATTTTAAAAACATTTCAGGATTGCTAAAACTCATGATAGTAGTTCATATATTGAGCTTTCATGGAATAGTTTTGATAATTATCGGTGACTACTGAATCCTATCCTATGAGTGGTCTGACACGCACCTATTTATATTTATAATAACATACATATTATACATAGAAAATACCCAAACTCTGAAACAAATACTTCCATATCATACAAAAATTTACGGCCATCGCAAGCTGGGCGATTTGTCGCCGCATCTTGTCACCGTGACAAGACGCGGCGACTTTGTTTCTTCGGGCGTCTCTGACGCCTAGTGTGCGGAGCTTAGAGCAAATCATATGAAATTTGTCGGCCCTAGCCTGTCGTCGCGTCAAGTCGTCGAGCTGTCGCTGTCGCGTGTTGCCTAGTGTGCGCGTAGTGTTAGTCCGACCCGCACGCATACGCTAACCATCAACAAGACAGTCAATATTTTGGTCAATTATCTGGGGACACCACTTTATTTAAGTTGATTGCCACCCTGTCCTTTTCAGCTGATAAAGATGACCTATGGAAATGTTTGACACTGAACTGATTGACAATACTAAGGAATCTATAAGACCACTGTGTTCTAATGTAGCGAATAGCTCCCTGATAGCTCTCAGAATGCTAACGTTTCAACATATCTGCTGACAAGGAATTAAACCGGTTCCCTGTCAGCACCGGCTTATGTAATAGCTACGTATGGTACCTAAATTATTTTGTAGATAGTTTAAAGTTATTTTTTTTCAGTTGTAAAAAAGAGGCACCCTCATCAACTGTGCCCCAGTAGCTTATGTAGTCGCCGCGCCGCTGTCTACGTCACGTTGTGGTTTCAAATCCAACATGTGTGATTCAAAAATAGATATTCTAAGTCTGGGTGTTCTTTGTGTCCATTTCTTATATTGTTGTAAAATCCCCCGCTACACAGATATATATTCGGGAGTTGTCTTTTTAAATAATAGTGATATCGGTCTTCCTACGCAAAAGTTGACTTGGTTAACCAAAATGTACCGCTTGAAATCCACCCTGTTTATATAGATAAACACTCTAACCCCCAAATCACGGCACAAAGTTACGACACCCTGAACGAAGGAACGTTTTGTTATGAGTGTTAACACCGTGAGTCATGATGGGGTTCCGTCGGCGCTGACTTTATTACACTAAATAGTCCAGGGGTTTAATGTTTAATTAGTGAACGTTATTATATTATACTATTATTATCAATCTGTGTTTATTGAAATGTAAGCGGCGTTATGCGGTTTGTGTTATAATTTATTTCGTCGTTTAGGTATAATTGAAGCTCCGTTTACGAGAATCTTTGATCGTCTTATATTCCAAAGTTTTAATGTTTAAAAAATTCATGATTATTTATCAAAGGTCTCTGTTTGAAAACCTTCAACAAAGTTGTTACAATTATTTACCTTAATGTATTTAAATGGCTCAATAGTTCTCAAATGATGTGAATCGGACAAAACCAAACTAACTAATTAAGTTATACTTTACAAGTTTTTATGGCTCCGACATGTAAGTCTAAGTCCCCTTCTTTAAGAATCAAACAAAGTCTGCAATGGTATCATCAAATTATTTGTAAATTTATCATATTTTATTAAAATCAGTTTTACAGCTTAGCCATGAAAATTAACAGATATACAGAAGTAGTTACTATCGTATTTCTAATGTTATGCAAGAATCATCATCAACAGCCTCTAACAGTCCACTGCTGGACATAGGCCTCTCCTTAGAAAGGAGGTTTTGGCCTACTATACCACGCTGGCCAGACGGGTTGGTATAGGGTTGGTTTCAAGTTTTCCTTCTCTTTGCACCGTTTTTGGGTTTTTCGCATCCAGCTCTTGCCAGTCATCTTGCGCTGGTCGTCACTCTACCTGGCCGTGGAGACGCGGTCTCCAGTCCAGAACACTTCTTCTCCAACGGTCATCAGTTCTGTGGCTAATATGGCCAGAATTGCGATGTCAATTTATAAATATTAGAAGAGTTTTATTTTTGGTTTGAAATAAAATTTAAACCTATTTTTTGCATTCTGGCTTTGTCACGTAACTCTTACATATCCTTGTTAACATTAAGAATACTAGTCACGCTAGCAGTTAGAAGCAAACAACATTGACTAAAAATCTATTGTGGCATACATCCTGTAATTTTACTGCATTATTTCGAACATGCATCATGAACGTTATGTTAATAGAGTCACATCATAACCGTTAAAGTCATGAGGACCACTTAAAAATGAAGTATAAATAATCACAGCTAATCACTGAAACTCCACTTTTACCCCAAGCACTTAACTTTAATGCCAATAAGCCAATTGTCACTTTCTCACAGATTCATCCCTAGGGTGACCCACTAAACAAACAATCATTGTACAATCAATGGGTACTCGCGCGCGAATATTATAAATCAGTAGTCATAATAGCACATTACGGAGAGTGACATCACTGTTAGTTCGCAATGATGATAATAGATGCCGTGTGTGTGGTGCATGCGCCCGCGCACGCCATAAACATAGCGCGGGCTCCCTGAATCCGCGGGTCATGTGATACGCTCCTCTATAGTTTCGAACTGCAACACAATATAACTTTCATCTAAGTACTATAATTAAATATTGTTACTATATATGTACGTACATATTTTTAGGCAGGACTAGTTTATCTTACTCGAAAAGACACAGCCAGGACAGCAGGTCTAACAAATTTAAAACAATAATTGTACTCCTCGAAATACGATCAAATATTGACAACTAACTAAGTTAAATAATAGACTTAACCGGATTATTGTACATATAGTTATAATTAAGTAAGGATTCAGATTAAACATAAACACGACTTCTACAACTAGATCACTTTAATTAAACAAAAAAACAAGTAAGATAGTCATTTTTTACTCCATCACAATTAACAAACAAGGTTCAATATCGCATAGCAAATCACTGATTTAAATCCTCCGTTTTCGTAGCCCCACGAATGTTGTGTACCATTTCATGGGAACCGTGGCCGAGACAATGCGAACTTAATTGTGCGATAGATACCAGTAATGATGACCTCTACCCTATTTTTTTTTAGATTTATGGAGCCACGGTGACCACGCGCCGCGCCCTTCCTTTATATTATAGAAAAATAAATTGTTTGTAACATATTGTACCGGCTCGGGTGATTTGATACGTCTGAATTTAGCGTGAGAGGTTTTGGCGAATATTTTTCTCAATTTGGTTAGCTGGAAATAGTAATGCAATTAACACATAGTAAAAGTTATTTTTTTAAATAATGAACCTATTTTTATTACACGCTTTATATTAGATTTCGTTCAAACTTTGTGGATTTATCGAGGACCGATGACTACACTAATTAAAAAAAAAAAGAAAAAAAACATGTTCAAACTAATTAGTCTTTTTTAGTCTAGAAAAAAAAATAGTTTTAAAAAACTAAACATACACGCTTTTAAACTAAAAAGTAGAAAATAATTTTAATGTAACAAAGCGCGACGTTATTGAAATATTTTCAGAAGGCACCCGACGCTTGGTTCCATTAAAATTATTTTCTACTTTTTAGTTTAAAAGCGTGTTTGTTTAGTTTTTTAAATCAATTTTTTTCCCCGTTTTTAATGTGGTGACTTTAGTCTTTACTAGATTTTTCTTGTTTATAATTAGTCGTTATTAAACAGGTTCGGACAAGCTCACCGCTGGGCTGAGTAAAGGCTACTCAACTCCGACTCTGTCTGATACGCTGCGGGCTACAAAATGTTCAGGTATGTATCCCTAAAAGCAGTCTTGTCACCTCGCAATATGAGTTACTTTTGCTGGGCGAGAGAAGAAGAAATTACCATAAGAATAAGAAAAAACAATCTTTAGATACCGCGAGTAAAGCTGATGACGTACACTATTGGTCATCATCATTATTCAGTCGTAGATTGATTTTAAGTTGTTTTTAGGTATCATAAAGATTTCTTCGATTTTGAAAATTCGCATCAAGTGTGCTTAGACTTCTGCTGTGCATTATCAAATCTCAAGTACAACCTTTAAAAAATAACAAGAACCTTACAAACACTTCTATTATAAAACTACACACTTATACCTTGCGAAAGCTTGTCTAAAACATTGAAGACGATTTATATTTTTGAAGTTGTATGAGTTTTTTAATAATATCCTGAACTCTTTCTATTAAATTATATACTATACCTACTATACTATTTCTATTTTATAGTGTTCTTCCTAGCCTTTATTCCCAATATTATTTGGGGTCAGCTACTAGTTCAACCAGTTTTACCTGAATAACAGTTTTTCCACGGAACGACTGGCATCGGACCTCGGCAACCCTAAAGGAGAACTGAAATTCGAAGGTTGAACTATTTGTCAGTAAATTAGAGGGCACTGACTTCCTAATAACGATTGCCAAAGATGTTCATGACATCCGGGACCGACGGCTTTACGTGCTCTCCGAGGCATGTAAAGCCGTCGGTCCCGGGTATAGTTGGTTATAGTCTATAATACATAATATAATATACTCTTTCAACTATATACTTAACAAAACAACCCTATATTATAGTAAATCCCTACTTCCCTACTAATATTATAAATGCGAAAGTAACTCTGTCTGTCTGCCTGTCTGGCTGTTACGCTTTCACGCCTAAGCCACTGAACCGATTTTGATAAAATTTGGTATGAAGATAGAACTGAACTTGGGAAAAGACATAAGCTACTTTTTACCGCGATAACCGAAATACACGCGGGTGGAGCTGTGGGCGAAAGCTAGTATTAATATAGTTTTTTACTCTTGTTCATATAAAACCGGTTGAATTAGCAGCCAACCCCAAATAGTCTTTGGTATAATTAACACTAGACTTTAAATTGTTTGGGCGAAAAATCCATTACGTATATTATGTATTTAAAATAATAAAAAAAATTATATGTCCATTATATTATTTTACAGTAGTTTTATATGATTGGTTAAATTACAAGGCGTAACCGAAGCCACGTTAATGTAGGTTAAAACAACTTTAAATGAGATGACATAATGAGTAAGATTTTGCATAATTCTCATCATCGAATCATGTTTCTTGATAAACCATTGAACACAAACAATCATACGATACTGCCGACCAATATCAAAGTATCACTTAAAATTAAGTCATTTCTCGATCGCACTTTAACTTTTAAAATTCCCGACGATTTAACTCATGATAGTCGAAATCTCCGCAAGCGTGAACTCAAAGCGCCCTAGGGCGATACAGGGCTGCAATTAAAAGTTACCATCAAAGAGATTGTTATTACGCTCAGCAAAGCGATAAAATAGCAGTGATTTCAAGATTTTGCATTGCAATTGATAAATGGTAACAAACGCTACAAAGATGGTTCCCTGTGGTCTCGCATCTGGTGTTTTATTATGTATAGTGTCTTGTTTCAAACCCTTACTAATATTAAAAATGCGAAAGTAAGAGGTGTCAGTGCTTTCACGCCAAAACTAATGAAACCGATGTTAATGAAATTTGGTACACACGTAGCTCGAGCCGTAAAAAGGATCTAGTTTCTGCTTAAGTCACATTAATTTCATAGCAAGTTGAATTATATTTGTTTGGAGACGGTACCCATTTCATCTAACCCAAATTTTTTTATGATTAAATTAAAAATTCACGACGACGTTTGAAGACTACAAGACTTTAGTATTGAAGACGTTAAATACTTAACATTGGCAGAAATAGCTGATATTACTCGGCTAATTGTCATCTCATCAAAAGGAAAAGTATATTTGACAAATGAAAATACATCTATTTAAAAAATATGTCAACAAATTCAGTTGCATGAATCATAGTGATGATTGACATGAACACATATTTTTACAGAATTTATACAAAGGAAGAAGTTTGTAATCCCGTTGAATATTATGTCTTAGTTTGTTATAAAAGAACTCCGTCATAGGTATTTCTACTAATAAATCTAATAATCATTCTATAGACTTTTAATCTAAAATTTAGTTGCTAACTTCAATTCAAGGTCAACTCAGAATGGCTCAAAATATTTTAAAGACTGTACGAGTTAGCTGTAGGTACTTTTTAGTTTTGAGAATACTACTTTTTACAAAACTGACAATTAGGGTTAGTTTTAATTTTGATAATATATTTTACTAATGTTTTTTGCGTAGATAAATCTAGACACTATACAAGTTAATACTAATTAAAAAGTTTGTAATGTAGTACCATAAAATCATTAAGACCTTCAAAAGAACTGAACTGAATAGTTCTATCTAGTGAGCCGAACACAAAGCTATTAAATTTGCTTAACGTGATTTAAATATAGCCTTTTTACTTACAATTTTTGTACAAATAAATTTTCAAAAGTTCGACAGTATTTTACTCAATCGCAAAAAATAACCATCGAGAAAATTACTGAAACTAATTGAAACAGTAATACTACCTATAGAATATAATACTGCCTGTATAATAAACTCTCAGCATCGCAAATTATACATGCCTGTTTTAACCCTGAGAACCATCCATAGTACTTCAATAATAATGGGTACATATAGTACCGTGTCTAAAATCCGCCACGCGCCGGGTTACGCTGTTAATTAAGAGCTTTCAAGCGCTTTATATGACACGATTCGATACTGTTACATTTTTTTGCCGAGAGCTGTCAATACGTACGCCACATAATACTGTGGAATCGGTTGGGAGTGGCTGGCGTTCGATTAAGTTGGGGCTAACACGCTAGACGCTTGGACATTCATGCCTATTACTGTTGAAGTGTCATATATTTGGCAAAGCGCTTTTGAAGGGATATAGAAATTTTTAACAGGCCAAGCAGAACAGTGGCTTACCTCCCATAGTAGGTTATAACCTCCTTTCTAAGGAAAGGTCTGTTGGTGATGATTGTCTTGCATTATTTAAAATCTCAATCATCTTAAAATATAAGACATTTTAATTTTTTTAATGGGTTAACAGATTACTTAGAAATATTAGTATGTAACACAACTATCATTATACTTCATTGGATTTACCCAAAAGTCTTGTCTCCGTAAATCATAACATCTTACAAAAAAAAAAAACAATTCAAAAAATTCCAGTAGCATATCTGAAATGGTTAATGAATGTATCAAAAACAAATTATTAGACACTCTACATGAGTAGATGTTCTGATACCATCTAATATGAAGGGGTCTGACAGACCCCACCAAGCGTATCAAATTATTGCGCGTGTGACGATCCCTGCGATCATTGAATGGTTACAATTTTGCGGTGACAACCTTGAATTACACTGTTATTTTTTTCTCATGTAGTACAAAAGACCGCACTGATATATTTTAGGGTTGAATTAATTCAATAATTATGTAGCCCTTTGCTGTTGGTGATGCCAGTCTATTATAATGTTTATTTTGGGAACTATCTTCATTATCTTTTTACGCTAAAATAACCAACAATTCATTAAATCTTCAGCGTGTTTCTCTTGATGAGGTTCTTCAGATTTTAAGGTGACAGGTTTTTTACGAAAAAATGACCTCTTTAACTTTGGAAACTTTGGCATTTAATGTGGATTTATTTAGTGCGATTCCAACACTATACTCTACCGTAGACTTGTGTGAGGTTTCTAAACCTCACAAAAATAAGTAACCCACTTAGAAAGTATGTAAAAATTACGATCTAAGGTTGTTTTACACATCTAGTAATGAGATTAGAAGTAAATTACCGTTCTATTAGTTTAAGATGTGATGTGATGCGCGATGTGAAGTATAATGCTACATAAATCTTAATCTCAGAGTCTAGAAGAATCCCACATGTGTATTGAGGTCCTCAACTTAATTACTGATCGATCTATTTGAAAATGTTTTCTTGTTGGTCAGGCTTAGCAAAGTTTATTGCTTACTATTAATTCATTTAAATCTAAGTGACTTAAAACAACAAACATTATGTGGAAACATATTTATTAGGCACACAAACTGACAAGCAGCCTCGCACCCCTCTGTAGCAGTGTATTAGGCAGTCAATCATTCTGCCATTACGTTCCGGTGGCAAATAAATGTATGGGTGGTACCCAGAAATAATCGGGACTTATTACTGGATTTAATTTAAGTTCGCAATTATCAATTTATTATCTAATTAAATACATCTAAATATGTAAATATTTCTGACATCTTACACACAACGTCAACTAGTCGTCACAAAATAAGAAGCCCGTTTTGACATTTGTCATTTGAAATGCCGCATGTAAGAAATTGAAAAATCAAATTCATTATCCTATTTATTTACTATGTTACCCATACACTATCACAACGCGTATCTTAAATAAGCATCAAGTTTAACTTGATATTGAAAAATTGCACTCAAAAACACGAATTAATCGTATTAGTTACGCCACGATGACAAATGTCAAACCGGGCTTCTTATTTTGTGACGACTATAGTTACAAACTATGCAAAGTTTGTAATGTGAAAACTATATTGACTGATATTTTACATGTTTACATTTTATAGAAAACACCCAAAATTCGAAACAAATATGTAGGTCATACAAAGATTAGTTCCGACCCAGGATTTGAACAGAGATCTCAAGCACAGCATTTGCATACGAGTATACTGACATGACATACTTATAGCTATTATACTAACTGTTACACCGTTAAGGATTCGATAAACCAGATAATTTACTATAACATATTACAATTTTATAAATTTTTACGCAAAGGTTCCTTAAATATATTTCTTTTGTTATTTTTGTACGATATGTGTAGTGTGTACCTCTTGTTACAAATTTGGTTGTAGTTTTATCAGAAACCATTTTTTTAATGTAAATTTAAAGCTATTGAAGAAAAAATTGGTTTTAACCACCATTTTAACATATCTAATCGGTTTTTCGCAACCTAGAGGGAGAATTGGAATTCGAAGACAAAACCAACGTGGTTAAAATATTTTCATAATTTAAATCGTTGAATCACTCTTATTCTTGACATCTTAAAATATATTCAAACAATGTCAAGGAGATACCATATTACGGATTACAAACAATTTTTACATTTATCCCTTATAATCCCCCTTTTGGCGTTTATTGCCCGGCACAGAGTTAACAAAATAAATAGCTTAAATTTCTACACCAGTAATGAATACATGCGAGGGTTGGTGAATAAATCATTGTTGCATTGCATTTTGGGGATACGGTTGGCCTAAAATGTAAGCTACAGCGGGTAGAGAAGCGACTGAAGTGAGGTAGTAGTTACCTCCCTTTAAAAGCTATTCCTATGTAAAATGAGATTAAAGATACTTTTTGTCTTAAAATAAAATCTGATCACTTTTAATTTATATGCATTTGGTTTAGGCTATCATCGTCCTCATCCTCCTAGCCTTTATTCTTCCGGAGATTATTTGGTGCCGGTTAATTTAACCGGTTTTAACTGAATAATCAGTTTTTGATATTCAGGTCCGTGATTGTCCGTGTGGATTAAGAATACAGAGTGTCACCACCCCTATTCATTCCGCGGGTGTCGTAAAAGGCGACTAAGGGATAAACTACGCAAGACAACATCGATACAAAGAGAAGGAAAACTTGAAACCAACCCTATACCAACCCGTCTGGCCAGCGTGGTATAGTAGGCCAAAACCTCCTTTCTAAGGAGAGGCCTATGTCCAGCAGTGGACTGTTAAAGGCTGTTGTTGTTGTTGTTGTTGATATTCAGGTCATTGCACATCCGCAACCCCGAGGACCAGCTGTATTCAGTGGTTGAACTAGTTTTCAGAATATTTGAGGACACTGACTTTTGAGGGAGGGGACACCATTCCAACGAGGCATTCTAATGTCTCAGATTAATTTTTATTTGCGTAAATCCCGTATAATAGAGCTTTGGCCTTATTAAAAGGCCTAAATTTAAATATAAGACTTTATTTTTATTATTTACATATCAATAGACTTCAAAACATTAATTCATCAAGTGTGATTTCCGGGTCGGATCAAATTTTTGTGTGATCCACAAATATTTGTTTGGCATTTTGGGTATCAATCAAAACAAGTATGTCTATGTAATTATATCAGTTTTCTAGCACGCTTAAGACAAGCTCTAATTAGTTTGGCACTAGATGGCGTTGTGTGTAAGATGCCCGAACTATTTATTTACATAAAATAACATTCTGGGACTTATTTCAGAGCGCACTAAATGGAGGCAAATTCTTAAACATATGTATATTAATGTGTTTGCTTTACAAGCAACTACATGGCAATGAACATATTAATTAAATATTTTTTGAATTTGAATTTAGTAATAATACAAATAAGTAATAAATATATAAATAAAAATATTAAATATTTCGGATATCTGACACACAACGCCATCAAATCCATAACTAACCAGAGCTTGTATTAGGGATACTTGACAATCGATTTAATATAAATACATATTAGGTACTTCGAAACCGAGACCTCTTAATGATAAGTGACAAACCAGTTTTGTTTAAGTAATAACCACCATTTTGTCGCTATCTCTTACCTCTTGCACCAAATCATATTTAATAGTTAGCATCATGCACCGGACGTAGATGACGAGTTCGTGCGCGTGCACATACAATTCAAATGTTCAATGGAACGTACGGAGGCACACTTAAAACATTTTTACTGTAACCATTGGCCGTCTCTTTGTTATCACACCCTTACAAGATACTCATTTTGAAATGTATAGTTTTGATAGGATGGGGTAAAAGCAGAAATGACATTACGTTATGGAAATGTTTGACAAAACATATATCCTTATTTTTTACTATTTTCATACAAATCCGATTTATTATTTTGGTTTCTATAACTCTGTTAATTAATATAACCACATAGTTTTTAACTTCATGATCGATTTATTGGAGTTAGTCATGTGCGCGCTACCCAACGTCATTATTTTTGCTTTTTAATAAGAAAATTTTCACTATTTCATCAGTTTCTAAAATTAAAGTGAGTAATATTTTTTTGATGCTAAAAAAATTCAATTGATGAACAATTAATGGCTATTAATGTCTTATCAAACTGCTAGTAGGTAAATATAAAATAAATAAATAAACAAATCCTGCGTTGAGTTATGGTGGTGTTACAAGCCCGTGTCTAGGAAAGCACGTTAACACCTATGGGAATCGTTATTGGGAAGTTCGTACTTGCAAATAAACTGAAAACTAGTTCAATCTTTGATTTCAGTTCGCCCTCAGGATTGCAGATAAATACGGCTGAACTAGAAACCTGACCAGAGATAATAAGGGCTAGGAAGATGATAATTTAACACATGATTGTTCTAAAGCTAGGCATACCCTATGCTATGTGCTATGTTAATCAGACTGCTGTCAATACGCTTAGATTTTTTTTAAATTTGTTCATATTCTTATAAATAAAACAGATACAGAATAAATGATAGTTCACAGTTGTTTTGAATAGAAATGAACTTACAGCCTTTTGAATATAGGGTCGACTAATCGTTAGACAAACACGTTATTTTATATCTTGAATTACAATAGCACATATCTATAAATTTATTGGTTGGTGTTGTAATCAGGTAATTTCTTAAATACTAAAAGCACTACATGAAGGTTTACGTAGAGGACCGACCTTCAACATTTATTGTAAAAGATGTTTTGATAACTAATGTCACATATTTTGACAAAGAAATTTATATTTCCTTCTTTATTTTTGTTATTTTTTTCTGAATTATTAAATGTTTGAGTATCTTATATTTATATTTGCATCCTCAATGAGTTACAATAGTGCACGAGAAATAGTATAGAAAGATGTCTAACAAAGATTATTATGCATTGTGGTTGAAGTTAAAAGAAAGTTTCAAAAAAACATTTGCAGAAGATGCACGAGTGCAAGAATTGGCTGTTAACTACATTGGTGTCAAACCTCAGTCAAATGCTGTCGAAACTGTAGCCAGAGTTTACAGTAAATATTGTGAGCTTTATAATAAGATGTGTGATTGTTATGATCAAATGACACAAGTACAGAGACGACCCTACATCAAAATCATTATAGATGCACTTGCCTGTCGAATCATAGAACTAAAAGAAACACTGCAGTCGGTTGAAGTTTACGAATACACGTATACAGATAATGCTTGTCAACAACTTTTAATAACACCTTTTGATGTGGAAATTATGTGCCCTTTTTTCTACTCCTTTGAAATGCGTCAAGCTGAAATGCAGTATATAATGGATCAAATATACGCGGGTAATCGTATAGGTGATCCCACACCAACTGCCTCTGAATTAGAACTCTTAGAACAAAAAAAGAAAGAGGAGGAGGAAAGGTTACAAGAAGAAAGAGAAGCAGAGATAAGAAGAAAAATGGCTTTAGGAATAGAAATTGATGAGGAAGTGGATGTTTGTGTTTTAACTCCTGAAGAATTAGAAGAAAAAAAACTGCGTGAAGAGTATGAAGGTCATGTATTTAATATCCAAAGGATGGAAAGGGCTCGATTTGTTACAAAAGAAATATCGCATAAAAAATATAAAGATGAAAACATGTATTTAGAGTTAGCAGGTCTTAAAAAACCGGCTGCTAAAGAAGCCTTAAGAAGAAAGGCATGTTCATTGATACAATATATACTAAGACGATACATGAAAATGAAAAGAGAACACTATCGAGAAAATAAAGTTAAGGAGAGGCTCGATATGGTAATTTCTTCATTTAAACCACCATCAGCTAAAGTACAGTTAGAAAAAGTAAAAGAAACGAGACGTAAATTTAGACAAGCTTATTACGAAAAATGGATGGAAAAAAAACTTACAGAAAAGACACGAATATTAAAATTCAAAGAAGGTGACATAATGGAAGATATATCAGATGAAATAAGACAGTGGTTTAGTGAGTGGTTTGAAGTGGTTCGTGTTTTTGATGAATTTCCTTACCCAGACGAAGGTGGGTCAATATTAATAGTAAAAGGTGAGACTTTCACACTAGAAGAATATATTGAATGGAAAGATGCAGAAGAGAAAAGGTTAAAAGCTGAAGCGGGCGCACAAAAATCGAAAGAACAAATAAAAGCTGAAAAATTGGCAGCTAAAGAGGAAAAGAAGCGCTTGGCCTTAGAAGCAAAAGATAAAGAAGCAAGACGTCTATTGGAATATAAAAAATCACGTTTTAATCCAGACTCAGATCCTGGAGTTTATATAAATATAGGAGAATGTCTTGAAAATTTAGGTATCACTTGGGCAAGTTATGAAACCCAGTGGAAAGATATTGACGAACCGGACGCAAACCTCGATGCTATAAGAGGATATATTATGCAATTTATAACAGAAGACGCCTATCAAGATGTGCAGTTGCAGCTAAGGCCTATAGTGGACCAAGTTATGAGGTTAGAATTAGACGTTTTAAAAAATGCCTTAAAAGCAGATTACAATAGCTTTAATGCAAAGATACCCATTACTTTAAAAAGAAAAAAGCCAAAAAAAGTTAAAGAACCTAAGCCGGAAAAAATTACTCCACAAGTTATGTTCCAATCTTTGGCTGATGAAGGAATAGTCAGACAATATCCCCGAGTTACACTCGATGACTTTTGGGGTGACCGAAATTATGCAGCTGCAGATTGTAGAGGTATTGCTTGGACACCTACATTTCCACCTGCATGTATTGGTGATGTCAAAGAGCAAATTCGCATTCGATGTCTTTTGAGCCTCGGGGCTAACAGTGAACAAAAAACGCAATTGTTAGTAGGTCCTAAAGGATGTGGAAAAAAAACACTAATTTACGCAGTTGCTACGGAGTGCAATGCTTTATTGATTGATCTCTCTCCTTTTTCAGTGTACAATAAATTTCCAGGCCCAAAAAATATAAAAACTTTGTGGACGTATGTAAATAAAATAAGTAGAATGATGCAACCAACAATAATATTTGTAGACAAGGCTGATAAATTGTTTTACAAATCCGTGCCAGCCGAAGAAAAGAAGTTAGATCCCACGCGACTTTCTAGAGATTTTTTCAAAGAAATTATTAAGCCACTTAAAGCAGAAGATAAAATATTAGTTTTAGGGACAGCTTCAGAGCCGTGGTTATCGGCTAAAGCAAAGATGATCAAAGTTTTCCCTGAGGTAATATTATTTCCAAGAAGTGATTACGGAAGCTTGTCATTTATTTTAAAGAAGATGCTGATGGAATATCATGGAGTTGATAGAGAGTTCAACGTTCATTCCATTGCTCAAACTCTACGAGGATATAGTATCGATGCTGTTATAGAAGTTGTCGCAAAACTGTTGGCAGGTAAACGGATGGCTGAGTTGGCATACAGACCTTTAAAACCTGAGGAAATACTACAAGCAGTCATGGAGAACGAATCGTCTGTATATTTAGATCCATTTGATTATCAAATGTACACCACTTGGTACATGTCTTATTCACATTGGGGACCTAAGGCTGTAGATAACACGCTTATGCTAGAATCTCAATATATATATCATCTGAAAGCTTTAGGGAAAAAATAATCATCATCGCGGAGGGACATCTTGAAGAATAAACAAAACAAATTGCCCATCACTTTTCAAATATTTTTGTAGTATATAATGGTGTTATTATTCGGTTTTATAACTGTCTACATGCGAATTATACATACGTACCAAATGTCACTACAGCGAAAATCGATGACAAGAAAGAAACAAAAAGAAAATCTTAGAGAAATTTACCTACTTTTATTTAACTGACACATTCATTCTCCAAGTAGATCATACAACTGCGCGCTGTCTTATACTCGTAAGTGCCATGGGACAATACTAGAAAAAAAGTAACTTAAGTTACTCCTTATATATATCTGAAAGTCTATGTTATGTCAATATCGATCCAGCCGGAGGAAACACGGAGAGAATTAAAAAAACATTATAAAAGAAACGAACACAAAGAAGACTCAGAATACCAATTTGTGGATTACACAAAGTAATCCTATGTAGGATTTGAACCCACAACTCTTAAAATAAATAAAATAAATATCTCGGACATCTTACACACAACGCCATCTAGTCCCAAACTAAGCAGAGCTTGTATTATGGGTACTAGACAACTGATATAAATACATAAACTTACTTTTCTTTTGTAAATACATACATATTATAAATCGAAAAGCACCCAAACTACGAAACAAATATTTGTGGATCACACAAACATTTGGTTCGACCCGGGAATCGAACCCGAGACCTCTTTATCAGCAGCCGCATACGCTGACCACTAGACCAACAAGGCAGTCAATACATTTGCAAATACACACAAAACACTTGGTTCAGTAGTAGGTAGTAAAAATCATTGATGCATTCATACAAATAAATTAAATTAGTGTCTGTCACGACAAATGAACAATTTTTACTTAACGCATATAAAAATAAATACAGTACTTACATTAAATATCATTAAAAATATTTTTTTTTTTGCCAATCTGCCTGTTTGTTCCGGCTGATCTCCGGAACGGCTGGACAGATTTTGATGGTACGTGCACTGGCAAATAGCTAAAGACATGAGGAGTAATTTAGACTTTCTTCTAGACTAGATTTGTATCGCGGCGTTACTTTACTAGTTCTTTATAATAATAACCGCGCATAGCACCGCAGACCGCAGCTAGTAATCCCTACTAATATTATAACTGCGAAAGTAACTCTGTCTGTCTGTCTGTTACGTTTTCACGCCTAAATCGCTCAACCGATTTTGATGAATTTTCACATAGATATAGACGGAACCTTGGGAAAAGACATAGGCTACATTTTATTGCGATAACCGACATACAAGCGGGCGGAGCCGCGGGCAAAAGCTAGTAAATAATATTTCAATATTGTAAGGCCTGCTATAAAACTTAAAGAAACTCTGACCCCATCTATAGTAGATTATCACAGAAACTTTTAAAACAAGGAGGGTGCAATTGAGTCTGGGTTCGGCTTCCCTCTATATAATTAGTACAACATCCCTTCGTTAGAGGGCGCTTTATTTAAGTACAAGAATATTGTCAACTATAAACTAGGTGGCGTTGGTAACGCATTGGATAAGAGTGCAATTTAATTATAAAATGTGTATTAAAAAAAAAAGTCTTTATTCTGCAATATTCAAACCAAAGCTGACTCAATCAAATTCAATACCGGATTTTATGTTTATAATTTTCGAGTTTATATTATACACATCTGGGAATGTAGAATTTTTGACAAGTGGGATAAAACAATAATTCTTTATAATGGGCAATGGTGTAATCATGTATTATGAAGTGTTGAAAGCAATACTGTGGATTATTTTACTAGAAAGCCTATTCATTAGGCATGTATGAACGAACTGAACAAATATTAGTAGTTTAGCTGTTTCTATAAAACCTATTGTTGTACTTTAACAACAAGGTGAAGCTAGGGCGAAACGAAGCTAGAAATAAGGATAACTTAAGTAACTCCATAAATGATCAGCTGCCGGCTGTGGCCATCCCATCGGATTAGGGATTATTAGAGTGCACAGGATCAGAAAGTGCACCTTTGTTTGCGTGAATACGCAAACAAAGGTGCACTTTTATAATAAAAATCGTGCACTATTATAATAAAAATATAAATAAACAAATATTTCGGACATCGTCTGACACATCTAGACCCAAATTAAGCAAAGCTTGTATTATGGGTACAAGTGATATTTTATTATAATAAATACATTAACATACGTTTTTTATAAATACATAAGTACATATTGCACATGAATATCCATCGTTATCCATGAGAACAAAAAATCATCCCCACTTTACTTACCTATAGCGGAGGTAGGTACCCCAACTAAAAGTATTTTTCATAATTTTATTGCAGCTCTTTGTCCACGTAATAACAAAACTTATTCATGCAAAGTTTCATCTTTCTAGTACCAACCGTTTGGGTGGTAGGTCGAGGACGGACGGACGGACGACGGACATGGCGAATCTATAAGAGTTCCGAGTCATGAGCTACGGAACCCTAAACACAACCATTTATGAATTTATATCAGTTGAATAGTATCCATAGTACAATCTCTGCTTCGTTTGGGACTAGAGGTGTGTGTGTGTTAGATGTCCAAAATATTTTTTTTAATTATTGAATGAGATTTACAAGAAAATAAAGCTTACGCGATTATGACAAACTGAACCGTAATAGTTACAGCGATATAATGCGTTTTGTTTTAAATGTTTGTTATTGTATATTACAGATTGTGATTACAAACTACATGAGTTTCATGTAGTTTCAACATTTTTGAGCGTGGCCCACTGTTGCTTAAGTTGAATCAAAAACAAAAATACAAACAAAATCTTATTCGTAAAGGGGTAAATATAAATATTTATTTGAATTGTTTTATTAGAAGTAAAAGGCCGCTGCATACGTAACGAGATATTACCACGGACGGGTCGTGGACGTGGTTGCCTCGTTATAAACGGGGACGTGATGTAAATGCATACGCACCGTCACTGTAACTCTGATCTAACGTGCTAGTGTTGTGAACAAGGAAAGATGGATTTTTCATTTCAAGAATTGGCTTTAATTGCTATTGACGTGCTAAACATCGTCGGCGACGATATTTAGCTCGTCCCGTGCGTGCCACGTTCCCGCCCCGTCCGTGTCTCCGTGAAGTATGCATTTCCTTACACATTTTGTATGAAACGATGTTTGCAAAACTTCCCGTCCCGTCACGTCCGTGTAAAATCCCGCCACGCATGCAGCGGCCTTAAATGCCGAGGTATTTGCGGAGATCTGATACTAGTCGCTCAGTGAAAAACTGATGTTTAAATGAAAACGGTTAAACTCTCCCGATCCCAAATAGTCTTGTGCTTAATATATAAATTACTAGTATATATAAATGAAAAGGTATTTAACTCTTGGTACAGGACCATCTGTGTGTTTTATATGTACTTTCTGCTTGTTGCTACTTATTAGTATAAAACATTTTGCGATAACGTTCAAAAATAAATTGCTATCACTTGCTTTACGACTCAAAGTAATATATTAAATTACAAACCACAAGTACAGTTAGCAAGCAATTCGTCCTTAGCGCAATGGCGGCAGGTTATAACACAAATTTCTAAATGTGACTTTTACTAGGTGTTCGCCTAACAATACCGGAGTTTATGCTGAACCGGGCACCACTAGCTTCACCTCTCCGGATGTCCCTGTCTCCGCTCTCCGCCGCCATTTCCGTGGGCACGAGCCTCGAGGGTGGGGGGGTTCCGCCAACTCTGCCGCACTACAATAGACGCATTATATCTTCCTACCGCTAATCTAGAAGTTGATAATATGATTAGGTTCTTTGTGCCTCGTTCATATGTTAATCATTTGGGTACTTTGGGGTTACGGATGGTTGGTTTGTTCCGTCTGTATGTTTGAATTTTGGTAGAAATAACGTGATTGATAATGGTTTTCTATTTGGTGTAGGATCCGTTTAAGTTTGAAGTTGACATAGCTGTACAAATGTTTTGTTTAAACGACATAATGTTAAAGAAAAAATACTTTTTTTTCAGAAAATTCATTTTTTGAAAGACGTGTACATTTCTTATTGTAAATATTCTAGTACATTTCAACTTTTTTTCTTAATATTTTATGTATAAGAAATAGCTTCAGAAAATGGATATAGAAAATCGTAGAAATGATATCCTAAAATTTTAAATAATATAACATAATTTCGCGTATGAAATCTTACAAACAAACTTTGAAAATTACCTGCGGTATTGTGGCTTCTACCTGTTTTCCTGTCAATTGAGTTTAACGCAGATGTAGATAAATCATGTATTTTAAAAATATTATACATTAAGTTGCGTTGACTCACGCCCGTGCCTCGGAGAACATGTTAAATATCAAAGGCAATCGTTGTTGGGAGGTCTGTGCCCTCAAGCAAATATACTGATAATTAGTTCGCCCTCAGTGTTACGGAGGGCCGACACCATTCGCTCCATGGAGAAACTGATATTCAGATAAAACCAGTTAAACTAGTAGTTGACCCTAAATAATCTTAGGAATTGAAAGGGTTAAGAAGAAGATATTGTGCATTATGTAAGCTAAATACATATAGAAGAGGAATATGCATGTGCTCAACACGTCATCAACTGAACCTATTGCCATTTTACTCGTCATTAGCAAATGTTACAAGCTTAAAAAAATGTTGTCCTCTGTTATTTCTTGTTTTTTTGATAATTGGATTTTAATCTATTTGCTTTAAGATGTCATGCATGCAAGCATGTAAGGTGTATTTTTTGGCCCTCCGCCATGTTAGTTTTTAACAAACAGAAATTTCAAACTGCTTTAGTGCCTGTGCTTTCTTAATTATGGGAGATCACAGCATGGGCATGACACAATTAAAAATAGGTACAAATAGTGTCCACAAATAGCTTATGTAAAAAAAATAGGAACGAAATTCTTTCTAAGTTTAAAGTATATGACTACTAATAAAATTGACGATAAATCTCTCTAAAGTTCTTTTGATGAAACTTAGGTATAGCCTGCAGTAAAGCTGCTCACGTACGATGCTTCATCGTCGGGTAAACTAATTAAAGTATTCTGTTCAAAGTTTTTCAATGCTTCCAAAGACTTTGTCTGCGATGGTGCAATCCTCATTTATGTAGAAAAAGATGTATTCATTTTAGACTCCTTAAATAACAACTTTGTTATTTCGTTTCGCTCGAATCACTGATGGCAAAGTTGCCCTAGGTGCTAGAAACAATTACTGAGGGTGAGCAGCAACGGTCAGTACCTATATTAGATAAGTGGCCGCTCGTAGTCTGATATTTCATGTGCGTTTCCGTGATTCGGACGTCACGTTAAGCAGCCGATCCCAGTTGTTATCACAAGATAACAGTCGTGAAGCTTAGTTGGAGGCCTTCGGGTGGCTTAATAACATCCAACGTGAAGATTACGTAGCCATAACGTAACTTGCCAGTCCCTAACCCGCACTCGGCCAGCGTAAGGTTCGAGCCCAGCTGTGGGACGTTATGGGATGTTGATGATGATTATTCTCCCGTTTATTTATATTTAAGCATTTAACAAATAATTTTATCAGATTTAAATAATTAATACACAATACAATAATAAAATTACAAATACTATTCTTAAGTAACTAGAATATTTCAGACTTTTTAATAATTATTAAGGGCTATGCTCGGTGTTTCTCTGAGGGATCGTATCATTAATGAGGTGATCTGAATGAACTGATGACTGTTGAGGTTGAAGAGTTCTGGAGTGGAGACCGCATCTCCGCAAACTTAGTGTAGGACGTCCACAGGCAAGGCGGAGTGACGACTTGCGCAGGATGACTGGCAGGAGCTGGATACGAGAAGCACAAAATCGATCAGAGTGGTGTGCAATGGGAGATACTTATGTCCAGCTGTAGACTGCGATGATGATGATGATGATGATGAATAATTATCTTATAAAAACGTGATTTATATACACAAATATTACCTCGTTGTATTCTGACAGTTCACTAGTCGCTTTTATAATGAAAATAAATATTATAGGCATACTCATAGAAAATCTAAAAGGAACTCTTACAAAATAGGCAAATACGTGCATTGAAAATTGGAAAATAACATTAAAATACCATAACTGGTACGGCAATCACACACAACAGTAATACGAATAGTATGTCAGTGGAAGTATTCCATAATAAGGACATCCGCCGAAGAATCAGTGTCATCTGGATGTTGTGAATTCTTGTTAAATAATCCGATGAACTTTGTCATTTTCGCTTTTAACTAAATTTGTCTTATTAAATTATAGTTCAATAATATTTTAACTGCCTCGGCGCTGTGGTAACGAATGCGACAGCTTAGGACTCGATTCGCGAAACCTAAATGGCGTTGTGTGTAAGATCATCATCATCAGCCTATCGCAGTCCACTGCTGGACATAGGCCTCTCCCATTGCACACCACTCTGATCGATTTTGGGCTTCTCGCATCCAGCTCCTGCCAGCCATCTTACGCAGGTCGTCACTCCACCTCGCCAGTGGGCGACCCACACTACGTATAACGAGACGCGGTCTCCACTCCAGAACTCTTCTGCCCCAACGGTCATCAGTTCTGCGGCTAATATGGCCAGCCCACTGCCACTTCAGCTTGCTAATCCAGTGGGCTATGTCGATGACCTTAGTTCTCTGACGGATCACCTTATTCCTGATACAATCTCTCAGAGAAACGCCGAGCATAGCCCTTTCCATAGCACGCTGAGCAACTTTAAGCTTATGGACCAACCGTGTGTGTGTAAGATGCTCAACATATTTATGTAGAATATGCGGCTTATGTATTTTGTGATGTCATTCGGTGTAAATGTTTCTTTACTTATTAGATACAAGGCAAAACTTCATATCTTACTTTTAAAATAAAGCCTAAATTAACATGAGATCTACTAAGCTACCTCAGTTTGCAGAAATTGTATCTGACCAAGTTTTCGTAGGAAAAATCCTCTCTATTTTCGAGATTCAAAATTTTAATGGTCCTAATATTATCATTGAGACGAGGAATTGCAATTCCTAGTATGATATGATTAAAATACTATTTAATTAGTTATACAAACTCACCTATATATATATTGTGTTCAATGTTCTATAGGTAGTAGCCACACGCTGAACAGAATCCAGGAGTATGGGTCACCATGCTTCATTGCGTACCCTCACAATGAGGATGGTGACCCCTACTCCTGGATTCTACTCATGCTTTCCATCAGGTAGAGTAGAGTCACGTTGGTAGACTTAAATATAAAATAATGTTAACAGACGAGTCTGAAATTTAGCAAAATTGAAGTTTGCATGAAGAAGAAGTAAATACAGCTAAAAAAAATTAAATTAAATGTAATTAATACATACATACATAATCATATAAATTTCAACCACTGATTAGATACACACAAAATAAACATAGATATATAGATACATACATATGATAGATGAGTCTGAAGTCTGAGTATGAATAGCATAGGATTCGACGATAAAAAATTTAAGAAATGTTCTCTTATAATGTTCTTCTTTTGAAATTATACTAACTTTTAAACTTCGCGTTCCATGATAATTAATATATTTTTTACGGGAATTAACTCGATTTGAATACAGTACCAGTGCCTTGCCAGTTATATATAAAAGCAGTTAATTACCATTGGAGAAATGTTAAGAACATCTGAACCAAAGTATTCATGAGAACCAGTGGCAACTGCATAGTTACCCTGCTATCTTTAAATTCTAAACGTATATTTTTATTTAAATATGTATAGTATATAGTGGTGGTTCTGTTCCCAAGATATTGAAAGAGATTCATATTTGTAAATTTTAGTTAAATTGAGTAAATTAATATTCCGTTCAAAACAACGAAGCCACAATAGGAACAATACTAAAAGAGCTGGAAAGTTATAATAAGGTTGGCTTAAAGTGAAAACATACAGTTTCATATTGTCGGCGGGACGGTTAACCTACAAATTGTCATTTTAGTAGAAGAAATAAATAAATAAATAAATAAATAAATAAATATTTTGGACATCTTACACACAACATCATCTAGTCCCAAGCTAAGCGCAGAGCTTGTGTTATGGGTACTAGACAACTGATATAAATACATAAACATACTTTTTTTTTTTGTAAATACATACATATTATACATAGAAAACACGATACATAGAAAATGATCTATATTAACCTATGTATTATTATAATAAACATTGTGGACCTTCCAAAAGTTGATAGACATGAACATCAAGCTATTTAATTGTAAATGAAAAAGTCAACTCAACTGATTCTAATCAACTGGACCAGATGGTCCAGTTGACTTATACATAAATAAATAAATAAAATTGGAGTGTCTGTTTGCAATATTAAAATAACCGCTTTTTACTAAATATATACGGTACATATGCCAAAAAATTTTTTTTTACAATTTTTGTCTGTCTGTCTGTCAGTTTGTTCCGGGAGATCTCTGGAACGGAGTGACCGATTTCGACGGGACTTTCGCTGGCAGATAGCTGATGATATAATGAGTAACATGGGCTACTTTTTTTAGACTAGCTTCTCCCCGTGGTGTTGCCCGCGGTTACGACAACAAACGCGGGGCTCAGCTAGTTTCCAATAGAATAAAAGAGGAAATCCATTAGAACATACTTTTTTTTCTTACAATTGACATACTTACTTTAAAACTTTCGCGTTCCATGATAATTAATATTATTTTTACGGGAATTTACGCGATCACTTATTAAAGGTATTACATACATAAATTATCTACAGCGTGGAGTCCAGTGTTAAAAAACATACCACCTCGCTTTTCTGCGTAGTCGGTTAAACACCAGAATAGGGACTCATCGTTTGCTTACAGAATAGGGACACTGTTAGTGTGGTATGCAACGGGTACATGGCGAAACAAAAATAGCAATAATATCGAAAATGTGCGGGAGGATGAAGAACCTTCTACTTCACGGATTCGACGACGGACGGCGTGCACCGATGAGCCAGTCAGCGTGTGACCACGGCCAGTGCAACCTTGTCGAAATGTCAGGCAAATCAGAGGTATGTAATACCTTTAATAAGTGATCGCGTTAATTCCCGTAAAAATAATATTAATGGACATACTTACCACTGCTTACTGACTATAACTGTGTAGTATACTAATAACGCTCTTATATTATTTATTTTCAATCATCAGCAAACATTACACGCCTTATTTCTGTCTCACACACCATCAAGTGTAAGTACAGAAATACAGAACCCATATCTTGTATTTAAATGTAAAATACCTCACTAGAGAACACTACGAGACTCTGTTAATTTTTAAGTGAAAAAAAATAAAAGTTTGTAGAAATTTCGTACTGCTGATTACTTTACTTTATACGTATTTACAAATTGAACACGTCAAGTTTCTCAGTTTACAAGATAGTATAGAAATCGCATATTATCGAATCAAAGATAATTGCAAATTTGTGTAGGTTTAATTCTACGTATTTTTGTTCTTTAGTTCGTGCGTTGGTGGACTAAGAATATATAGAGTGTCATACTCATCGCGTGTGTGTTAAAAGAAGTGTAAATAGGGCAAAGTATATAAGACAACACTATTAAGATCGAACTTGAAACAAACATTATACCAATCTACAGTGTAGCTGCCTTGTTGGTCTAGTGGTTGGCGTATGCGGTTGCTGATCAAGAGGTCTCAGGTTCGATTCCCGGGTCAGACCAAATATTTGTGTGGTCCACAAATGTTTGTTTCGGAGTCTGGGTATTTTTCTATGTATAATATGTATGTATTTACAAAAAAAAATATGTTTATGTATTTATGTCAGTTGTTTAGTACCCATAACACAAGCACTGCTTATTTTGGGACTAGATGATGTTGTGTGTAAGATGTCCAAAAAAAAAAAATTTAGCTTGAACATACCATTACCATTTAAAGTAAGCTGAAATCTCCTTTCAAATATAAGGCCTATTAACACATATTTTTGCTGGTACATTTTTTTTATAAATACATAAACTGTTAGCCGTTGGAGAGTTGTGCTTCAACACAAATGGCGGGGTCGCAGAAAAATCTTCCGTTGTTCTTCATCACCAAGGTGCCTAAAATCCTTGATATTAGGTCTAGAGACCTAAAAGGTGGCAACTCACTCATGACTAATTTGTTACCAGTGTCCATGAGTGCCTATAGTTACTTACCTTCAGTTAGTACGCGGACATCTGACACACAACTCCATTTAATTTCAAATTAAGCAAATCTTTTACTATTACAGCAAAATTTACTAATATGTATATCTACATAGAAAACAACCAAACTCGAAATCAAATATTAGTACGAGTAGATCATACAAACGTTTGATCTGACTTTGGAATCGTACCCGAGACCTCAAGTACAGGAACCGCATATGCTACCATTGCTTCATCAAAGCAGTTACAAAGGCTAACGGCCCGTTTACGACCTTACCGCTGTGAGCGGTAGCTAAGAGCAAAACGCCGAGCGGTAATATCAAAAGTATAAAAATGTACGAGGCACGCCACGAGTCGCCGCTCAAAGCTATGAGCTTAGTTATGGCACAGTGGCAAGGTCGTAAACGGGCCGTAAGATGCTTATGCGCAGCAGTGAACTGTTAAAGTCTGATAAGAAAAATAATAATGATACAAAAATATTTCTTTCGGTGCACAAGAGCAATATCAGTAACTCGACGTTTGCGTTTATTTTAAAATTTGTATGTGTCAAATATCATTACGTATGTTATCATTTTCTATCGCTTTCTCGCAACACGGGAAATAACGAATCGTACGAACGGCTTTGACTTTTAGCACTTTTAATAGATTTCACGTTGAAGTTGAAATCAGAAATTCGTCGACTTGGCATATAATTGTACAATAGACTATTAGTTCTTGTACTTTGTCCGTTTTCTTCATATTATTAAACCTATATTTTTAATGACTTCATCATCATCATCATCAACAGCCTTTAACAGTCCACTGCTGGACATAGGCCTCTCCTCGAAAAGGAGGTTTTGGCCTACTACACCACGCTGGCCAGACGGGTTGGTATAGGGTTGGTTTCAAGTTTTCCTTCTCTTTACATTGATGTTCTTTTGCATAGTTTATTAGTCGCCTTTTACGACACCCGCGGGATGAATAGGGGTGGTGACACTCTGTATTCTTAATCCGTCGCCACACGGACATTTTAATGACTTACTTGCAATTATTTGACATCAAGATTTTGTGGGTCATTATTATTAATATGCGTGCATAAATAGTTGTAAACAAACTTAATTTTGTAGGTTGAATAACTCATAGACATTTTTAATATCAAACGTGGGGTGTAAACGACATAATAATGAAGCGAGCGAACTGTGGGTACTTATTTAACTTTAAATAATTTATACTAGTTGTATTATAAATTTAAATAGCTTAATACTTTATTGTACTACATAGGCTTAAAGGCTTAGAATTGATAAATGTTAAGTTCGTTCAAGAAGCGCTCAGCTTTGGGTCATTGGAAACAATCACCTTCTCCTTTCCTTTCTAGGACAACACGTGCTGGCCTTGGAAGTCACCGCTTTAGAGTGATAAAAATACGCATTCGAAGTAAACGGTTTGCTCATCTTTCCTGTGCCGAGCGATACAAAACTATAACACACTACCAGCTAACGTGTTTCCTTTCCATTATGATCCCGTGTCCTTTAAGACGAATGTGAAGAATGATTTCACTAAGCCGCTATAGTCTGGGTCGTCATCACCATACTTCCTGCATCGCAGACAGTTTGGTAGCCCCACTCCTGGATTCTACTTAGGTTTCCCATCAAGCAGAGTCACTTTTCAAATAAACAACAAAAGAATGAATGAGTGAGCAGAAGAATGACATACATATACAACTACTGATTTCATTCAGCTTCGCATAGAAGTCTTTGAAATTCTCGGAATTTCTCCACTACAATACACCTAAATCCTTCTTTTGAATCACTTTATTATTCAAAGTATAAAGTTCTACAATACTGATAAATGTACATAGCTATGACTTTAATTTACTTCACACCGTTCAAAATATCAGTAAACTTTTAGACCTTCATTATTTTTGTGTCCCTTTACCTGTACAGCTTACGGGGTTTTATGAATCCATAGGCATTTTAGAATATTATAGAATAGAAAACTCTTTATTTGCACACCTTATTACAGAGTTACAATACAGTACATTAAATTACAAATGTAGTGTACAAAGGTCGGCCTTATGCCAAAAGCAATCTCTTCTAAGCAACCTTAGGATGGATTAAAATGTATCGGAGACATGGACGGCATTTCACTATACAAAAGGAGCTAAAGAGAATCACAATAATCACCGTCGAGTAACTTAAGTAATCGTATTATTCTGAATCAAAACATTGTTGATTTTTACAACAACACCAATGTTCATTAAATTAAGGCAGCGAAGGCAACATCTAACTCATAGATCGGGACATACCCCCTACTCCCCGTCCATCACCCCTACTTTTGATTCCCTTCTCCCTGAGCTCTATACTCATTTCCTGTGTGCCGGCTGGCTGTATTAATTTTAAATTAAGTACGGATGGAGCGACGAGCCGTCAAGCCGATATAAACAAAAATGGATGTTTGGAACAGGTGCTCGCTACAGAGGTGCACTGATTTAATTTGCAGTCAGAGCTAAATTTGTGATTTAACTTACGCTGAATATTTTATCATTGATTTCTGATACATTCCTTTTACTTCTGGAGTTAATATAATTTTAAAAATGCTAAACTATGTTAGGATGTTTGTAACTGTTTCACGCAAATATTACAGATCGGATTCATATAAAACTTTAGCTTTACATGCTCATACATGAGAATGAACGATAGATTACTTATTTTTTCGCAATTTCCGATATATACGCGAGCAAGTACGCCATTTATTTTTTACTAGCTTTCCGCCCGCGGCTTCGCCCGCGTGGAATTCGTTTATATCGCGCGACACGGTAGGGTTAGATTAAACAATCTTACATGATTTTATGTTTGCTAATAAGGAACTTCTACACAAACTTTCTTCCCCTATTTCAAACCCTTCTACCTTAATTTTCGCGATAAAAAGTATCCTATGTCCTTTCCCAAGTTCAGTTCTATCTTCATACCAAATTTCATAAAAATCGGTTCAGTGGTTTAGGCGTGAAAGTGTAACAGACAGACAGACAGACAGAGTTACTTTCGCATTTATAATATGAGTAGGGATAATTTGGTTCACCGACTATGAAATACACTGATATGAATACGGAACTTATAAATAAGTGTAACAATTTCATATGGGTAAGCACAACATGCATAACATATTCTATGAAAATCTTAAGACTCACAAATATTTATTCAGAAACAATATAAATTCTGTAATAATAATTATCATAATTACATAAATCCAATGATTTTTATATGCTTGCATAACAAAACTATTACACTGGAGTTAATAAATAAAGTAATCGAATGAAAATGAGTGAACTTTTTCCATTAAAGTTATTACGATCTGAATAAACAACTAGCGCTTACTCCTAACTTATAATGTGCCATAAACACGTACGGGTGGAGTACTGAGGAGCTAATTAAACTCGCTCGGCTCAAGCTTGAACTTTGAGTGGATGTTATACACAAATTGTCTCTGCAGATGGCGCTCGGAAACACACATCACATGAACAATGAGCATTGGATCAATTCTGTTACCGTTTCATACGTGAGAGCTTTAAGTACACGTCATAGAATACCTCTAATGGATACATATTCGTTTGTTTTTGGACATGCCACCAGAGTGTATCGCATGATTATCATTCATGAGTAGTGGTCATCATCTCCATTCTGAATGCAGACAGTGTAGCATACAGACCCATATTATGGTACCCTAGTAAGATACATCTGAATCTTCCACGTATATTTAACGGTGTGGTAGAGAAAATAAAACCTATAGTTTAAAAACAACAAAATTTGGTTTCAAATGGAATTATATTTTTTTTCAAGTAGTGAACGTATTAATTTTAAAAGAGATGTCAATACGCTTATGATTATAAGTTGCATACGTTCACAGAAAGGCGCGGTCACTTACTGTCAGGGAAGCTGTGTGTTAGTTTTTCCACTATATTGGGAATAAGGCTAGGAAGATATATACATATATATTCCTAGCTTTATTGCCAATATTATTTGAGGTCGGCTACTAATTCAATCGGTTTTACCTGAAAATCAGTTTTTCCATGGAGCGACTTGCATCGGACCTCCGCAACTCCTAAGGGAGAACTGAAATTCGAAAGTTGAACTAGTTATGAGGTCACTGACTTCTTTAATTACGATTGCCATAGATGTTCATGATAAACAGGACCGGAAACAATCCAAAAAAAACCGTTAAATTTATTTAAATAAAAAAAATAAACAGTAGATTACGAATTATTAGAGCCATTAATGAACTATCTTCTCATTCTACTTTAACTGAAAACCAAATCGTTATTCCAATTGAATGAAATGGTCGGTCTCAATTCAACACTCTGTATTTGCAATATTGCAGCGCTATTCCAGATTTTAATCATTCAGTTGCACATCGGCAGACGGTTAGTTATTGGAATTAGACTAGCTCTAGGTTTGACAAATTGAAAGGCTGCATCCACATCGCTGTATGTGAACATTGGCAAATGAACACTTAGAATAATTAATGGGCACTAATTTTTGATAGATCCATTTATTTAAGAGATCGAGAAAATATTTAAATTAATAAATAAACATTTCAGAACTTCAAAATAAGCAGAACTAGTATTATGACAACTTGATTCAAAGGCGACTAAGGGATAAACTACGCAAGACAACATCGATGCAAAGAGAAGAAAAACTTGAAACCAACCCGTCTGGCCAGCGTGGTATAGTAGGACAAAACCTCTTTCCTAAGGAGAGGCCTATGTCCAGGAGTGGACTTTTAAAGGCTGTTGATGATGATGATTGTCTGATAGAATACTTATGTAATTTTTTTATGCAGACAATGCTAGTATACCTAAAAAAAAAACTCCGAAACAAATATTTGCATATTGTATATTCTTCCAGTCTAAATAATTGAGAATTTTTATATAATAAAATTAGCTTCATAGTAATCAAATGCCAAAATAGACCCCAGATCATGGACATCATGGACATGTGTGTGATCCACAAATATTCGTTTCGGAGTTTGGGTGTTTCCTATGTATAACATGTATGTGTTTACAAAAAAAAAGTATGTTTATGTATTTATATTTAATACCCATAATACCAGCTCTGCTTAGTTCGGGACTAGATGATGTTATGTGTAAAATGTCCGAAATATTTATTTATTTATGGATGTTTGTTAATGTTTGACGAATAAAACTACCTAATGAATTTAGAAGATAAATATTTACAGTTTTATAACTTATACATCAGAACAACACGTTGCTACTATTAACAACACACACACGGGCGGAATCGCGCTTAAAAGCAGTTTGATAATATTATAAAAATCTTTTATGAAATTTGGATATTTAAAGAGCTGTCAGAATAGGGCCTTCATTATCTTATCCTGTCTGTTAACAATCTGATGATGATTAGGATCTTGACACTGAAGCTTAAATTTTCACGTACACCTTTTAAATAGTATTGACCTTTATTTATTTACATATATATCGATTGTCGAGATAAAAAGTAGTCTATATCCTTCTCTACGGTTCAATTTACCTCTTAACAGAAATTGATTCAAATCGGTTAAGCAGTGAACCGTGAATGGGTAACGGATAGACAGTTACTTTCAAATTTAATAATATTAGTAAGGATTATTTAATAACACACGCTTTTAAACTAAAAAGTAGAAATTAATTTTAATGTAACAAAGCGTGGGGTGCTTCTCAAATTATTTCAATAACGTCGCCCCACGCTTTGTTACATTGAAATATTTTTCTTTTTCTTAGTTTAAGAGCGAGTTTGTTAAGTTTTTTAAAACTATTATTATTTTTATTAAGACTAATTTGTTAAAACGTTTTTTTAGTTTTTTTTTTCAAACTTGTATATTGTCATCGGTCCTTGATAAATTTACAAAGTTTGAACCAAATCTGACCGTATAAAGTAGGTCAAAATCTCACCCAAAGGAGTCGGTTACAAAGAAACATACAGGTGAAGCTAATTTAAAGCTTGTAAAAAGAAATGGACATTCAAGTAACAATACAGATACAAACAAGATAAAGATATTATCACTTTTAATTATCAGAATCAGAGAAGGAACTTAAACTAAAAAAAAAAAGATTCCGACGAATTGAGAACCTCCTCCTTTTTTTTGAAGTCGGTTAAAAATGTACAATGTAACTATCTATTGCAATTAAATAATGTTACAGAATTTTTTTAAGCCTGAAGGTAGATAAAGACGAGGATCTTGTTCTTAAAAGTTCACGATAAAATAACATTGTAACCATTTAAATTCATCTGAATACGTCCTAATATCAGAGTCACCTTTCCAAATTAATTCATATTAAAAAAGTAGGCTTTAATCCACAATTTCAGTTTTGCGCCACCTAACGCGGGTTGGCGTCGTCGCAACCGGATGTGCGCGGAGCGGCAACGTCGCACCGGCATCGATCATGGCTGTGCACACTCACACACATTTACTTATATATATATTATACGCACACGAAGATACGTTCTCTTAAAGCCTTGAGGTGTTTGCTTGTTGGTTAAATTATTGTTTTTTTAGCCCTCGCATACAGGGCTCCGTTTACTTTGGGAGGGAGAAAAGATAGGTCACATATATATATGTATGTATGTATATAATGGTAGGGTAGGCTTTGATGGAGATAACTTTAACGTGGGTTTGTAAGTAGATTATACATAACGTGTTTACTGTACCTAGTTAGAGAAGTTCAAATTCGATCTATTTACAAATTAAAAATTATAAGCTATTCACAAAAAAGTGATGGTCGAATTAAATGGCGTGCAATTGGAGAGGCATATGTCCAGCAGGCTGATGATAATGATGAGATCAAGAATTCAGAATAACACATTTTATACACATATTTATTTAAATTTGATCTATCTTATATATTATTGGCTGCATCTTTTGACTGCCTTGTTGGTCTAGTGGTTAACGTATGCGGCTTGAGGTCTCGGGTTCGATTCCCGGGTCGGAGTAAATATTTGTGTAATCCACCAATATTTGTTTCAGAGTCTGGATGTTTTCTATGTATAATATGTAAATATTTACGAAAAAAATATATGTTTATGTATTTTTATCAGTTGTTTAGTACCCTTAATACAAGCTCTGCTTAGTTTGGAACTAGATGACTTTGTGTGTAAAATATCGGAAATATTTATTTATTATTTATTTAGTATCTAATTTTAATGAGATGATTTTTCGTCATACATATTATTCTACCCGCAAATAAATATTGTCATTAAGTAATGGGATAGGTAAAAATCAGGTGGGCTAAGAAGACTAAAGTGGTCAATTTGTGCTGACACATTATCCTCACATTATAGAATATATTGTTTATATGCAAGAGTTTTAAGTAGGACGTTTAATATTAATTAAGGTATTATTAAAGTAGCATTGTGCCACCGAGAATGCTTTTTCTTTAAGAAATTCCCAATTTACACGCCATAATTACGTTTTGAGATACCATTGATCATATAAAAGTCAAAAAAAAAATCTACTTCTTTTTTTTCTATTAAATTCTTCGTGTGGGTCGTCGTCACACCAGCACCAATGGTAAATGCTATATGTAAGTCTGAAGATGAGATAGTCTGTGCAGTAGCGAAACAATGCCTATATGGCAGTTTTCTATCACTATTAGTTATAGTTCCAAACAAACGTGAATAGTGTTCTGAAGAGTTATTCAGACTGGTACAACTTTCTCTTTTCTCCATGGGGTCAAACGTGGAGTCCACAATTTTACAATAGTTGATATAAGCGCTCATAGCCGAGTGGCCTTAGGTGATTGGAAACAATCACCAAGGGTAAGCAACAACGGCGCGGTCGGACCTAGATGGGTGACCGTTTGTGGCATTATATGTAATGAGCGTTTCCGTGATTCGGAGGTCACGTTAAGCAGTCGGTCCCGGTTGTTATCGTAAGATAGCAGTCGTAAAGCTTAGTTGGAGGCCTTCGGGCGGCTTAAAAACATCCAACAGCAAGATTACGTAGCCACAACGTGTCTTGCCAGTCCCCAACCCGCACTCGGCCAGCGTGGGGACGTATGGCCTTAGCCCTCTTGAGAGGAGACCCGAGCCCAGCAGTGGGACGTTATGGGTTGTTGTTGTTGTTGTTTGTTGTTGATATATGTGTGCCATGCATATTTCTATCATCTCATAGTCTTCAAGTGGAGCGTGAATAACTATATTCAAATTCAAATTCAAAATTCTTTATTCACTTAGGATGCAAAACATCTCTTGTGACAGGTCAAGATTCTATATGTACATTTATGCCATGTTCGCAAACAATAGGTAGAGCCGGAGAAAAGAACATGGCAATAAAAACTCGCGGCCACTCCTTTCAAATCGCCAATGTTTACATAGTTTTAATGTTTATAAACCTGATATGGGGGTAAGGTGCTGCCACTAATATACTATACACCATGTTAGAGGACTGATGCAAATTATAGTGATTAAAAATTAGAACATAAGCTAATTTAAAAAAAAAAAAAAACAACAGCCTCAGTGGGTACAACATAGTAGGAGCATCTACTTACAACAAAGCTTGATTCCCGCCCATGACATATAATAGTTTTATGAGGTCGATGGTTTGTTATCATATCATCAACAACCCATAACGTTCCACTGCTGGGTTCGAGTCTCTTCTCAGGAGAAGATTATTTGTTATCATAAATTTGACTAACATACCCACGCTTCTTCGTTTGTATCCGTGTTCATTGAACTTAGGTGCCCTCGTAGCGTAATGTTATATAGCCTACTAGATGATGCCCGCAGCTTTGCCCACAAAACAAACTATAAAATGAAAAATCCAAATACAAGCTTTGATTGTCTTAGTACTCGTCCAGTAGTTGTCCAGACTGTTGTCTGTCAGTCAGTCAGTCATTAATGGAACTGTTTTGTATATATTAATAGAACTATCCCAATAAACGGGTCAACTAACATTAAAAGAATTATTGAAATTGGTCCAGTCATTTACGAATGATGCTGTGACCAAAGAAAATACAAATTCCTTTTTATATTTAGATAGATGTGTTTATAATTAAAAATATATGGGTATTAATTGTTTGTTTACCATAGAATAGATACGGGTTATTTTGGTATAAAACTGCTGTGTTTGAGATGACACTATCATCCCTACTTAATATTATAAATGCCAAAGTAACTCTGTCTGTCTGTCTGTTACGTTTTCACGCCTAAATCGCTGAACCGATTTTGATGAATTTTTGCATAGATATAGACGGAACCTTGGAAAAGGACATAGGCTACATATAACTGCGATAACCGACATACAACCGGGCGGAACCGCGGGCAAAAGCTAGTAATTTTATATTAAAAAAGAAAAGAGGTCAATTCACAATTAACAACTTCTCATAAACAATCATAAGTTTCCTAAAATCAATTTCAATATTTCCCATATTATCATAAAAAAGCCATGCAATTAATATTCACTTCAGTAGAGGCAGGCGTCAAGCCGCACGCGCCGCGTAACAAAGGGGTGATCTACACCATAGATAATGCTGTACCATAGAACACCATGCAATAATGCCACTCACGTACAACCCCACTCAATTATCTCAGCTTTATGGGATTTATGTTCTTTTTATATAACGATGATTGTACAATAGTATGACTAACTAAAGTTTAGAGATACTACATTGGTCGATAATTTTTTTTAGACAGAAAACTATTGTAACAGATATCAGAGTATTGGTGCGCTGAAAAAGAAATTATTTTGACATGTCTACATGTGAACTGGTGATCGTTAGAATAGTATTTTTGAACGTAGTGCACGAACAGACGAGTTGAGATATATTTTTTTATATATATTTTGAACATCATACACACAACGTCATCTAGTCCCAAACTAAGCAGAACTTGTACTATGGTTACTAAACAACTGATATAAATACATAAACATACTTTTTTTTTGTAAATATATACATATTACACATAGAACACACCCCGACTCCGAAACAAATATTTGTGGTCCACACAAATATCTAGTCCGACCCCAGAATCGAACCCGAGACCACTTGATCAGCTGCCGCATACGCTAACCACTAGACCAAGGCAGTCATTATCAATTTTAAGCGCAGTGCATGAATGTATTTATTATGTGCAATTATTTTACTACTAGCTTTCGCCCGCGGCTCCGCCCGCGTGTATGTCGGTTATCGCGGTAAAAGTAGCCTATGTCCTTTCCCAAGTTCAGTTCTATCTTCATACCAAATTTCATCAAAATCGGTTCAGTGGTTTAGGCGTGAAAGCGTTACAGACAGACAGACAGAGTTACTTTCGCATTTATAATATTAGTAGGGATTATATTACTCTTTAACTTGATATTTAAAAGTTTTAATAAATGGATTGCAATTATTTTCATTTATTAATACAATTCCCATTTTATGTATGTAATTACAAAAAAAGTATGTTTATGTATTTATTTATATCAGTTGTCTAGTACCCACAATACAAGCTTGGCTTAGTTTGGGACTAGATCACGTTGTGTGTGAGATGTCCAAAATATTGATTGATATTGAATACTTCGTGAAAAGTAAAGTGATCCGACTACTTTACTAATATTACATACCATTGAATAATAGTTATGATATTAGACGAATTATAAAATCAAGACTGAAACCCTTCAAACAACCCTCTACAAAACCTATTACTATATAAGAAAATGAAACTATTTCAATACTAACCGTTTCTTCGTAGCGTTTCCTTTGAAGTTATCTGTCTACGGTTCGTAGCACAAGTAGCCTCAGCTACGGTTCTGCCTTCTTCATAGGACCGTAGCATGCAAGCGTCTAGACGCTTCAGTGATCTTCGGTCTGTTTTAATTTATTTATTACAAGTGTAAAGGACTACAAACGACCTTTCGTATGAAGACTTTAAGCAGAAAATAGAATGCATCTTTGAAATATATATAACCTCAAGGCCGGTAAAGGTCTCAATACATCGCTACTGTATGAGTTTCGAACATACTGAGGTATTAATACACTATGAATTCCGTAAAAAAATCTTCTAAAGTTAGATTAATACAGTTTTACCAATTAGTTTTTTTACCCACGCCGGGCTGTGAACCCAGGAGCGTGACCGCGGCGCCGGGGACCCCGACAGTATAAATCACAATTAATTGGCCACACAGGCAACGTGTTTACGTAATGATTGTTGTTATATTTGCATTATAAACTGCCTCGTGACCTACAAGGAAGTCTATATGGCTGTTATAAACAGCTGATTGACAAACATATCATTCTCCTAGCCATTATATTCCCAAGTTTATTTGGGGTCGGCTACTAGTTCAACCGGTTTTACCTGAATTTCAGTTTTTCCACGGAGCGACTGGCATCGGACCTCCGCAACCCTAAGGGAGAACTGAAATTCGAAGATTGAACTAGTTGTCAGTATATTTGAGGGCACTGACTTCCCAATAACGATATAGATGTTCATGACAAACCGGGACCGACGGCTTTACGTGCTCTCCGAGGCACGGGCGAGGAAATCCCAAAAACACTTTTTGGCCCGACCCGGGATTTGAACCCGAGACCTCGTGATCAGCAGTCACATACGCTAACCACTAGACCAACGAGGCAGTTAGCTGATTGACAAACATTTTTATCTTTATATTTTGGAATAAACAAATTTCATAGATAGGAATCGAACCTGCCAATTTTATAGCTTCGATTTATGTTTAAAAGCTATTGGTAAGCTAGTTTTTGTTCGAAACGATCCGTGGGGCCCGGGCCTGCCAGGCAAGATCACCCATCCTGGTCGGAGGATCCTCCTTAAGTGTTGGAAGGACACGATACACCCGATCCTCCTGATCTCGTAGTAAATAACGAGTAACGCCGCAGAGAAAAAGCTAGTCTAAGAAAATTAGCCTTAGCTACTCCTGATATCATCAGTTGTCTTCCAGTGAAAGTCTCGACAAAGTCGGTCCATCCATTTCCGCAATTACTCGGAACAAACAAACAGTACTGTGAACAAGTAGCGTATAATTACTTCGATGAAATAAATTTCATTCTCAATACTCAATACTTTATTGCTTCCATAATGTAATTTTACAGTTGGTAAAATGCGTTGAATTTTACCAACTGTCGAACGAGTAGCCCTTGTCCTTCTTTAAACATCAAAGTATCTAAGTCAATTTCTTTGATGCCAATGCAGCGGTTTAAACGTGAAAGCATTACATATAATAGTCATGGTTATTTTCGAAATTTTAGTAATCAAATCTGCATCATATGTATTATATTCTCCAATCTATTTTCATTATATTTTACTGGTTTAAGTTTTGTATTTTCAAATTTATTTTATCTTATACCTTAATTGTATGTAGCATCATTCTACCGACACAAGTCGAAACAACATACCGTCCTATCATACCTCATTGTGTTATGAAATATTGATACTAAAACACGGTATATTTAATCCAAACAAAAAAATTTACCGACCAACTGTCACATATTGTGGCAAAATTTATAACAGACTAAACCCAGCCAATTATATGGACAATTATCGAGATAGCAAAAGGTGGGCAATTTATAAAAACAACACAAAAATGAGCACAAAGGCAGTCATTGTTCGCAACCGAAATCGGAAGCGAACGGAAAAAAAAAAATATGCGACTGACAAACAAGCCGAAACGACTGCCAACTTCGATAGGCAATAGGCTTTTAATAAAAACGATGTAAGCTCTTTAAGAAAAAAGGAGAATCTAAGCGTACAATTTTCAACAAACTATGTTCTACGGCGGCGGGGTGTCAGCTTCCCACAAAGGCTGATTACCGAAGCCGAGGCGAGTCATTATCTACCGCCCACCGTGTTTATTTTTCTCAGATAGAGATTAGCCAGAGTGTTTTCCTATTGGCGGGGTGTTGTGTTGAGGTGAGAGGGGGCGTGGACAGGCGTGGTCGGTGTTGGGCACCGCCCCTGGCTGACGCTGAGCGGAGTAGATGAGCGTCCCTGGACGCCGCGTACGCACCGTCATGCGGGGCCCGTAGCGCGAGAATCATGCTCGATATCAAAAGCTCTGCCGACTACCTCAGTCGGTCGGGTACTTTCACCAATTTCTCTATGTTATTTGCGGGTGAATATTCTTTTATATATATTTTTTTTCTATTGTATTTCTGTGTTGTGTGGTGTACAGTGACACGTGAAGTGATGTGGTACTATGAGGTTTGGTTAGAGAAGGTCGTAAGTAGGTACAGTAGGTTTAAATTCCTAGCTCGGGTTTGTTCAAAACAATAGTCATACGTACATAAAAATACGGAGGCGGTATTAAGTTCCATTGTACATTTTTTATTGACTTTATCGTAATTTGAATAGACAATATTTGGTATTTTTTTTAAATATATATTTTTGTTATTGTTTATTTACAAATTAAAAATAATTATAGTCTTACATTAACTGTTTATACTAGTTATAGGATATAAAGTTAAAAAATAAATCTGGAGCAAAGGTTGGCTATTGCCATAAAACGCGCCAATGCTGCTAGCATAATGGGCAACTTTCCACCGGAGGCAGGCATGGGTTAATTTAAGTATTGTGTTTTTTTTTTGTTTTTTTTTAATCATTATTTAAATTAATGTATAAAGAATATATTAAACTTTTTACGAATTTTTATAATAAAGTTTTTAAGCATCAAATGTGCCAAATATTGTTTCTTTTTATTACATATCTACATTCTTTTTTAAAAACTAGTCGATTAAAAATTACCTCTGGGTAACGTCGCGGGTTAAACTCACTCTAGAAAAGCTATCCTTGGTTACTCCTTATTTTACCAGCTATCTGCCAGTGAAAGACCCGTCGGAATCTGTTCAGCCGATAACAACACATAGACAGATCAACAGACAGACAGACAGACAGAAAAAACATTTGATGAAAACCTGTTAATTTGAAGCTTAAAACAGATGCTTACATTTTATTTATTTGTGTAGAGAATTTATGTGTATTTCTTGCCACGATTGTAAACATACTTACATGTATATGCAATTATTATTACTTTTTTGACAATACCAAGTAATATAACCCTTCCTAGGCAGTCAGACAAATTATGATTCTGTGCCTTTCAACTACCGCAAAGGACCTATGCACCTTTTATTCCTTACTAGCTGACCCGGCAGACTTCATACTGCCTTATAAATAAACAGAAGACCTAAACGTTTGTAACTTAAAACAAACAAAAGGAATCCATAAATATTAAAAAAAATGCAATTCATTTTTATATATTCATCTTTTAAACCTTCTCTGGACTTCCATCAATAATTTAGGACCAAAACCAAATCGGTCCAGCCGTTCTCGAGTTTTAGTGAGACTAACGAACAGCAATTCATTTATTCCTTAGGTGTCCGTTCTTCTTGTATTGCGTGTGATCTTTTTCCATTACTTTTTATGTGTTTTCTATGTATGTGTGTGTTTTTTAAATAATATGTATATGTGTTTTCAAAGAAAAGATAAAATATCAGTCGTCTAGTACCCATAATACAAGTTCTACTTAGTTTGGGACGAGATGGCGTTGCGTAGAGATGTCCGAAATATTTATTGGATTTATTAATTTATCACAAGTCATTTATTGTTTGGTTCCTTTACTATTTAACTATAAAGGTACACTTTTGGTACAATGAAGGAAATTACGAAGAAAAGAACCCTACTGATAAATTATTAATTACTTACATGTTTCCTAATAGGCATTGGAGAGTTCCCGAGAGAAACTTTTTTGTGGGTTGTAGTAGTAAATAAAACTGTGTTTAAAAATGTAATACATGTATTTTTCGAACTAATTTGAACGAACTAGTGCAGTCTTAGTATACCTGCGCTTATAAGCGGGATAACTAGATCGAAACGTTAAAATATGAAAATTAATAATTAATATATACAATAAAATCTGTAGTAGGTATCTATATGCTTTTCGAATTCTAAAAACAAAGCATTATTACATCCTTTCGTAAATAGTTTTAAGTTCGAGGTTTAAGGTCATAGCACACTGTAACGGCACGGTAACGGCACAGCTGCGGCACGGCTCTGTATTGAATTTTGGCTACGGCTAGCTGCCAGCGCGCTAAGCAGCCCGCGAGGTGCAAGCTCGCCGTACGCACGCCAACCGCGAGTTATTAAACGGGTTATATCGCTCGTGGTCACGGGTAGACTATTTATAGTCTACCCGTGACCACGAGCGGTATAACCCGTTCGAAACGTCGGAAAATAGAAGGTATCGTAACCTTTATAGTATTATCGCGAATAAGTCCCGTTTACAGTAAAAACATGAGTATGTGTAAAAGTCGCGAAGTTAAAAAACACATATTATACGACATACGATTTAAGGGTCATATCCAAATCGCTGGGTTGGAGCGGTGCCGTTGCCGTTCTTGTATAGTGTGCGTTGTTTTACCTTTAGTTTTCATTCGACCGTCGGAAGAAAAAACAGCGTCATACGTGTACTCGTTAACACAGCTCATCGTTACGTAGCATAAATTACCACATAATAAAAAAAAGATAGAAATCGTTAATTATATCAAAGTTATAACTGTACTTAATAGTCGCAAATTAGCATCCTGTTCTTCATTGGGATACAATTTTTTTCTATTTTAACTTGAAATGAACGCATATTACTTATTAAGCCATTGGTTTATACAGTCGTGCATCGCAACCTCGAATTAATGTAAATTACTTAATTAGGTAAATAAACCTATATTACAATAATATACCGCCTTGTTAGTCTAGTGGTTAGCGTATGCGGCTGTTGATCCAGAGGTCTCGGGTTCGATTCCCGGGTCGGACTAAATGTTTGTGTGATCAGCAAATATTTTTTTTTCGAAGTTTGGGTGTTTTCTATGTATAATATGTATTTGACAAAAAAAAGTATGTTTATGTATTTATATCAGTTGTCTAGTACCCATAATACAAGAACTGCTTTGTTTGGGACAAGATGGCGTTGCGTAGAGATGTCCAAAATATTTATTTATATTATATTATATTTATAATGTATTGCAATTCTGATTGGTTAATTTTTACAATTCAATTATTAGGTCCTTACATAAGAAATTTGCGTTTTGTCGTACTGACCACTATGATCTGAAATATCTCCTCTTTGGTTTAGAATTCCAAATTCAAATTTATAAATTCATTTAGCTTGTACATTTGAGTTTTGAAAACAGTCATTCATTTGTTTTATCCTCATAATTTTTTTCTACGGCTGTGTTACTTTGCTCAACCGACACAATAATGAAGGAATTTAAAGTTGAATAATTACTTGTGATGAAAAATGAATATTGGACGGAAATCGGAAGCGCTAAACACTGGAGACCCAGCCATATCCTGCAATAAACGAAAATTGACTCAGAAAAATCTTTCTGAAATCTTGTCAAACGATTACGGCAGATATATATTATCAGTAACTGCAAACTATGAAGGAAGAACTAGATGCTAAACAACCGAGATTGGTCAATCGCTCTAGGCCACTGCTGCTTCACGACATCGCAAGTCCACACACTACCCAACAAGCATCTACTAAGTTAAATAAGCTACAATTGAAATGTCTGCGACATCCACTGTACTCCTCGGACCTTACTCCAACAGAAAACCATTTTTTTCCAGAATTCGGACAACTTCTTACAAGGAAAAAAAATCAACTCCGATGCGGCAGTCCAAACCGCCTTCAAATAGTTTATTGATTCTCGCCCTATGGTTTTTTTGTAAAAGGGATCAATGAACTATTTATGAGATGGCAAAAGTGCATAGATAACAACGGTGCATACTTTGATTAATTAAGTGTATTTTACAAAAAAAAAATACTTTATATTCCTCCCGTACAAAACGCCAATTTCATATGTAAGGCCCTAATACTTTAATAACACGTTACCTGTGAAAGACCCGGCCGGGTCCACCGGAATGATAGGTACCACGACTCACGGAAAATCGGTGTGTTATATATTCTTTGGACATGTTTTTCTCAATGAATGAAGTGGTGCCCAAACCTTTGAAAGGTAACATTTTTCTAATTCTGGGTTACCAGTAAGTATCAGAAACTTAGGTTCTTACTTGTAACATTTACAAATTCCTGTTTTGTTTTATGCAAATTAAATCAAAATATAATAACTTTCGATTTGTTTTTTAAATTGTGTTGCTCTGTAAATCGGGAGTTATTCGGGAGAGGAACAAATATGACAAACCAAACTCCCAATAAAATTCGGTCCAGCGATTCTTTAGATAAAAGTACAATTACCTTCTCTAGTTGCTTTCATGTTTCAATATCTAACACTAGGTATACCAAAACTAAATTAAATTTTTACTTTTCCTGTATATCTATTGATAGTTGAGTTGATTAAGTAAATGCCATCACGGCAAAGAAGAATCATAATAAGAGAGCTTGTACAAGTATATCAATGTAGTCTTTACATTTTAAGTTTTCAAAATTGGTACATTTTGGTTTAGTACGAGTTTATTTTATACATAACGGTATTATAACTAGGCCAACAGTTAATTGTATTAATGGTATGTGTTAATTGATACCAGTGTATTAGAAGACTATTATCTGACAGCTTCATCGTATTGTTAGGAGCATCGAGGCATTAATAATGAAATCGCAGATTGATACACCTTGTGTCGAGTTGTCATAGTATATAGATACACACATTAATATACAGCTATTATTATGTGAAGTTAAAGCTTTGTACCCCTTATTACGAATATGCACAGTCGGAAGAATATGAAATTTCGCACACACACACGCATTTCGTAAAGGAGTGCAGAATGCATTTTTTTTAAATTATGCAAAAAAATACATTTAGTCAATAAAAAAACATTACACACGGCACCATTTATTTGACACACACACACACACACACACACACACACACATTGTAGCGTAGCTTTGGCGAAATTCTCGTTACAGAAGTATAGAATAGTCTTTTACAATAGAACCTTGGTAATGTTGACTTGGTACTGGTTTGGAGGCACTTTCTGCCAGATTACCATATTTCCCGTCATATTATTATAAATTGGAAAGTGACTCGATCTGTTTGT